>BHDV01037375.1:44879-81566 GCA_005406045.1 Adoxophyes honmai
ATGTTAGTTTTACAAACTTGTATTACCAGTATTTCAATGTATGCAAAAAATAATCCGAGTAAAGCTCGGTCACCCAGCTAGTAGTATTGGTTGTCAATGTAACGTCAACATGCGTTATTTAATCTACACTAGTAAAAAAAGTCGCTGTCAAATCTCATTACGTCCATTTGGTAGATTTACAGTAGCGTAAACACGTCAAACACAATAATCACGATTACATCAAAATTGTGCGTATGTAAATTAAATCTGACATATCACCGCAGCACAGACAGAAAACAATCGGAGTCGAACACCAATCGAATTCCAAATTCGAAACAAAAGATGCACAGATAACAATAAACAATAAACATCGACACATCAGCATGCTAAACGTCAAACAGCCTCGACACAGATACAAAACCTTCGCAGCCATATTGGGCTAGTGACGTGTTCCATTCATGAACGGATTTCAAATTTGGAATCATCGATGTGTTGGCGAATCAATCAATACAGAGTGCAGTTGAAAATTGATTACAAGGCGTTTTTTGTTTGCTGTCACTCACGCACGCGCGTGGATACTTTGGGGTATTTTTTTAATATCGATGATAAAACTCAGTATGCTGCTTATTAGCTGGCGTTGTTTCTACCGTTCTAAACACAATAAAATCCTATTCTGTGTTTTGAAGAGAGCCATCAACGATGTCTGCAATTACTACATTACATTTCATTATTTGACGACCCCCACAACCCCTTGTAGAGGCTTTGTAACCCCCAGGGGGTTGCAACTCACACGTTAAAAAACATTATTTAACATAACAAAAATTACATTTTCAATACTCAAACATCTGCATTACGACCTTGTTTATAAATATATTGATTCATTCATCTTTATAACATAATAACTGTTAGGATTGACATTGAATGTGGTTTTAAAATACTTTCAATAATTGCCTGCCGACGGAGATGTGTGTTAACAACTATTATTTATGTAATGTTACATAACTTTTGCAGTTTTCGAAAGATAAATAAACATTTTAGTTTACATTTACATGATGTATTGTAAATTATACTTAAATACATTTTTTCTGTTTCAGGTATGAATGAACAACAAAGAAAAAATGGAAAGTACTCATCGAATAAAATCGAAATAGTTAAGAAGACATTTGCAAAATTTAACCTTATCATAATAATCGTGTTGTGTCGGTTTTAAAATACGGTAACTGACATGTTACTAGCCTGTTGCCTACCTAAACCTATTTCCTTAGTCGCCACTTACTGACACCCACGGCACGGATAAATTTCGGACGTTCCGCGACCAAATCGCGAACGTTTTAGAAACAGGTCGGGGGTCGGGTCAAGAGTACCCGAAACCGACGAGCATGTATGAAGAGACTAACGAATGTGGATGAAACAAAAGAGATAGATCTTAGCAAGTGAAACAAAGTGATCTCTGCCTACCTCTGTGGGAAAGATGCGTGACTGTTATGTATGTATGTACGGAAAAATAGAGAACTGTTATTCTAAAATTAATTACCCGTGTGGTGCCGGGTTAGAATAGTACCTCCCCCTTTCTTCCCGTGGGTGTCGTAAGAATCGACTCTGGGAAAGGGTTAGTGTATTGTGGGCGATGGGCTAGCAACCTGTCGCCGCAATATCACGTTTAACCATCTGGTTACCCTGAATTTGCTAAACGTGGCACTGGATTTTTGAATTCATGTGCTCTGCCTACCCCTCTTGGGAATGCAGGCGTGACAATATGTATGTATGTATGTTATTCTAAACCCGACGGTTCACAACCTAACAACCTCGTGAAACTCGAACTTAATCAATAAAGTCTCTTAAATAAGTCTGCAAACTTCGGTTTCCCGAAAGGTCCTCGTAACGAATCGCCCCGGTTTCGGGCGCGCTCGGGCACCCTCGGGTCGCGTCGTGAGGTCGCGCGATGACGCGATTGGCTGCTTCCCATCCTGTCACTGCGCAGAAAGAGTGCTGAGATATTTAGTGTAGACGAGCTTTCACGATGTTGCTTTCTATGCTGTTTTAATAGAACTGGCAACTATGTGAACAAAGAAAATCGTGCAATAACTAAAAAAAAACGTCAAAACAATTTTTCCTTTCGATGTCACGATACTCTTTAATGATGAAGATGGACATTTAAATGGGCATCGATAAATAAAAATTACCTCCTTAATAAAGGCCTCCTTAGTATAAGAAAGTTTGGGCCAAAGGGTCTCGCGCGGGCTCATTGCGGATTGGGAACTTCACACAGAATAAATCCGCAAAAATTCAAACGTGCGAGCCTGGAATTGGAACCCATGACCCTCTGCACGAAAGGCTACATACTAAATCCCCCAGGCTAAATTTTTTTGCATGTGCATATTTTATTTAAATATAACCTGACCAAATTATTTACGTGGCTGTATGTTATATTATAAAGAAAGGAAAGGACAAATGGGCCGTCTAATGGTTAGTTCGTCCATATAGGTAGATCCTTACAATGCAACACCAACCCGGATTTATCCCATACAAACTGATGGTATTAACGCAGACGATAGTGATTCGTGTTTTGATCGTAATGACGAAACTTGGGATACAGATACAGAACATCCTTGGTCAATAAACGTTCTTCGAGGGCGCCTCAACCTACCTTAATACAGATACATTTACTTCCCTTGTAATTTAGCTTAAACACCCTTGTTTCATTCTCTCCATTCACTTTAACGTTAACAACACTCGGATGTCAACACACTCTTGCATCACGCATGCGCAAACGAGAGCATTTTGCTGGGATCGCACGCGCAAGAAGTACGCTTTGTGAAAGTACTCGGTGCGTGCTGTACTGTAGAGACTAGTGTTTATAGACAGAGAATCTTCGTACTAATAGGCGTTCCTTTGAAGGTACAAGCTACTAGATGGCGTTGTAAGTGGGATCACACTGTCATACATTTACTATGGAACTTTGACCCCGCCTATAGTTTGTAAAGACTTGAGTGAGTCTTATTTCTCGAATGAGTCTCGCGGAAGAATGAATATCCAATCCTAGGTTTCCTTGGGTGAGTTTGAACAAAAAGTCAATACTTTTTAAAATATTAATGTTGGATGGAAGCTAAATATCAAAGGAAGTGTGCCCTCAAATATAGATTCTGTACAGTTCCCGGCAAGTGAGATTGCACTTTTTTTGTAGTGTGTGTAAGGAACACACATTGCCTGAAAAGCAAATTTTTCCCCTACTACTTAAAATCTGCACCACACTACAATAAAGCTTGCCATCTAACTTGACGGGGACTATTATAATGAATCTACAGAAGACAAGCCAAGTCATTCCTAAGATATTGAAGTAAGAAACTAAAATATCGAGGCTTTGATATTGCCAACTTTTTAAATTAGAGCCAACGAGACAGTAATATTTCGCGAGATAACATGTTTTTACATTTATAAAACGGTGGTCACCTCGCTCTGGTAACCCAAAACGAACGTATAGTTATAACATAGTAACGCGATACGGTATCGTTGGTATGGAAAACGAAAGTACTGCGCGCGAGATCGATCCGGGTACAGGCGGGGCGACAAGTGGAAGAGATTATTTCTTTAAATTTAAACATAAAACTTCTGTGAAACTCACTCACCTCTAAAAATTCGGATTAACTCGTGTTTGAAGTCGAGTTTATCTCATGGTTCGGGCTAGTAGCCCTTTATTTAGAAGCCGCAGTGGCTGCTGCCAAATGCTGTACGGATTAGCCCGAAATATGTTAAGCTAAACTCGATTCTAGCGTGACTTATTCGTCTTTTTCAAGGAGATTTGTTTTAATCTTCATTTTTGGGAATATATTCAAGCGTTTTAACTGTTTTAATTAAAGAATATTCTGATACAGTCGTTTATTTGCCTATTAGAGAAACAGGAACTCTAACAAATAGACGACATCACGATCGTGTTCCTAAATGAGGTAGACAGAGCACACGCAATGTTATAAAGCCAAAACCATGACCAGTTCATGTTTCGGAGTCGTGTCATAGTTTTAGGTTTGAACATAGATGGAAGAGGTAATATTAGTGAAAATTTGCTGTAAGCATACTTAAACCTACTTCTTTACTCGTCTTTTACGATGCAATTTTATTCAGTTAATAAATTTTGATTTTAAACGTATTCACTACGCGACTGTACAATCCACTTATGGAATTCCAGAGCAAGTCCTTAATAGTGGCTTTACGATTATTTTGCATACCGCTGTATCGGTAGCTAGGCATTTTCGAATACATAACTGAGTTATTTTCGGTTCAGTTAAAGTATCTACTTCTTTTTCTAACTATTGAAATCATGCTCTTACTCAGATTCAAGAGCTCTGTCGCTCGGTCTTTAGAAAGAGACAATTATCGTCACGTAAGTTAGACCGAGATAAAGCTATACGAAGTCGAAATCAGCCGACAAGGTACTCAATCTTTATGGCCAGGCAAGGTACTGTAAGTATGTATTCCGGCTGTCAAGAACTGTATGACAATAGCTGTGGGAGAAAACTATATCAAAAATAGACAGTTACAGAAGTCAATCTTCATACAAAATGCGCTCGAGCAACGCACACTTACACCGCTCACAGACATAATTATCTCAGAACAGTCCACTGGAGACGCGCGTCTGTGAACGATTTTGCAACCTTTTCAAGAGTAAAGAACTACCGGAACTATGAAACTGTAACATTTAACAAAGATTTGTTTTGTCGAGCAATGTAATGTGACTATACAATCTCTGTAAATAGGTTCTTTGGTGAGTCAAAAATCACTTGTCGTTTTTCTGACATTTTTAACATCAGACAGACCCATGAATGACATGACTCATTTTTCCAACAAATCAAATCTTAGTAAGTTAATGATAATGCGTAAGCGCAGGCCACACGCGCCACGCCCGACATCGGTCACCTTCGGGCAACTTCGGATGACTCCGTTTAACTTCGGGTTAAAAGAGTTTTTTAGTGCGTTTGAAACTTTATAGCGTGAATGCACACACACACCAGCACACAAAACACACAGCCACAAGCCACAGCCACAAGCCACAGCCACAAACGCCGCTACAGAAGTAGTTGACGCCGATAGCTTTTTTTAACCGACTTCAAAAAAAGGAGGAGGTTCTCAATTCGTCGGGATCTTTTTTTTTATTATTTTTTTTTTTTATGTATGTTCGCTGATTACTCGAAGACGCCTGGACCGATTTGGAATTTTTTTTTTTTGTTTGAAAGGGTATAGTTTCCAAGTGGTCCCATTGTCAGCATATCTTGACCTGATGATGGAATATGAGGGAAATCGAGGGCAACCCTCAAATTTTATAGGCACAGGTAATGTTTTTAGTACATTTTTCAAAGCTACACCAGTATTTACGTCTGGCAGTAAAAAAAAATGACTGAGCTGATGATGGAAGGTCAACTCCTTAATGCTTAGGAGTTAAAGGATAATTCTTTCAATACTGAATGCACCTCAGGCTGGAAATTATAATTTCAGTAATTAGTCAGGCCTGCTGGTGATGGAAGGTCACCCTCATTAGACAAATGCTTTCAGTATAGCCCAAATTTGAAGTCGGTTTTTTTTTTTAATTATTAGTACATACAGCCGTTTAGTGGCCGGTGTGGGCCACAAGGAGCGAACTGCGACGATTGTAGCGTGTGGCGGCCACCGGCGTCAACCGTGTGCGGCGAGTCCATATAAAAAGTATGAAACTACAGGAAATATGCCGGTGGCGGCGTTTTGTAGCTGTGGCCGGTGGCCCGTGCAAGAGGACCCATAGATTTGTCTATGTGACAATTAGTGTCCGACCGAAGGTACAATTTTGGCCGAAGCCGAAGCCGAAGCCGATTAATCGGCTTTCATGAAAACCTTCGGCCGAAGCCGAAGCCGAAGCCGAAGGTGTGTTTACCCAAAGAAATGAGAGATATTGCTAGTCGTAAAAAAAACAGCAGTACATTTTCTGCAGTTTTCGCTTCGAAATCAAGTGTTATGTTGTGTTTATGTTATGTTTTGTCAGTTATTTATAAGATTAACTGCAAGCAATGCGATCGGGTCGGCGAAACGCTGTTCTGCTAAGCGCTGCGCACTATCCGTCTCGCTCTGGCATCGTTCGTTCAATTTCAAATCACAATTTGCAAACCTTCGGCTTCGGCCAAAGCTTCGGCCAAATTTTGGCCGAAGCCGAAGGTTTGGCCGAAGGTGGATTTTTTGGCCGAAGGTGGCCGAAGCCGAAGCCGAAGCCGAAGCTTCGGTCGGACACTAGTGACAATTCGTGTGCTCTGCCTGCACCATTCTCATAAGTAATAAATAACTTCCCCGTGTGGTGCCGGGTTAGAATAGCACCTCCCCCTTTCTTCCCGTGGGTGTCGTACAAGTCGACTCTGGGAAAGTGTTAGTGTATTGTGGGCGATGGGCTAGCAACCTGTCACTGCAATATCACATTTAACCATCTGGTTACCCTGAAATCGCTAAACGTGGCACTGGATTTTTGAATGCATGTGCTCTGCCTACCCCTCTTGGGAATACAGGCGTGAGGATATGTATGTATGTATGTAATAAATAACTTATACTTTATGTAGAAACTCGTTGACATACAGAACCCTTATAATTAGAGTCCTAACCGCCGGGAGCTACAGCCATAAACCAGATATATGTTGGACATCAATCTGTTCATGTTATGTTCGTAATTATGAGCTTATATGTGATGAATAGTTGGAATTATGTTGGTAATTATCGCTATGATTCCATTCCGTGTTTGAGCTTTTTGTTAGTCAAAGTAATTGGTTGTGGCAATGTTTTTGACTTAAGTAATTGTACGTATCAG
The DNA here is from genome assembly GCA_005406045.1 of Adoxophyes honmai. Taxonomy (NCBI): domain Eukaryota; kingdom Metazoa; phylum Arthropoda; class Insecta; order Lepidoptera; family Tortricidae; genus Adoxophyes; species Adoxophyes honmai. Next base: position 51,673 of record BHDV01037375.1, read on the forward strand.
CGTAGTCATTAAAGGCGTAAACATATGCCTAGCATTTGGCTAGCCTTTTATATAATAATTATGTATTTATCTACTGAAACTTCAGGGCGTAACAGACCTGGTGAAAGCTTTGGAATCTGTTTATTTTTCATAAACAATGTATTTTTAACACGAATGTTACTGTTTTTTTTATTCGACGGCCGCAAGCCTCTCGGGACTGCCTTTAGAGATTTTACATTTACACCACCACCAAGGGGTTCTATACAATCACCAAGGGGTATTTTACCCCTATACTATTTTCATAAATAAAAATGTATAGGTAATGTAATCTTCTACAATTTAATCAAGGTTGGATTTGCGGTTTTTCCGTGATAAGGACAAATAAACAGAGACAGAGTAACTTTCGCTTTTATAATATCAATAAAAGTACTTAAGTTAAATAACGCCTTGGCGATATTTGCGGTAAAGCAGCTGTGGTTTCGTATAAGTACACATAATCTTGTATTGACGCACCGCTTAACAATCAGAATATTTTTCATCCATACCGTGTTTAGAATAACACCTGTAGGTACATTCTACCGTGTGTGTCTTTAAATGTAACTGGTTAAGGTATGCTTTAGGCAACAGGCTAGCAACCTGTCAATATTGTACAGTCGAGTTCATTAATACATGAGCAAAACTGAGGGTTCAAAAATATCTGTACACCCTTATGACATTGACAATAAGGTGCAAAAGTTTACATATTTGGCATTTGTCTGCTCATATATTTATGAACTCGACTGTACATCGTAAAAACTAAAAAAAACGCTAGAAGCGGCTACGAAACGTAAAACATAGCTGTGCCCGCGACTCCGTCCGCGTGGAATAGTGAAAAAAAACCGTTTTTTCCACATTTCCCAATGTTTCTTCGGTCCTATTGGTTGCAGCGTGATTTTATATAGCCTAAAGCCTTCCTCGATAAATGGTCTATCCAACACAAAAAGATTTTTCAACTCGAACCTGTAGTTTTTGAGATTAGCGCGTTCAAACAAACAAACAAACTCTTCAACTTTATAATATTGGTAGAGATGTAGCGTTTCATATGCTCTGTCTACCTCTTTTGGGAGTAACAGGCGTGATGTATTTCGTATATTTATGTTTTTCTAATCACTACTACCACGGCACGTTGCTCTTTCTATCAATACCCGGTGGACTAAATAGTGAAAGTGATTAGGCCTTAACCGCCATGCTTGCCATATTAGGACAACAGAGCCGAACGTCACTCAAGGAACTCATTATGTCACTCGACCATGTAGGTTTTACTGTTCCGATGTGACGAGAAATACTTTTCTTTTCGTTTTGAGAAGTTTTAAGAATGAAGAGAATATAAAAGACGTCACCAACATCCATTACGTTATGAAAACTGAACTGTGGTTCCTGATGAGATATAAACATACAAACCTATTTCCTTACTCGCCTCTTACGACATCCACGGAAGAAATGGAGAAGTGTTATTCTATCCCGACACCACACGGAAATATAAATGTAGAGTCAAATAAAAATTGACTCTTATTTTTTTTTATGGTTTCGACCTAAGGCCATACTAAAAGTGGCTACGGAATGCGAAGCTATAATGGTTTTGACTACATACTTAATGTTTACTACCACATTTAGGAATACAGATACAGGTGAGATGTGTGTATGTATGTATGTTAATCAACACGACAACAATACTCTCTCATCGCAAATTAATTCACAGTCCCATTTAATAATCCGCAACCGAGCAGCGGTTACATCAGTCGCAAACAAAACAAATTGCGTGTATTTTTCAATCCGCAACGTCCTATTGTGTAAATTAAATCTCTAACGATATCGCTTTCGTTTGGCATTACCTTGTTTGTGGGAAAGACTCCAAGAAGATCACTCTCTAGGCAGGCAGATGTCCCTGGGGACCGAAGTCGACAGAAAGATGGAAGTTGTATTTTTGACAGCTGATGACGTGGATGACGTTTGTTGAAGTTCTACTGCTCGACAATAGGTGGCGCTAGGGTGCTACAATTTGACGTACCATCAAAGTGAACTAATTTGTAACCGACTTCAAAAAAAGAGGGGGTTCCTTATTTAGACTTCGTTACGCCGCCAACACTCCATTGTCACGTCTCCATTTCTTTCGTGGATGTCGTAAGAAGCGTCTAAAGAAGGTTTAGGTGTTTTAGGCGACAGGCTGGCAACCTGTCACTATTGTACTTCTTACCTGAAATCATCGTAAAATAGACGTCAGAGTTTTAACCACATATGTAACGTTTTGTTTTAGGCGACAGGCTAGCAACCTGTCACTATTCTACCTCTTCCATCTTTGCAAGCCTAAAAGGATGCTAGAAGTGGCTGCGAAGCGTGATATAGTCATAATCATGGTTTTGTCTATGTCACGTTTCGTGTGCTCTGCCTACCCCATTTGGGAATACAGGCTTGATATTATTTTATCTGTGACGACAACGTGTAATAATGTAGAACATGGCCTTTTTCTATTTGTTATGGGTCCTTTTCCGACGGCAATATCGCTTACACAATTTAGACAAAAGCGACAACGACTGACATACGACAAAAAGACGTAACGTCGCATGTCGCAACGCCCTGTTTGCGACAGCTTGTATGGCATCAGCGAAAGTGTACGGATATTGTTTCTCTAATGACAGCTGTTAGTGCACAATACAAAAACAAATAGGCAGTTGTATACGGAAAAGGTTACAAGTAGGGATTGCAATTGCTGGATCCAGCATCCAGCAATCCAGCTGGATCCAGCGCCTTTTTAAGCATGCTGGATCCAGCATACAGCGCTGGATCCAGCGATGCGGATCCGCAAACGTATCAATTTCGTTTTGAGTTGCTGCCATTTCCAAAATAATTGTTTATAAGACCGAAGGAGTGCTGGGTGAGTACTTGTATATGGTTTATGAGTATTTAATGACCCTAAAACCGACCAGTGTAGAGGCCGAAAGTGCATTCTCAGATGCCGGCAACATAAAAATGCAGTTCAATGTGAATCAAGTTGGGAGATAAGATTATCAAGACATATCTAGGTAGATTGTTTTCTAGAGGACTTTTTATTTCCAGAGGATTCAGAAAAATAAATAGTCGGTCTCTTATCGTTAGATTTTAAACTGCCTAATTATCAGCTTTCGATTTTCGTAACAAATATTAACGATTAACAAGTGCGCAAAAAAATATTTCGGAACTTCTTTTGATACCAAAAATAAGTTGGAAATTAAAATAGTATTATTATTACGGTCCTTTTTGTACTTAATTTGGAAAGAATTTGGAGGATTTAATAAGATATTGCTTACTAAGAAACATTCTCAAAAAATGTTACATGAGGTACCTGTATTTTTATTTAGTTTGAAGTTGATTCAAACGATTAAGAAACTAAAGCAAATTCATATAAAACTTCACCAAACGAGTGAAAGATTTCATAGATCATCAGTATCAAGTACAAATTAAGCAAATAAGTCTTAAAAATGACGTTTTTTTTTCGTTTCACATTTTTGCTGGATCCGCGCTGGATCCAGCTGGATTCAGGTCAATCCAGCAAGAATCCAGCTGGATTGGAAACGCTGCTGGATTGCAATCCCTAGTTACAAGTCCTTTGAAGCTCCGCCATGTTTTTTTATCTGTGGTGTTATTTTCTACACATTCTGTTTTCTTCCGTGGATAACGTGAGAGACTAGGGAGATGTTGAGTATGTTTTAGGCGATAAGCTAGCAAACTACTATTAAGTATACTTCCAAACTAAAAACTTAATAAAAATATGCTAGAAGTGTAATAGTGGTTTTGTCGACTTAGCATTTCTTGTGCTCTGCCTACCCCATTCACGGATAAAGGCGTGGTGTGATGCGTCATGAAGTTATTATCTGTTTAAGGCTTATTTTAATATTTATAAGTGTCTTTTTTTTCTTTCTAAACTCCCAAGCCAATTTTATCAGCCAAATTTTAACAATTGATCCAATGCATTATGTTGTATGCAACAACATAATGCATTATGGTACGACATTAACTGAGTAAGAAGCGCTAATTTTGATTTCACCTTGTATACGTGTGTGTGCTAAAAAGATAAACCCATGACAACATTTTAATCTTCAAAGCCAATTTTATCATTTCTTATGAGAAAAGACTTTTCAAGAATCTTACGCGTTAAATAATTACTTCAAGTCTTATTTCAATTTGTTTACGCAACTCTCTTATTTTTAATTGCAACCGTAAATCATGAAGGAAATAAACAGTAATACAAACAATACCAAGTAGCTAAGTAAAAAGAAAACAATAACTGTCTTACGCATGCGCGTCATAAACATTTTCAACGCCATTGTCTAACATTACATCACTTTCACATTATGCACGTTTTAACTTCGAACGTCAGTTACGACAAAATATTTGACGTATTTTAATAGTAGGGGAGCCCAGGCAGCTAATTTTGGAGTTGCTCGAGCGTCGTAGAGACCTATTGGGTTGCGGAGCTTAGGTGACAAGAAGAAAAAAATGTTATGTAAAAAAAACTTGTTCATCGGTGGGGTGAACAGATATAAGCTTTTAAAAATGTAAAAAAAAACGATATGTGGAGTTACTCCAGCGCGTCAGATATTGATAGTATACGTGTCCCACGTATTAAAAAGTATGTACGCATGTTAATCTGACGGTTTCCGTGGTGGAGGTGACCATACGGAAGGGTTGAAAATGAAAAAAAAAAACATTTTGATGAGCGCGTCAGATTTTCTAAGGGGGTGTTAAGTGAACCTTTAAAAAAGCTCCTGTATAATAATCTGACGATTAGGATGTGACGCAAACTCACAATCATTATTTGAATATGCAAAAAAAAATCGCCGTTTTGAAATGCTCCGGCGCGTCAGATTAAGATATATGTGGTTCATCAACATGGCCTGGACGTGCTGTGTTTTAATCTGACCATTATCTGGAGGGATTCGCTAAATCTGACTGTTTAAAAAATGAATCTTTAATTTTTTGAGCTTAATTTTTCGAAAAGCTTAATAAATGGCGAGCAAATGTTTTTTTTTCATGTTTATTGGTCATTCTCCAGACTTGTCTTGTAAGTGTTTTTACTTGTGTTCTAATTCTAATTACCACGTTGCTTTTTTTCTACAATCTTTTCAATGAATTTTATTGCAGATATAACATGACGTTCATTTAAACTTAAATTCTTATGGGGCACTTTATAATTACTAACGGTTAGTTAGTTAGAAACGATTGAAAATTAACATGACGCGTGAATTAGAAAAACGACCCGGTAATTAGATTTTTATAGTTTTTCCATGGTGCGTGAATTAGAAAACTAAGTGCTGTACTGTATCTGTAGTTAAACCGTTTAATTTCCGTTCAATCACTCGTAAATCTAAGCAGATTTACACAAATTTTCATCCACTATTATACCCATTAGGAGTGGAATTTATCAAAATCCTTTCTTAAGAGATACCTACGTCATAGTAGCTTTATTTATGCAAGATATCAGCCCGATCGGTTTAAAATTGACAAAGTTTCATGCAAACTTTCATCCCCCATTTCACCCCCTTAGGGGTAGAATTTATCAAAATTCTTTATTAGGGAAGGCCTAAGTCATAGTAGCTCTATTTGTGCAAGGTTTCAGCCCGATTGGTTTAAAATTGACGAAGTTTCATACAAACTTTCATTCCCTATTTCACCCCCTTAGGGGTGGATTTTATCATAATACTTTCTTAAGAAATATCAACGTCATAGTAACTTTATTTGTGCAAGGTTTCAGCCCGATCGGTTCAAAATTGGCGAAGTTTCATACAAACTTTCGTCCCCTATTTCACCCCCTTAGGGGTGGAATTAGTCAAAATTCTTTCTTAACGGATGCTTACGTCATGACATCTATCTGCCTACCAAATTTTAGCCCGATTCGTCAAGTGGTTTGGGCTGTGCGTTGATAGATCATTATGGCAATCAATCAATTTTGAGTTTTATATATAGATTTTTATTACTCCGGCTTATGCAAATCGTCAGATTATATATTTTTCGTAATGCTAGCATTATTCCCTTCAAAATAAAATAAAAAATAATCACGCTCGAGAATGTACAGATAGCTGCACATGACATTTTTTTTTTACAACTTCGGAACCCTCTAACTTTTTTACGTCACTCTCAAATTGTCAGATTAACGGAATGTACACTTTTTAGCATCTAATTAACTCACCCTACCTTAATCTGACGCGCTCGAGAATGTCCGATGGTCAACTTTTTTTTACTAATCTGATCCTTTATCCTGGACGCGCGGCCATAGATATGAGGCTCATATTTGGTGGAAACACTTAATTAGGTATAAGCTATCCTCCTATATATTAATCTGCCGCGCTGGAGTAAGTACCGGAATCCCCTCTTGGGCTCCCCTACTATAACATACGCCTGTATTCCTAAATGTACAATCACGAACGGATCGTTGAGCCACTTGCCACTGTTCGCAATTTAGACGTGTAATCAATGACCGATGTGACTGACAGATGTTAGCTATTGGTTTAGTATTACACGACCAAATTACAAACATAGGTACCTAAGTGGCTCAACTATCCCTGTTCGTGATGGTACGCAGAGCACATGTCATGAAACGTGGAATAGACGAAACCATGATTATGACTTCACGCTTCGCAGCCGCTTCTGGCATAAGTTAGACTTTAAATCAGATGGAAGTGGTAAAGTATCAGGTTGCTAGCATGTCGCCTAAAACATATTTTAACCTAATTCCTTACTCGCCTCTTAAGTACTATCGAACCTATTGATTCCTGACCCATCATAGAACCTATTCACAGTGAACGTCATAGTGACATTGCATTGCTTGACAAAGGAAATCTTTATTATCTTTATTGTGACAACGTTCTGCGATGGGTCAGGAATCAGTTGGTTCGATTGTACAACTTCGATAGAGGAAATGAGGAGGTGTTATGCTACCCCGACACCACCAATTTTAAACTTTACAATATTTGCGCAGAGTAGAAAGTATTTTGTCACAGTCATGTCGTATTCTCCATTCCAAATTATGATAATGGAATGTAGCTATTTGCTTATTCTTTGACGGTAAATTGCGTAATTTACGTACTTAAGTACAGTACTGGGGATTTAACTTAACAAAGTTTAAGTATTGAGGGTACTTTCTCGCACGGGTACTACCACGGGAAACTCAATACTTACTAAAAATAAAGTCTTCTGTTCTGTGGCCCTTACATTCTGTTTTTCTCGGAGTGTGTCAGAGCACGTTGATAAAACAAACAATTATTATTACATACATGACATACAACATTCTCAAATGGGGCAGGCAGAGCTCACGAAAAGTTTATTAGACAAAATCACGACTATTTCACGCTTTGTAGCCACTTAGCTCATTTTTAGTCTTTAAATTAGATAAAAGATGTAAAACTGCAGAGGTAGGTCGCCTAAAACATACCTTAACCTACTTCCTCTCGCCTCTTACAACATCCACGGAAAAAACGTTGCAGTGTTATCCTAAACTCGACAACACACAGGGAACATATTATATTAAAAACCCAGCTAATGTCCATTATTTCAACCCGTCACATTTGCCGCATTAATCAAATACAGTAATTATCCTTTCACGTTATCCTTTTTGAAATCCCATGGAGTAAAAAAGTTAATTGAGCGACTTTAAAAACAAGCTTGACCTTTGGATAGCCTTGTAATTTCTCGGCTTTAGCACCCACACTTGGCGAATTCTTACGACATGATGTGTGGGTTCCGTGAAGTTTTTATTTACCCTTGAGGAGTGACCACAGTTGGAAGTTACCTTGTCGCTTGTGTTTCGATTACATATTTGCATGACTAAAAACATTGCAACTGCTGCCGCCTTCATCTGGAAAGATACTTATTACTCACATTTTAATCGTGTCACAAACTAAGCAGCAAGCATAATATTTTATCTGCGTATTAATGCCATCTTACTATATGTCGGTGCTAACACAGATACTTGACGGTAAAATGTAAGTTATTTGCGCAGTCTGTTAGCTCATTGAGTTGTATAGAAAGCGATATTGACGGATATCCATTCAGATACAGATATCTAATCGTAGGTATCTGCTTAGTGTGTGACACGCTTTACAGTTGTTTTAATCATAAAACGGTGCGAGAGTGACAGATGGCGATATTTCAAAAAGCATAGTGAAATAAAAGATTCGCAAGCTACCGCCACAATAATACCGCCACACGCTCACGGACTATTTATAATACTGGTAGCGCTAATGCCTAGTTCGGACTAGGCTAGTATTTTACTCGAGTTGCGGGGTTAAAGTTGAACTAAACGTGGCCGTGGCTGAATAATGAAAAGTCACTCGTCGGACTCGCTGTCGCTCGTTTGCGTCAGCTAGCGTTAGCATTAAAACCTAAACCTATTTCCTTAGTCGCCTCTTACGAAATGGAAAGGTGTATTGTAGTATTCAATCCCGACACATCTTTCCAAATGCCCTTTCTTTCATACCTACAAATGACAATGGTCTCATCACCTACGAAACCCTAAACCCAGTCGCCCCGGCATCCTAACGACTGAGGAAGTATAATTTTTATGTTTTTCCGCGCGCGCAGATATTTTAATGCCACCACATGCGCGAACCCAGCCTCCGTCATTCATATTCTTTTTAAGCCCTAATTGGTTCAAATTAAGTTTCCTTGAATGGCCGCCAGGTGGTGATTTAACTAGCTTGAGACCGTGGGTTTGTTTATGTTAGAGCTTTCCATTGAAAAAACTAGGAAATAAACGAACAGACAGGAAAATGTAGAGGTAAGATGAAATTTATTTGTTTTATTATGGAAATCATATAGACCCGAAAGGTAGGTTTATTTTAAGTGACAAGCTAGCAACCTGTCACTATTGTACTTATTCTATGTAACTTAAAATCTAAAAAAATGCTAAATATGCTGTTCGTGAGACGTGATGTGTTGTTAGTAATGGTTTTATCTATGTAACGATTCGTACGTTCTGCCTACCCCATTTGAGAATACCCATTGAATCACATACATACATACACATACATAATTATCACGCCTGTATTCCCAGGAGGGGTAGGCAGAGCACATGAATTCCAAAAATCCATTGCCACGTTTAGCAATTTCAGGGTAACCAAATGGTTGAAATGTGATATTTCAGTGACAGGTTGCTAGCCCATCGCCCACAATACACTAACCCTTTCCCAGAGTCGACTCTTATGACACCCACGGGAAGAATGGGGGAGGTACTATTGTAACCCGGCACCACACGAGGAATCACAGTTTTAATATATTCGAAATCTCAATCTACATAATATCAATTTTATAATGTCAACATTACAACGCTAACTATAGGATAGAGAGGTATTTAAAGTATTTGAACCATATTCACGTTGTAACAAAATAAGTGTCAATTTAAAATTCCGGCTATTACCGATGATTGGCATTGAGAAAACAGACGCATTGTATTGTAAGTTGTAGTTACAATAATTTACGATTCTCAGTAACGATTCAGTGTGACAAATTGTTACTTAATAATGATGTAAGTGACCTCGCCCTTGAAGAACCAAAGTCAAGTCGTGAGTGGACATAGCATGACAGTTATGTCATGATAATAGGCAAAATACCCAACGTTAATAATTACATACACAATAAACATCACGCATTCTCGAATAACGTAGACAGAGCGCAGGAAACGTTACATATCCAAAACCACTTTAAGCATAATTTTAGATTTCGACATAAATGGTAGAGCACACCTTGCGATATCCACGGAAGAAATGAGGTGTTAATCTAAACCCGATACCACACCGGGTATTGTAATTATGTTTTTTAAAAGGTTAAAAGACCTTTCCTGATTAAGAGGCAGACCTTTGAACGTTTTACCTATCTGTTAGAACCCAGGGTGTTTTCATGAAACCAAAATGATCCTCTTTTGTTTTTTTACTCAAATATTCTATTCTATTTTTTGTAATACCAAAACACAATTTTTTATAATTTGCTTACGAAATTAAACCAAAATTCCCACTTATCGTATACGAAATGTAATCACAATGTAACGGTGAATTAAACGAGAAACTTGCAAATCAAATTAATTCCTAACGTATGAGAAATCTAATTTTCTCTGCGGATTATTTTGACAGTTCAGTAAAACAGATGTAAAACGTAGTTGAATAAACTGCCTTAACCTGAGATTGCATCATAATTGCAGGTCGAGTCAAGTAGCTGTCCTACGGAGTAGGCGAGTAACTAGGAGAGTACTAATGCAACCTTGGTGGTGGTACTTAAATCTATACATAGATAAAAATTAAATATAATAAAAAAACTATGTAAAAGGAGAAGCTGACTGACTGACTGATAACAGAAGGCCTAAACACCTAAACAAAAAAAAAAAAACAAAAAAAAAATACGATAAATTACGATATTTTAACCAAGGTGTCCAACACTCCACAATCCACAAGCTCTGAAACTGTGATGGCCTATACCTAGATTACTTAGTCGATTAGTAACTATTATGAAAAACAAAAAAATGACGTCCCATATTTTTTAACTTACTAACTAACTTAATATCTGGAATGATGTATTTTCAACCATTTTAGCTTCGGGAATCTACATAACGGTCATTATTTCTTTTATTTTCTATTAATAGTTTTTTTTTTATTAACAGATTACTTCCCTTATGCATCTTAAGGTGGCATGTTCTTTTTATTAATGTGCTATTAAATAACTAGTATCTTTTACGGTATCCTGTAGTAAACCTTTAACTTTATAATTAACCGTTGCACTGTCACCTTACCAGTTTTCTCCACGTAGAGTTTAACCCCCATTTCTATTAGGAAGTGGGCCATTCTAGCCATAACGTGTGTGAAGACTCGTAGAGAACACACCTGGGTGGCCTAAGGGTTAGAAGGATCGTTATTTTTTCTTTTAATATCGTATTATGCAACATTGTTTTTAATTTCGTTTTTTTAATGTATTTATCATGACATCCTCACATTATGTGATCCGCTGTTTTATACTTTTTACTATTTTTTTACATTTAATTTTTAAGTGATTGTATTGTATTTTTATGACATTTTGTATAATTGTGATATATCAGTGTCTATTTTTTAATTACTTATTTTTGTGTTTTAATCATTTACCATTTAGTTTTTTGACGATCCTATTGAGAATTTATTATGTCTTGACATATCGATGAGATATCGAATATAATATAATTTTGAAAATGGAATAAAGTCATCTATGTATCTATCGATTTCGTAGCTTTGAGCATAATTTTTAGGTTTAGAACAAGAAGGTATAACAGCATTGAGGATAGAACCTATAGAGTACTAATGTCATCTTGGTTGTTCGGAAATTATTCCGCAAAACAATTGAAGTGATCGCTGTGCTCTTATTGGCCGGTCCAAGATCGCGTGTAACGCTAGTGCCTTTTTCTCTACGGTTATTGGCTCTGTACAGTTTCTGTGACAGTGACGGTGACGTTTAGTATGTTGAAATCAACAAACTATTTGCGGACCGGGGTTGCGAACATTGTTTCTCTATAGGTTCTATCCTCTATGTATAACAGTGACGTTTTTTTTAACTCATACAATGCAATGCGATCAATATACGCGATCGCATATATTATTGTCACTTTTTCTTGTAAAGTTTCTGATTGAGCCATTTCTCGCAAGATAGCGACAAGCAAGTTCTATAAATACGTGCGTGTCAACTTTTTTCACAGCCGAGAAGAAAACCAAACCTAATCGAAATTGAAATGTGAATAGGAAATTCAAATGACATTCGACCAAAAAACTATATTATACGATTTGTATGGGCACTTTCAATTTCGATTGCGTTTACTTTCGCTACCATTGTATGGTCGTCGTGATATCGATTTACTAAAAAAAATTGACGTGGGCAATGAATGTTGGTAACTTAAAGCCAATGCGAAAGCGATTTTGAATACAACATGAAACACGTGATGATAGTACAATTTAAAAACCGGCCAAGTGCGAGTTGGACTCGCTAACTTATGCTAGAAGTGGCTGCGAAGCGTGAAGTCATGACCATGGTTTTGTCTTTGTCACGTTTCGTGTTCTCTGCCTACCCTATTTGGGAACGCGTGATTGTTTGTGTGTTGGAGACATGAACTACGTATGTTTGAACAGTTTTATCATGTCGCAACGAAGTGCGGTCGACGCTGCTGCATGCGGTCGCGATCGAAATCGTACCTTAAACCCGAATCATAACTGCGATCACAACGTCTAGTATATTCAAAACGATGATGAATTCGATATCGATTTCGATTGCAAACTAACACGGAATTGTATGGAGACGTGTCATTGCGTGCAAGCGTTCCGTTTTGCGTTTCCCCACACAATTTTGCGATAACTCTCAAACGAAATCGTTATCGAATCCATCATCGTTTTGAACACACTAGTCGTACTGCTCGCTCGTTTCTAAGTGCAGCGAGCATTTTAAAACGTCCCCTCGACATCAAACATAAGCCTGTCAGCCAGCGTTGACCGTCAACGTTACACTAAAACTAGCTTAAACTCAAATCATAACTGCGATCAGCCTTCAATTGTTTACGTGTCAATTCCAAATACACATGTTGATATAACAGCGGCGTTTCCTGTATTATTGGTTGTTTGTCAGTTTCCGCGGCGTACTGATTAGCGTCAGTTTTCACGAGTCTCTGCTAACAGCACTGACATTGTGGCTTATGTAATAGGGACAGTTAGGTAATAAGCATGTTTTTTTCATACAAATGTTGTATTATGTGTCTCTCATTTTTACAACGGTATGTCGTGAAAGGCGACCAAGGAATTTAATAGGTTAAGGTATACTTTAGGTGACAAGCTAGCATCATTTCACAATAGTGCATCTTAATTCGAAACATACAGCGACCATGGTCACGAGTAGACTGCCGCTGGCGCTGTAACGCGACCGAAACGTCGAGGTAATTAAAATCATATGTGATTAAGTCCCGCGTCATAATAAATAGATATGACTGAGATTTACGGAAATTAAAAACATTATAACGTTTCGTATGCTTTGCCTGAACCATTTGAAAAACAGGCGTGAGGTTTATATTATGTGGTTTGTTATTGAGACAGTCATTTTACGTCATGTTTATATAAGGATAGAGTATTATTATATTATAAAGCCAGCTAATGTCAGCCATTTGATCTATTTCCCGCAACCGCAATACCAGCGCTTCCTATGTCACATCGTTACCACAGCGGACGTCCAACCGCCGCCTTCCGTTCATTATATAACTTGCATAATCCTTTGAGTCAGATTTCATTCATAATATTATTATTTTTTATTAGCTTTAAGTCCCAAATGCACTGACAGTGTTGTAAGTAATTTTCGAAAATATAACAAACCAAGTTTCTTTCATTTCTTTAATTTATTTCAACTAAGCTTCAGTCTATACTTATTCAAATCAAAATATGCTTACAAAAATATTGTAATGTAAAAACCTGTGTTCTAAGATGGAATTTCAATGTTTACATCTAAAAACAAATAACGGATTAAAAAAGAAGACGAATTTGCGACCGAGCTTGTGACGCCGATGCGCAATTGTTTTTAGAACTCGAGTTTACCGCCTTTTTAGCCATTTTTTGTAGAATTTTTTTGAAAATTATTATTTGAATGTGGAATAAGTTATGTAGGTATGTGAGTTTTTGTATAATTGGTAATTAGCTACCTAGGTACACGTATTTTTCTTTGCAGGTTATTTCATAAGTAAATTACATACATACATACATATTCTCACGCCTGTATTCCCAAGAGGGGTAGGCAGAAGTAAATTGCCATGTACTATAGTCCAAGAAAACAAAACAATAATACAAATATAACCTAAAAGGCATGGAGAGAGATGGCCTTGTCTCTACTAAGCTTATCGATACGTGTAAGGGAATCGATTACAAACAAAATTCGGATACCAGTGTTAATTGGATACCAATCGATCGGTTTCGTAACCGGATACCGTACCGTTTCGGTATTTTACGATATCGGGTTTTAACGAGACGGTTTAAAGCTTGCGGTAGTTGAATCGTAAAATTTGATATGTTGACTTGACCGGTAGTGTAAAACGAAGTTTGAAAACCAAGTAAGTGGACTTGGTATATTCCACCGCTAGTGTGAAGACGTGTGTCGCCAAAATATGTGTATAAAAGGAAGTGCTGTTTATAACTTAAGAACAGCTGAACCGATTTGGCTGAAAATTAACTCTCCCCAAAAATTTCCAAGAAAGTAGCTTAACCCCTCGTAGGCGGCGCATCCGAATTTTTCTATGTATTTGTATGGAGCAAATCTGCTCCAAAGCATACGAGAGATTAAAAACAGAAGATGGATCAACTTTATAACGTTTATAGATTGTATGTATGTATCTAAGCGCAATCATAGTAAGTTAGTTACGTCATCCATTAAAATACTTTTCTCACGTGAATTAACATAGCGGTACAGTTAGAACAATATTTTGTGGAAAAAACGCCGCTCTAACAGTTTATCGCAGTAACATCGACTCAAGCGTTTTTTGGACCCCCGCTGAGCAGACACCGAATTAACTGTTTAAAGTTCCTTTTTTAACGATTTCCGAGTATTTAACAGTAACAGTTTTAAGCACTTGTCGGGCTGTTTGTCAAACAGAGGTTTTAAACTACACTGGTGGTGTCCGGTTTAGGATAGAACCTTTTTTTGGGAGTGTCGTAAGAGGCGACTAAGGAAATAGGTTAAGGTATGTTTTAGGCGACAGGCTAGCAACCTGTCACTATTATACCTCGTAATTTATATCCTCCTAAGGCCCAGCACCATATTTTGATCGTTTGAATTTGACACTTAGTGTCATTCATGTAAAATTCAAACTTATTTTGACATTAGTCCTATAGGTAGGACCATGGGCCTTAGGAGGATAAACCTAAAAAAGTATGCTAGGCCACGAAATCGGGAATACTGCCGTAATGTATGTGGGTCAAAATTCTTTTCGTTGTCTTAAACCTTGTCCCCGATTGATATTTAATATTTTTGTCTACTTCAACCATATAAGACCCACAAACATGACATGTAACTGTTAAATTGAAATACCTGAAACAAATAAACGTCAGAGCCAGAACTAAAATATGCATAATTATATAAAAAAAAGGCGTGACGAAGTGTACAGTTTTCGTGACAGAGCTGTTTTCCATACTAGGGAACGCTGTCCCGGCTTCTAATGAGACTTCTTCACAACACGTGCTTTGGTTTTTTTTACATGGAAGCAATTGGTTTTATATTTTTTAGGACATCTACAATAACTTGTTAAGATGCTTACAATCGTTAAAAAATCTACTTAATTCCTGAATATTTTTAATAAATTCATGATTGCATGTCCCCAATTAGGCGCAGTACGGTACCTACCCTCTGTCACTGTATTCGTGGGTCGTTTGGTTGTGTTGACACTACTTGAGCGTATGTGGGTAATGATACAAGGACACCGCTACGCCTTCCCCGTCTCCGCAGCTTGATCAAGCGCCGTTTTGGCCTGTTAGTCATTCAGAGGTAGTGCGTGTTTTTTGTTGCTGTCAACTCGGTCACGTAAGTTTTACCTATTTCTTTTTTACTTAAGTAGCTAAGTTTTAAAATATATTTGAATCAGTGTTGTTAGTTTCTAAGGTGATGTTGTAAAATACTATCATTAATGACGCTGCAGATTAATCATAACAAACATTACTAATTTACAACTTCGTCACGGCAACTCCGTCACATTTCAACGTGACGGAGTGGTCTTTCGTTGTGACGGAGTTGTTAAATTAGAATCTTATCCGTGTTAAAAAATAAATTTCAGAATGTTCTTTGAATATATTGTGTTTTATTTGTTAACAGATAACACCATATACATTATGTCAATGACTGCTGCCGAAAGGCAGCGTCAATGCCGACAAAAACGAAAAAAATATCCTGCAAAAATAGTTCAAGTTAAAAAGAAGGACTTAGAACGTTACCGTGCAAGAAAAAAGATAACAATGCGACTGATTATAAAAAAAAGTATTATGTAAATAACTGATTGTTAGAAATATATATTATAATTATGTTAATGGTTTTGTATGCAAAAACCACTCTACTACGTAGGTGTTAATACTCTGTCACATTTTGTCCCTTATATAGCCAAGACGATCTTTGATTTTATTAGTCTGTGTTACATTCCAACATTAAATTGAATAATACAACATCATAAACTGGATTTAAATACATCTGAGGCTAACACTTTTTAATGTGTAACGATGCCATATTTATAACAAAGGTAATCGTTTGATTAGTTATGTGCCGTTTTGTGACATAGTGGTATTACATAAAATGAATACTGCCTGTGATTAGAAGTATGCCTATTATTCTTAAGTGCAATAATTACTAAAGACGTTAGTTTTTAAGCATAAATAAAAAAAACTTGTTAAATGTTGCTGCTAACAATAAATAAAAAATGGATTGTTTTGTGACAGAGGTGTTTAATTTCCCCACCCATGCGTAGGAAAATCAAAATTACTTTATAGTGCACCTATAAACCTCGCTGCTAATTACATCATTGTTAACACGGTAAATTAATTATTCAGAATTGATAAATTATACATTAAAAAAATTACTGTTATTTTTCCAAAAAAGTTTGTCAATTTGTAGTGAAACAAGACAACGAAAAGAATTTTGACCCATGTATGTATTTAGATATTTCTAATTCCTCAACTAAATACGTATCTCACTCATATTTATCACTTACTAGGACCTGATTACGTCTTTTTTTTCTGTAACGTTCCGGGTATTGTGTTTGGGAATACAAGCGTGATATTATGTTACCCGTCCAAATCATGACGCCATCTCAAGTTATCAATTCAGTGTTCTATCTACTTACTCCATTAAACATCATCGTAAAGTCGTTAATTGTTTTAAATACGAGGAAAATGCCACATAAACCTACTATCATTAACCCGCGTCATCCGACCAGCATCAGATACGGCATTCCTTCATTACACCAATCTAGGATCTAACATTCCGTGTATCCTTTAGATGTTTCATTCAGCAACTGTCATCTGAGATCTGGAGCCGTATTCTGATATTCGCCGCTATATCGTTGAACTAACGTTGAATTTATCAACCCTGTTACAAAATTACATTTAACGTGGTGCCTGTTTTTGGAAAATGAAAATGGTAAAATTAATGCGAATTTCCTGTGTGGTGGACATTTCCGTGGATATCGTAAGAGGCGACTAAAGCGGTTAAGGTTAGGCGACAGGCTAGCAACCTGTCACTATTGTACCTGTCAACTTAACGTAAAAACATGCCAGAAGTGGCCAGGGAACGTGATACAGTCATGATTTTTCTATGAAGCGTTCAGTGTGCTCTGCCTACTCTATTTGGGAATATAGGCGTGATGTATGTATGTATACATATAAATGCTTTACATGGTCCAGAAGTTATGTAGGACTGGGACTTTTTATCCGTCTTCTTCCCAAATATAACGGTAGGGAAGAACATTTCCACTTTGACGTTACCCTATTGTCAGTTGTCACAAAAAATTAACCAACGTCACTACGAGTAAATCGGTCAGGTCAGTACCCAAAACTAACGACCATTTATGAAAGGATTACTGAATGTAGATGAAGCAAAAAAGACGTAAGTATGTCAGGATCGTACGGAACCAAAGTGGTCTCTGCCACCTGTGGGAAAGAGGCGTAACTTTATGTATGTAAGTATATAAGCTGACTACCTATCGCCAGCCGAATACAACTCCTGAGATTAGTACACGTCGCATCTAAATGACACTCGCCTGATGATCTCATTGCGTTTTT
The DNA here is from genome assembly GCA_005406045.1 of Adoxophyes honmai. Lineage (NCBI taxonomy): Eukaryota > Metazoa > Arthropoda > Insecta > Lepidoptera > Tortricidae > Adoxophyes > Adoxophyes honmai. The sequence continues at coordinate 69,456 of BHDV01037375.1, forward strand.
GCACGACTCCGTTCGCTCCGATGAACAACGGCGTATCTGATGCTGAGTAAAACTAGAAAGCATCTTAAAGTCAAAGCGCGAAGCTCTATTTTCGTTTGTCGATGCTCGACTGTGGAATAGTTACCATGGGTACGCTTGGATACGACATTCAAGACTATTTCGCTGTACACTGCGTTTTTGCTATTACTATTATGGTTTACTTTTCCTGTCTTGACTATGAATAGACAGGAATAGGCGACGTATAACCATGTATTCTATCAATCAAACGCAATAAGTTTATATTGTCAAAAACGCTGAAAATAGGAAGTTTAATACGATAGGTACTCAAGTATTCTTAAATTTTCTAATTTTGCGCGCATTTTTCTTATCGTTTGCTTAATAATAATAATAAAGCCCTTTTATTCCGAATTTTTACAGGTTTAGTTTCCTAATCTTATTATACAATATAAATATTTCTTACTTTTATTATAGTATCTCTATATTTATATAATATCTCTCAATTCGGCGTGCCTCTTGGCATAGGCCTCCTCCAGCTCTCTCCATTGTGGTCTGTCTTCTGCCACTCTGGTCCAGTAGGGTCCCAGCGTTAGGCGGATGTCGTCTCTCCATCTGGTTTTCGGGCGCCCCTTACTTCTGCAGTCCTCTCTAGGGTACCATAGAGTTACCTGTCTACTCCATTTATTAATTTTGTCGCGCAACATGTGCCCCGCCCAACCCCATTTCAAATGGTCTATGCGAGCAATGTCTGCGACCTTAGTTTTGCCTCTAATTTTGGAATTTCTTATCTTATCGCTTATTTTGATTCCTAGCATGCTTCTTTCCATTGCTCTCTGTGAGCTGGCTAGTTTTTCTCTGGGCTTGTCTGTCAGTGCCCATGTTTCGCAACCATATGTCATACATGGAAGGATGCAAGTGTTAAAGGTTTTTTTCTTGATATGTAACCCTAATTTCTTGTTTTTCATTTCGTTTCGTTTTTCGTTTGCTTACAAAACAATAAAAGAGTTAGCAAAATCGGTCCAGTCGTTCCCACGTGATGCCGTGACCAAGAGAAATAGGGATTAATTTTGATATATAGAGTTTTTACAAAGCCGCTAACGATTACTTGTCGAAGTAATCTCTTACAAATCGAGAATACGGTCATTGTGAACACCTAGTAGTGGCAATGTTATAGTGAAGACAAAAGTCTCGCGACGCAATGTATAGTTTCATCTCTCGCGACACCGCGTGAGTTCCTGAGGTAGTGTTCACTTCTTCGTGGGAAGGCTAAAACATAAAATCAGCTTCTTTTTCTAACATTATCTAACCGCAAAAGCACCTATAACTTTCGCTGTAACTTGTTACGCTAAAATTTGCATTCCGAGACAATTTGCAATACTAATGTTTGTTTTAATATGTTACGGTTTGGAATTAGCTTTGGTTGCTACAGTTATGTAGATTTTTTGGGCAGAATGTTGGAATGTAGATTAAGAAAATTTGGCACAAAACTTACTATTTTTAGGTTTCAGCATAGATATAAAGGTAAATTAGTGACAGGTTTCTAGCCTGTCGCTTAAAGCATACCTTAATCTATTTGGTTAGTCGCCTTCTACAACATCCACAGAAGAAATGGATAAATGCCATTCAAAAACCGACATCACGTATCTATGAAAAATGAAAACAAAAACATTGAGGGAAACCTAAGAGACTTTATTGGAGCATTGAGTAGATATTTTTTATGAGCGATCGGCGCTGAAATCCGTACTTAGACCTTTGTGCGTCTCATACTGAGAGGAGGCCTGTGCCAAACATTTGGAACGAATTTACACTGGAAGATAGGCCTTTAATCTTTTCAAGTTAGGTTTTTCTATTTTTTCGAACCTGAAATTATGCTAAAGTGGCTTTAAACGTATATGTAGTTAGGGTGACCGCACCGGTAATGGACATAGAACCAGTAATGGACAATGACTCTTATTTACTACCCACTAAGGAAAAGTCATTTGTTTTACAACAATCAATTCACAACTCTATGGTCTTTAAATTATGAATGAAGTGTCCATCACTGGTGCTTGTCAACTTAAACCGTCCATAACTGGTGCCGTCACCCTATGTCCGTGTCACATTTCGTGTGATTTGTCTATCCCATTTAGGAACATACGTATGATTGTATGTATGTAAGATACGCCTTTGGCTCCATTAGGAGCATCTGTATCTCTAAATAAAACATACAATAATGGTCCCAGTCAAGTTATTTCTAATAAGACGAGATGTGAGTCGCGCGTCGACATATCGTTAACGTCATCGCTGTTATACGCGACAAGAGACTCTGTTGTCCAAGTTACAGAAACAAAGCGGAGTTACATACATGTATAGGTACATCCCGATAAATTCCTATATCAGGTTGACAGAGCACATAAAACATATATGTAGATAAAACCATAATTATTTCACGCTTCACAAACACTTTTAGGACACTTTTTTAGGTTTCGTACTCAAAGGGCGAAAACGGGACCCTATTACAAAGACTTCGTGGTTCATCCGTCCGTCCGTATGTCAACAGGCTGACCACCCCAACGAACCGTGCTAGCTAGAAAAGTTTCACAAATTATGTACTTCTATTGACTCTATAAACAACAAATACTAAAAATCAAATAGAGTTATTACTTACAGGGGTCTCTCTATTTTCGTAGTTTTTTACGGAACTCTTCGTGCGCGAGTCCAACGCGTACTTGGCCAGTTTCTTTTTCTCGATGACTCTAGACACTTATTTTTCAAAATGGCCGTTTCTAAGCACACTTTGGCACACGGCAGCCTATTAAAATATGTTCCCGGTTTGGTATCGGGATGTTAATCCGGTCCCTCGGATCCCTTGCTTCCTGACAGGCAGACGTTGGATCCCGGTATTCCAACATTGTTAGTTACAACGGCAGACATTGATAGAATTTGATACGATTGGGAGAGCAGTGGTGTTACTCTCTAATAAACTAAACTCGACGTCGAGCTCGTCGAGTTTGTTACATACATACATACATAACGCCTGTGTCCCAAAATGGAGTTGATAGAGCTAAGCGTTATGAGTACATAGTCAAAATTACATACAATTACATAGCATGACAATTTCACGTTTCAAACCACGTTTAGCAAAACGTTGGTTTCAAAAACATTAAACTACCGTGAGACTCACTCATCTTATAAAATACGGATAACTCACGTTATAAATAATACTGTAATAAATAGTACTGCGTCAACAGCGAGTGTGGAGGTGCCTTTACAAAGTGATGTAGTTAGTGTTGTGTGCTACCCTATTTTTGACAATAATATAAATGACGATAATAACGAGGGTAGTCGTGAGCCAGTGTTAGTTTCGTCGAGCACGAGCAGTCGCGCGAAGAGAGCCGAGGCGCGCAGTTCGCGTTTGGCAGCAGCAGCTGCCGCGGCTCCTAGATGAAGGGCTACGAATTAGTCCGAAACATGTCGAGCTAAACTCGATTTATAACGTGAGTTATCCGTATTTTATAAGATGTTGGTTTCAAACTTAGATGAAAGAAGCACAATAGTGACAGATTGCTAGCTTGTCGCATAAAACATGCCTAATCCTATCCTTAGTCACTTCTTATAAGACATGCATGGAAGAAAAGGAGAGGTGTTATTCTATACCCGACACCACACGGACACTACTATTATAACTGCAAAATTGACACTGACAAGCACATAACTTCTCAAAATATCTAGTACGCCCGACGCTGTTTAAAATGTCTTATAAAACAGAAATAACTTGTATAATAATGATTATGACTTAGAACGCATGGGCGTGAACACCTTTATTCAAGCCGTCAATGTACAGTCAGCAAAAATTAAAAAACCGGCCAAGTGCGAGTCGGACTCGTGCTCGAAACTCTAAGGTCCACACTCTAGCGGTCTAGGTACTTAATTAATCAGTTGTCAGATTTGACTGGTGAGCGGGGTTATCGGATGTTTGAATAGTTTAGCTAAGGAAGAAAAAAAAACAAAATGTTCTGATGGTGCCCTAGTTTAAGTTTAAGTAAGTATACCAGAAACAATCGGAATTAGAACACTGACGTTCATCAGATCAGTAAATATTAGGTAAGATTCCTTGCTAAACTATTTGGACATCCAATAAAATTTAATGTGGGTAGTAAAAAAAGCCTCATTAACCTGTCAAATCTGGCATGAAGTTTGTTTTACATTTAAGTACCTAAACCGACAGAGCATAGTAGGTATGACTTTAGGTATAGAAGTAGAAACATCTTGTCGTTGCTGTCTGTACAGTTCAGTAGACCGCCTAGCGCCTAAAGATATGACCTACCCTAGATGACCAGTGCCGTAGAATACAACAGCGTGGCCACAGAGCTGCAATAAACGCTTCTAAATAAAATGTATTTTTTTTTTCTATTTTTTTTTTCCACTGAACTATGGCAATAAAAGTTTGTCCTACGTATCTCTAAGTTCTATCTTAATATGTTCCAAGAAATGTAAACTAAATCTCTGGTTCCAGTTTAAACTATTAAAACGAAGAAACAAACTCTAATACTTAAATACCCTATCAGACGCCATAGACTGGATGTCTCGATAAAAAAAAATCAAGCTAATCTCCGTTTTATGTTGGGAGTTAAAAACAAAAGCGCACGTGCAAAATAACATAATTACGTTTCCCTATCAAAAAACACCGAAACTGAACTAAAACATCGCATTAAAAGTGGAAATTAGATCACTACAAGCACCAAGCGTTTATATCTCGAGTGGACTAGCTGCGACCACAACAGCAGCCGCCCACGGCTATGAGCGGATATCAAATCTAGACTAACTACAGCTCTGCCCCTTGTATTTCAATCTGTCCGGCGTAATGGCCGGGCTGTATTGTTATTCTGTGGTCATGCTCCTTTATTTTACAGGTATTGCTCTAGTTATGGCTAAGTAGAACAAAATATGCCTGTGATGTTATTGTCTAAAATATCCGGTCTGCAAATACAATACGCTAACAAGTATATTCAACAACAAAATAGACCAGAAGGACCATAAGTTTACTAACAACTAAACAACACAACAAAACAACTAAATTCTACATGTTGTAAAAACCTTCTAAAAAGTGCATTTTTGTTTCAGGTTTCCATCGGTCAAACTTATACTCATCAGCTGAACACCCTTTTCCAAAAAGGTATGACTGCATATTTAATATGAGGGTATATAAATTTACTAATAAATTTAATTTAAAAAGCTACATAGGCATAACTTATAATTAAATAAACAAGAACCTTAAACCATGTTTAAAAAAGGGGATATCGGGGCATAGTCCCGAAAATGCTGGTAGCGTTTCTTCGCTGTATCGCAATGCTGATACATTCCATTAATAAATACATACGTTACTTTCATTCTTCTCTATAATTCCTAATTGCTCATGTGCAATAATTATTATCTACGTTGAAATGGCAAGTACATGTAAACATGTGAATATAAATATTTGAATTTGTGAACAAATCATCACACGTCTATGTGTATGATCGTATTGAACGTGTATGTGTATGTGCATTATTTGTCATTCTTTTCAATTTCTAGTTTCAATATATTTCCGGAAGTAATTAAGTAAACAGTTTACTGTACAAAATAACAGGAATTAAGAAAAAAAAGAAATAGTAACAGGGAAACTTAATTATTGAGACCAACCAGAAGATAGGCTAAAAATTAATTTAGCAACATGGACATGAACCTACTAACCTAAACAAAACATAGCACGCCTACTTGTGTTATCTAGCAATTTAACCACATTCGCTTCAATTTTAACGACTTAGCATACCTTATTGTATATGTAATAGATTTTCCTCGTAACTACATTCTAAAGTCTGCCATTCCGTTGCCAAGGACAGCTACTATGCCTTTATTATCGATCAAATAAAACATAGTTGCAGTTCTATTTTAGGCCAAATACGGTTTAAAATAGGATGTAAGGGAGATAAAATATTTCTGAGAAATTTAGCGTTAAGTGTACAGGGTGGGGAATAAAATTTTGTACGACATCGATGATTTTTTTTAGACTGAAGAATACTTATTGAAAATGCATACATTAGACAGAGCACTCCATACAAAACCAGTAACTATTTCTTGATTCGTAGCTACTTTAAGCAATATTTTAGGTTTGAATAGTGACATGTTGCTAGCCTGTCACCTTAACCTATTTCCTTAGTCGCCCCTTGCATCCACTGAATTTGGTCATATCTTGGTAAATTCTTGATATTTTGTTAGTAAATCCATAGGGAAATGGATTTTTTGTTCGTCTAGTGTCTATTTGTTCTCTTACACTTTGTTAAAAAATTACCGACAAACTTCATAGAATACAGCTGTATCAAAATGGATCCCCCTGTAGACATTCTCCACATACTATCGGCCCAGATGACTATCACAGACTCAACACAAGCAGAAGCAAAAAACCGGCGCACGCACTTACTGACTGACGTTTCAATTAAAACTAATTTATTTATAAAAAAGTATCGATATTGATCTTTTGTGTCGGTGCATCTTTGTGGCTCAGCGTACAATGTCGATATGTTTGATAGGTAGCTTGAGAAAGCGGTACAATGATGCGTTTAAGTTTTATGTATGAAATAAAAGTGATTAAGGGTGGATTTGGCACTTGGGTGGTTTATATTAAACCTTGATTAATCATAAACCGATGTTAATTCGATTATTCTAATTAAGCGTTAAAAAGGAAACGTTGTATGGGTTTAATGTTTGTTTTTGTAAATATTCAGTTATCCTAGCTAGGTCTGCGATCTTCATACCGCGCTGGGAGTTGTTTTTTTTTATATTTTGTTGTAAAATTTACTTAATAATTGAGTAGTATCACAATCGATACAGATATTAAAAAATCGACCCAAAAACAATGCCATTCTTTTACTTTTTTCATACACCTCCTACCGATGGTAGACATGGAATGGAATAAAGTTTGTGTGCAAAATTGGATACTTTTCTTTGACAAATGGCCCATTGATGCATCTTTAATTTTAATATTATTGAAACCTTACAATAAATATTGCCCTTCCTCCAGAATCCCTAACACCTTAGAAGACGCATCTTTTATCAAGTTAATGTTATTAATTTTTTACTTTACTCCCAGTTAACTTTTAAATAAGGCTTTCAACCGGCGCATCTCTAAACCAAAACGTCGTAAAACAAAAAAAAACATACGTTTTAAATCAGTCTTATACACAAAAAGTTAAGACTCATAATTGAAATGTTATTTATTTTTTGTTATCGATGTTTTGTTACGTTATTAGAGTTAATATTGATCTTCTGTAGACGATTAAGTTCTTCAAAGGGTTTTATTGATTAAGTTTCTAATAAAGAACTGAATAGATCTTTTGATGTTAAAAGCTATTCAAATGCATTCATCGTTTTGTTACCGATTTTGGGATGTAATCGTCTTATAGAAATATGTTAATAGAAACATTACAAAGTGGTTTTTCACGTTATAGTGTGATCCTTCTTTTTTGTAAGGATTGAAAGTTTTAAAGGTTGTATTGTGAAGTAAAGCCTATTTTACATAGGACCTTGACACACGAAATGACGTTATAGCATTGCGAAGGAGCTATCTCTCTTTTGGACTAGACATTTAATTTGTTCAACTGAAGAGTATTTTAAAGATAAATAGAGGTGAAATTGTGAAATCTTGCCACTATGTCGCCTAGTTAAACCTGAAACGAGATATGTTTTCATGCTCTCAACACGAGAGCTAAAACTTCCGACATATTGTCTGTATTGAGTACCGCTAAGGTGATAATTTCGATGCACTAGTTTTGCCGCCAATTCCCACGCGTGGCCTTCTAGTGTAGCGGTTACAGGCAGAAACGAAGCGGGAACAAAGCGGAAGCGGGTAGTTGTATACATACAACAACAAGTTCATTGTGTCTAGATTTCACAAACTTCAGCGTTCACACAACACGGAATGTCAAGGAATTTGATTAGCACCTAACGTTGAGGGAAAAATACTCCAATAGAGAGATCTCTTTCGGCAGATGTTTTACCTGGGGACCGAAACCCACAGAGAGGAATTTTTAATTGTTTTTATGCAACTGAAAGTAGAAATTCCACGCTCAATATCTATAGGATTGTTTAGTTCGGCTATTCGACGATGGGTGGCTCTAGGGTGCTACGTCATTAATCGCATTTTTGCCGTGTGCTATCGAGTTTAGTATGTCGTAGGAGACGATTATTTAGGTAGGTATATTTTAGGCGACAGGCTGGCAACCTGTCACTATTATATCTCTTAACTTAGGACCTTGTACATTTAACTACCGTGAGACTCACTCATCTTGATTTTTTTTTAAGTTAAAACCTTGTGGCGGATGTAAATCGCTATCCGCTCCGCTTATCACGCGTGCAAACTAACAATTCAGCACGAATGATGTCTTCCTCACCTTTAAAGTCACTTCATTAGCTGATAATGCTAATGGTGCGATAAATAAGTATAATGAACTAACTGTATGCTAATCTGGTCGTGTGTCCCCTATTAAGGATGCGCAGGAGTGGATTAGGGTGGAAAAGTTGTTACAATACGATTTCCTCTGTCACTCCGATTAATTACATACATACATACATATTCTCACGCCGGTATTCCCAAGAGGGGTAGGTCTGCCTACCCATGAATAGCACATGAATTCAAAAATCCAGTGCCACGTTTAGCAATTTCAGGGTTTCCGATTAATTTGTGGCCTAAATCATTCTTGTGTTCCCAAATGGGGTAGACAGAGCACACGAAAGTTAAATAGCCAGTTTCAGCAGAATCTTCGGTTTGAAGTTAGTTGAAAGGCGTACACTGGCACGTTGTTAGCCTTAACCTTAGTCACCTCTTACAATGTACATACATACAATCACGTCTATGTTCCCTAATAGAATAGGCAGAGGGCACGAAATGTGACAGGCAAAACCATGATTATGACTCTTTCGCAGCCAATTCTAGCCTAATTTTGTGTGGTGCCGGGTTAGAATAGCACCTCCCCCTTTCTTCCCGTGGGTGTCATAAGAGTCGACTATGGGAAAGGGTTAGTGTATTGTGGGCGATGGGCTAGCAACCTGTCACCGCGATATCACATTTAACCATCTGGTTACCCTGAATTTGATAAACGTGGGACTGGATTTTTGAATTCATGTGCTCTGCCTACCCCTCTTGGAATACAGGCGTGAGAATATGTATGTATATGTATGTATTCTATTCATGGACAAAATGAACCTGGCACCACGCAGCGGAGGAGGGGCACGATAAAGTTTTTTTTAGCGAGATGGAATCAGAATTATCCAATCATCAATCAAAACACATCGTTTCGATGACGTTAAAAATGCAATCAAACTGCTTTGAGCTCACTTCGAACGCCAACAACAGGACCTAATTTAAGCATAACGCTGCTATACCAAAAATCAACTGTCAAAAGTAAGATCCGATGTCAATTGCTTCCCGCGGCGCTGTCAGATTGTCAAAATCGACGTCGGCATTCGAAATATTTTCGGTGTGAAAGGCAAATTGGACACAATAACCACAACAAATCGAGATATTTGGGATAGCTACGTTCTTGATACATGTTTTGAAGCCAATTTGTTAGTAATGTTGGTACAATCAAGAACGATAAATTCAAATTGCATTCGATACTTCGGTAGTTTTCTCAGAAGACTGTAGCTTTGTTTTGATTGACCCAACCTATTTTGTTTTTGGGTGTCTTAAGAGGTGACCAATTAAATAGATTTAGATGGATTTTAAGCGACATGCTAGCAACCTGTCACAACATATTTTTAAGGCATAATAATAGTGACTAGTTGCTAGCTTGTCGCCTAAAACATGCTTTAATCTATTTCCTTAGTCGCCTCCTACGACATCCTCGGAAGAAATGGAGAGATGTTATTCTAAACCCGACAATTTATAATATCTCGGTTTCTTCCGTGGGAGCCGTAGGATTAACTCAAAACCTAAAACATACGCAAGAAGTAGCTGCGAAATGTGAAATAGTCATGGTTTCGTCTATGTAGCGTTTTGTCTGCTCTGCCTACCCCTGGGAATACAGGCGTGATGTATGTATGTTTGTACCTTTCGAACACAAAAAAGTCTTCTCATCAACAATAGAACTAATCAATTGACATTTTGACCAAGGGTGGTCCGAGAGCATTGTCTATTAAATTTACCGTAATGAATTATATGCCGGGGTCAAGACAGTTATATCACAACTATTTGTTAGCTGTTAATTTATAATGTCAACTTTTGAAATATTTGTTGACGCTGTCGGCGCTAGCGGGGCGTGGTGGGACAAGTCATAGGAGGGAGCGTTTGAAGTAAATAAAATAGTAACAACACACACAAAGTGGTAACAAGTAACAAACGGTTGTTAGCGGTTTGGAGGTGCGAGTGTTTACAACAATGATTATTGTTTTCAAAAACAAGGAAGTTTAAAGTAAGTAAATACTTACAATACTTAATAAATACTTAACTGTACAGAAAATAACAAAAGATACAAAAAAGTTACTAGCAAGATGGTAACAGGCCTTAAACAAGTAGTAACTTAACGGCAGGTTTTTGTACAATAATTCAGTTCAAAGAGCACCAAAAGCAGCACTCAGTATGATATTGCGGGCTTTACTGGCAACACTAATTTTATAAAATGTAGAAACTTTTAGCTCTATTTTAGCTGTAATTACATGTAAGTCGAGTTTCGCTCCTCTCCCGCCCCCGCTCTCGCGCCCGCCTGTGACTCACGCCGTGGAATTCTGATCTCACGTAGCGGGCCTTAGTTTTCACGGCTCACAGTTAATGAATGTAATGAATTAGTGGTTCCGTGACGGTGGCATTTATAGCTCGAAGCTTTTACGCAGATCGTTTAGTTTGAGAACCAGTGCACGGTTCAAGGAGTGGTAAGGGTTTGGAGAATATGCCTCAAGACTGCGAGTTGCGGGCCAAATTGTAATAACTTGAAATATAGTCTAAAATTCACTACTATTTTGCTAAGTAAGATTGTAAAAAAAAAATCTCAATCCGCAATCTGAAACATTAAAAAAATAAAACATACCTAAGTGTAACTTCAACATAGCTTACAGATTTAACATAGGATTACTTGTTTGGTTTTATAATTCTTTAAAATAGAGTTTACTATTTTAAAATGGCTTAAATTCATTCACATTTTTAAATCAATTTAAATAGTGGTAATGTGACCAAAAGAAACGTAGGTACTAGTAGAACAACATACATACATATACATATAGTCACGCCTCTTTCCCACAGGGGTAGGCAGAGACCACTTTGTTCCACTTGCTACGATCCTGGCATACTTCTTTTGCTTCATCCACATTCATTAGTCTCTTCATACAAGCTCGTCGATTTCGGGTACTCTTGACCTGACCTGTTTCTAAAACGTCCGCGATTTGGTCACGGAACGTCCGTCTAGGTCTTCCCCTCCCAACACACCCATTCACACTTCCCGTATAAATCTGTTTAGTCAATCTTCTTTCATCCATCCTCTCTATAGTAGAACAAACCACAACAAATAAACCGTTCCCATTATTCTTAATCGATAATTTGTCTATAATTGTGACAGTGTAAACGACTGTGACAATGTAAACAAACATTAAAACGCAATAAAAATCCATGACTTCAATACTACATTGTCAAAATACAGTTTAAACTACAAACAACGCTCGGTAACCAATAACCGCGAGTTAACTGCGCGATAAGATGACCAACCGGACTAATAACCCTCGTTCATACAGCAAAGCGCAGTCACAGAAAACATAGCTTTAACAGTAACTCAACATGACTTGACTTCTCGGAAAGGTCTCGGAAGTCAGGTAATGAGAGAATAATTTAACTGTTGTTGGCTTACCACGACAAAGTCGAGTCTTACTTGAGACAGACATTACTCACACCGACAAAATAGTATTTCACCCGCGCGACACGATTCGCACGTGTTGTCCTGCTATGCACAAATCGCCCGTCCCTATTAAAATCGTCGGATCTGCAAATCAGCAACTTTACAGGAGAGCGATTCAAAGTATATTTTGCTTATATCTTTTTACTTATATTGAGAATGTTTTTGAAACTTTGTAGTATTGCTATTGAAGTTATTTCTATTCAATTCAACATTAACA
>BHDV01037397.1:0-13677 GCA_005406045.1 Adoxophyes honmai
ATACCTATTTTTCAATTCGCTCGACCGGCATATTGCCTCTTAATACTTTTAGGGGTTATTTTTTCTAACGAAATTTTTATGAATCCAAGATTTAATTGGTCAGTTTTTTCATTTTTTTCATTAAATTTCATGATGAGTATAATTTTCGACTGATTTCGCTTCGAATTCTGAACTCGAATTTGTCATTGTTTTGTCACTTTTGTAACTCAGTATTTTATTTGTCAATTTGACATTTTTGTGTCACCAAAAATAAATTTATTTCAATTGGGTATGATTTTCGACTGATTTACCCTAGTAGCGCTGAACTCGAATTTGGTAATTATTACATAGTATTCGAGATGTTATTTGTCAGATTCGGCGAGTGTCGTTGCTGACTTTATTGCCTCACGGAGTTTATTCGAACGGTGGTCGTGTTGCAGTGCTACAACGACTACGGCGACATCATCAAGGCGACGCTGTCGAAGGCGCGCGAGATCAACAAACTATCATGCGCGCTCACCATGCAACTAGCCATGCAGGCCCTGTACAGCGCGCTGCTGCAGCGGCACGCCGCGCCGCACCGCCAGCTGCCCGAGCTGCTGGAGCTGAAGGTACTGCGCTCACCATGCAGCTGGCATGCAGGCCCTGTACAGCGCGCTGCTGCAGCGGCACGTCACAATGGTCTCTGCTTTCACTCAAGAAAAGAGGAACTGCCGCAGGATTTCATACATCTCATGTTTTTTTGGGAGCAAAACAGATACTTTGTACCATTCCAGCATTAAAGTTGTTAGCTTTGCAGCTGATCAGTGCCCTTTGTGTAGATTGGATGATATTTAACGCTGTGTTTATGTCCTTAGGAGCTGGCGAAGCGCTTCTCGGTGATGTTCGGGCTGGACGCGCTGAAGAACCGCGAGGCGCTGACGGCGCTGCACCGCGCGGGCGTGGGCTTCGCGGCGCTGGACGCGCGCCACCTGCTGTTCCTGGAGCCGCTGGCCGAGCTGTCCAACAAGCTGCTGCGCCAGGACAAGCGCCACGTGCTCAAGGTTAACTCTATTTCAAACGTAACTTATCCATATTTTTCAAGATGATTTTAATGCCACGTTTTCATAAAATCTCTTCTCTGTCTGATCAAGTTTTCATTAATGATGAATGAGTAATCAAATTGTTTTCTGTATCCAGTTCCTGGACGCGAAGATCTCAGCGGGAGCCGGCTGGGGCGAGGAGTGGGCGCCGCTGCAGACCTACCGCGGCTCGCTGCTCACCGACGCGGCCGACGAGCGGCCCCCGCCCGCGCGCCGGCACTACGCGCGCCGCCACCGTAAGCCGGACCCTAGCCCACAGCCCAGCAGTGGGCCCGCAGCAGACCTACCGCGGCTCGCTGCTCACCGACGCGGCCGACGAGCGGCCCCCGCCCGCGCGCCGGCACTACGCGCGCCGCCACCGTAAGCCGGACCCTAGCCCACAGCCCAGCAGTGGGCCCGCAGCAGACCTACCGCGGCTCGCTGCTCACCGACGCGGCCGACGACCAAGTTCCGACCTACGTATCGCGAACCGCCGCTCTTTCGTCCCTGTCTTGTCTTAAGCGCGACAGTGCATTAAATAAACCCTCGCAAAAAGCTCGCTGCAGCGTCAAACTTCGCTTTAACTTCCACACTTCGCTCAACTTCGAATCCTTCAACTATATCGCATAACCGTATGAATCCTCGCGAGTACTGCACAATCATATTTGGCTAACCTATCGCTTCATGAACACTGTTAAAGAACCCAAATCATAAATGTTTTACTCACTTCTTCCGTTAGATATAGTGCCTCGACAAAGTTAGTAAAACGTTTTGTAAAACAAAACACTGTGTAGTAATACTCACGTATTTGTTACAGGAGTAGGACAAGAGCCAGAGGAAGAGGGAGAAGAGAACAACGAGTCGGACGGCGAGCAGCCCGGGTGAGCGCCGCGAGACACTTCGGCCACTTAGTAGCTCACCACAATCACAACCTAATCTAACCATTGTCACACTCTGTACAAGTAACTTCGATAAGTAAGCTGGGGCCACGGCATCTATGTTCTGATTCAACTAACAAAATTAACAAGGCACACTACAAAACTTAACGCTAACTTTTGGAAAGGGTCTAGATTAAAAAAGAAAAATTCGGCGGAAAAAGTCGCTTTCATGGCTGCAGCAAGACTGACTAATTATTAATTGACAAATCATTAAGATCAATAATAAAACTTCGAAATGTAAGTGCTAAATAACTCTTAAATGATTATTATTCGTCACACGACTCTATAGACGAGTCATTTCTCCAGTGTTTTGTTAGCGTGGCCCCAACCTAGCAGGTCATAAATTAATTCTAATTCAGTACAATTATTATGAAAATTGGTAAGGTGACCTGTTACTACTGATTTGTAACCGTTAATTATTACATAATTACCATATTTTATTATTATTAATGTGTCAAATTAGTTTATGTATGAATTGTATTAATCAAAAGTTTTAAAACGACCACACTGACATTTTATATCATTTTATATCATGTAAATATGACGTATTATATTATAATTATGTAGCAAAAGGGGCCTTAATAAAATAAAGTTGTGTAGAAGGTGCGGGCGATGAAGTAATCTGTTGGTATATTTAGTTAGTGTAGCGTTAGAGTAGCTAGCATCCTGGTGAGCCGCGCGAGTGTTTCCCGCCCTAATAAGGCGTGTTTACATCTGTGGGAATTTGGCTGCTCGTTACGGGCAAAACTCGTGTAAATTAGCCTATTATCAGTTGTTTTAGCATCCTCAGAGCGGCTCCTTGGGACCGTTGCATTGTTGACTGTTAGTAACGAGAGTAATGTAAAATACCGAGGTAAGATAATATATTTTTATAATAAATGAATTTTGACATACCACAACGCATTTCAATGACGGAGCACCTTTGGCGAACTTGGCGGGTAAGATATGCTTTGTGTTTGTGAGGTGAGTTGAGATAGTGTTCCGAGCGAAATTGACGGTTTAGCGGTTTAGATTTCCTATCTCTAGTGAGCTAAACTGCGGAATGATTGAATATTGGTGACGGCTATAAATTGATCGATTAGCAAATCGCACCTTCGGTGGGACAAGGGCACACTTGTTGAAAAACCCAATTTTTTTTTAAGTATACACATACGTAGAGGAAAACTTTTGGAACATTGTACTTAACTCATTTTTTTCGATTTTTCAACAATCGTGCCCTTGTCCCACTGAAGATGCGAAATGTTTAGATGCATCAATTATATAATTAAATACATGAGAATATGGAATCCGTAATTAGCCGGTCCCTACTGACCGAGCCGCTTCGCAAGGCAGCCGTTTTTGGTGTGATTATGAGCCTTATGTGGAACAAAAGCATACCTCATGCGTCCCGGTCAATCAGTATGCGCCTAATGGTGTGCGTCTGCATATTGCTAAAAGATTTCCTGCGATTTAAAATTTTGGCTGGTTAAGGATATTGTTTTTTTTTTTCCAATGTAGAGTGATATTTAGATGTTGTTTCCTGGAACGTCATGTACATGATATTGTCGCTTTCCACTGATCTTAAAACTTACTCACTAGTAAATACCCAAAATTATATGGATCGAAACGACCTCAGACACGGTCACCCTCTTCAAATTGCCCGGTAACCAGACCAATTTGCCCATTAGCGAGACATTGGGAAAATATCTCCACATGAAAATAAAATCACGGCGTGACCCCTGTGACCTCACGCCGCCGGCCGCCGGCCGCCGGCGTTCGGGAAACCCGCGCCCGTAAAAGACGCACACCGAATATAGCAACCACTAGAGACTACTAACTACTTTACTAGTATATGGCCATTTGCTAGCCGTATAGAACTTGAACCACTGGACGGGCAGTTGTGTTAAGAGTACTTTTGGGTGACTGGTGCACGTTAAATGTGTCGTTTTTAGTTTTTTTTTGCGTGAAGTTCTGAGTGAATTGTTAGGTTATGAAGATCGTCTATCGTGAGTCAGTAGTTAGTGTAATTGTGAGGTTTCGTTAGTGAAATGGCGAAAATAAAGTCGGTATAATTTAGCATAAGTGGTGTTGTTCAGTGCCCGAGAGAAAACATGACGGCGTTTTGGATGAATTGAAACAAATCAAGTTTTTTGGTAAGTAGACGTACGTTTTTTATTACGCATGATATGTTTTTGTATTTTATTTGTTTGTAAATTTTGGAGTAATTAGTTTTATCTAAAAGGTAGTGGCAAAAGTAAGTACTTATATTTAGAAGTTATAGTAGGAGTTTCGTAGTATTTTTTGTTTTCGTCCCTTTGTTTATTTTATGAAATTTATCTACACACAAATGACAGACAGTAGGTAAGCAAGACATTAAACGTTACCTCTTAGTGAAAGAAAATGGATACACCTATGTCTTTATATCAAGATTCGTACGACATGTTTCGGACAATTCGTTATCAAATATCGGGAGTAACGCGCGAAAAGAGCAGTGGCGCATTGCTTGCGATATTCATGTCGAGTCGAGTTAATTACGATGTAAAAACGAGAATGTATCAGTTTTATTTCATCATGGGTCAGTGTCACGCTAGTTGTATGTTTAAAGTTTACTCTTAGACGGCAACCACACAAAAAAAATCTTAATTACAGTTCGACCAAAAATAGTATTAATTCCACTAGGGCTCCATTACTTTTGCAAACATTAAGCTTTTTTACGTGAATTGCTTGTATGTGTAACTTTGTACGACAAACATATTATTGTAGTTTCCGGCAAGTTAGATAGGGCAATTTTAGATAAAGATTAACTGCGCCAACTTATTCTCTATATTAAAAAAACCCCCGACGTGCCTCAACGCGATGGCTTTGCTGAACGTGTAACATTCTCATCACACCTAACAAATGACCTGATGACCTTGAAGACCTGAACCGATTTCCACCAAACATAGCTAAGAACACTCTCGACGGATATAGCTTTTGAACAAAAAAAACCGCATTAAAATCGGATCATCCGTTTGAGAGCTACGATGCCACAGACAGATACATACACATTTACACACACACACACACACACACACACACACACACACACACACACACACACACACAGACACGTCAAACTTATAACACCCCGTCGTTTTTGCGTCGGGGGTTAAAAATCGTGCCATCTAACTTGGCGGTGTCTGTACTCTTTTGGCTGTTTTCTACCGGTGCGTGGTTAGTGTACGGGACCGGGATTGTTGAGCCTCTTAACTATGTTTGTAACTTGGCCGTGTAATAACATCTAGTCGGTCACATCTGTCATTGATTACACGTCTAAATTGCGAACAATGGCAAGTGGCTCAATAATCCCTGTTCGTGACACCTCTTGACACGTCCCCGTGTCCGCAGGCCGCGCCGGCGCTCGCGGCGCGCCGCCGCGCGGAGGCAGGCCGCTTCGCCCGCGCCGCGCCGGCCCCGCCCAGTCAAGAGAAAACTCACCGAACCCCCCACACCTTCCGACTCCCCAACCAAAGAAACAACCCCTTCAAAACCCAGCGCAGCTTCCCGCCCGGAATCCCTTTCTGAAGTCTCAGACGCATGTGACAATGTTACGACACGGAAAAAGAGGAGGGTAGAAAGTGCAGGCAGCGCTACGGATGAAGTTTGTTTCCGAGGCTTCGATCCGCCCTTAGAGACGAGCGTCAGCAACGATGAGGTTGACGCGGAGTTGTACCAGGACGTTACGAGTGCTGAGGAGCCAAAGGTACGCTCCGGCGTGCAGGAAGCGAAGCACGCGCTCAAAGCCAGCGCTAGTGTTGCAAGTGTGGCCAGCGCGGATAGCGACCAAGATTCGGTGGATTCGTTGAGGTAGCTATTTGTTCATGATAATTATTAATTTTGCATAGATTTATTAGTGTCATAATTTGATGTCGAAAATGATTTCAAACATTATAATGATTTTTTTAACCCGATGTTACAATTTTTGCTTAAATCGTAAAAATGCGTAATGCCTTGCGATCTAATCCCTAAATCACGCTAATGGTATAAACGCGAAAGTTTGTAAGTGTGTGTGTTTATGTGATAATTTTTGTTAAGTACTTCTTCACGCACAAGCGGCCGGCTGTATTAATTTTATATGCTGACGCTCTGGATTAACATGTAGGCATATTTTTGTCACGGAAAATGCGTAGTACCTGCGGGATTGAAGTATGTAGTAGTAAGTACGCAGACGGGGTCGCGGGTAATGGTATAGAAAAGAATTAGTACTAGCGTTATAGTGTATCACAGTATCTCTTATCTTACGACGTTCTATCTTAAAGACTAAGTAGGCAAGTTAGTTTTAATGAATCAGTCTGTGGCGGCGTAGGAAGCGCGGCGGAGCGCTGCGCGTGCGCGCCGACGTGCACGCCGCGCCTGATGAACGGTGAGCATTGCACTCTCGTACTATTGCTGTGGCGGCTGTGGCGGCGCGGCGGAGCGCTGCGCGTGCGCCGACGTGCACGCCGCGCCTGATGAACGGTGAGCATTGCACTTTTGTACTATTGCTTTGTATTTCGAATCTAGTTTGTGTTTATTACTATACGACTAGGTATATGTTCACTTTGGACACTACTACTTTTTTTTAACAAATTTTTCATCTACGGACTCGTGGTCCGTACCTTGATGATTTTAGGATATTTTTATTATTATTTTAGCTTAAACTGTGCGCTCCGCGTAAAGACACAACAGTTTAACAATAATGTGCTCTTAAAATTAATTACAACTAGTTTTTTTTTCTCTTTTCCTTTTTTTCCCTGTTTTCATTTGATCACATATGTTTTTTTTTCTTAATATCCTATAAACATGAATACAATAAACATTAAACAAACATTAAACAAATATAAACATTAAATAAATAGCCCCTAACACCTGGCTAAGCCGGAGATGATATTTGTTGAACACTACTACTATGGACAGTTGGGTAGCCTTCGCACCTGTATAGAACAATAAAACTAATTATTGATTGCATTGGCTATGTTAAATTGAACGCGCTAGCGCGAAATGATTGAGTACTGACCATTTTTTTCTATTTTGAAAAAAAGTGAGAGTATACTCAGCATTATTATTGTAATATCGGTATAGGTATTTACAATTTTTAACAAAATAAGACCTTTAAGGGTCCATTTAGTCAAACGAGAAAGTTTAGTTTTTAAACTTTGTCTGGGAATAAATCACACTTTATTTGCTTTTGAATTATTCCCATTACTAACTAAATTTTATTCTCATTTGGTTGAAAACATCCCAAGTGGGCTACATAAATCGCCGATACCTTTCAAACTTTGGGCTGTGAGCATCCCACCGCATGCCTCTCTTAATTTGATATTAGTAGCCTTCCCTAAAATTGCCTGGTTTCGAAAATTAGCGAACACTCAGTGTTTCCCTCAGCAGCAGGACTCGCAGCGGGCGAGCGCCGGCACCGCGACGCGCGCGGGCCGCTCCCTCCTCCAGAATACTCACCTACGACTCGGACCAATCCTAGGACACCGCGCAACCACACAACAGTTGCTTAACAAAACTCTTGACAGTTGGAATGTACCCATATTCCAATAATATTGGACGCATAGTACCCACTATGCGTCCAATATCAACGAGACTGATTGGGCTATTACTGGGTGACAGTGTATGGTCTGCCATGTCAGGAACATTGTTGCAGCTGCGCTGCAAGAAGCCCTTGGCGACAAATGCAGTCGCGCGCGTAATGGTGTCCCTGTCTAACTAGAGATACCAGAAAAAGACGGGTACTCCGTATCGCTAAAGTTGTAGTGTATGAAGCTTCATAAGAATGCTTTAATTCTCATGTTACTGTACTAAAGTACATATTTCTGTTCTATGCCTGCATTTGGCTGTTGTTAAACCAATCGGTTGTCAAGACCGATAACGTGACTAATGAAGACTTGTTCGTTTATTGTGTGACGATTACGATGTAAAATCGTATAGTACTAATAAGTTGATTTTGCATGGATGCAAATATATTTTGATACTTTTTGTTGTTGACTTACATTGTATGGGTCATATTTTTGATATAAACTTTTTGCACTTATTGAATTTGTTTTATTATTTGCCGTGGCCACTTGCCGCCCACTTGGCCTGCCGGCTGCAGGAAATCGGCTCCGCTGGGGAATACCGCGTGATGCACGGCTCACATACCTACCATCGGAGCATACAGATGCATCTAATCAACATACATACATCACGCCTGTTTTCCCTAATGGAGTAGGCAGAGCACACGAAACGCTGCATAGACAAAATATTTTTTTAGATTTTAAGTTCATAGGTACAATAGTGACAGGATGCTAGTCTGTCGCCTAAAGCATACCTTAACCTTTCTTATTTGCCTCTTACGACATCTACGGAAGAAATGGAGGTATTATTTTGAACCAGACATTACACGGGGGCTGGCCAAAATAAACATGAAATTTACAAAATCTTAAGCGTGTAGGTTTTTTTAAACACTCTTGCTGAGTTGAGGGGTGAGATGGAATTTGAACCTGCGACCCTCGGCTTGAGAGGACGCCCGTTTATTTTCTACGTTTCTATTACATATTAACTTCCAATTATGTTATTTAAAAGCAGGCAACACTTTAATTGGGTAAATTTGGATGCCTTTCTAATGCAGGTATGCAGGTGCTTTAGTGAACAGCAGGAAATTATTTTAAAATGTATTCGTACTGCGAATACTGCAAGGACAACCCCATGATACCAAACAAGGAGGTTCGCAAAAGTAACTGTAACTTGACCATGAACCTAAACGAATTGAATCATCTGCAACAATACTGTGGTTTAAAATTATGCAAGGAAAACCCACACTTACCTGATGTTTAGGATTACAAGGAATTAGAGTAGGGTGAACTTGCCACGGCCAAAGTCCTTTCTGATTGCGAATGCGGAAAAAACGGTTTTAACGGTTTTGTGGTGAAGACTACAGCTGGAAATTGAGCAAATTATAAGTAGAATTACCAACTGTATTAGACAGGAAAATGTGTATAATGCGAACTAAAAACGTAACGATTCTATCCATGGTTTGTATAATTAAATTTCGAAGATATGTTGCATAAATAAAACTTCCAACTTTCTCTCTGAGGACTTTGGTCGCCAGGCCTGCCATCTGCCTGGAGAGAGATCTCTATTCGGAGTCTTTTGCACATTGGTGACCCTCCTCTACATTGGACATCTTCCTCCACGGACGTAGCCAGGATTTAGTATTGGGGGGGTTGATGAAAAAAAATCGGCCAAGTGCGAGTCGCACACAAAAAAACACGATTGTTGTATGGCAGCCTGAACTTTGCGGGGTTTGAACCCCCAACCCCCCCCCCACCCCCTGGCTACGCCCATGTCTTCCTCGACCGACAGTATAACAACTACGCAGTCACTATTGGAAGCTCTGGCTACGGCACTGCACCACTAGCATGTAGCCAACCTCCATGCATGGTGCCTACAGTATCCAACCTACTACCTGCACTGCTAGCTACGTATCCTACGCGCCCCTCACGTATCTCTACTTAGTTATCATTGTAAGAAAGTCTCCAACAGAGATCTCTCCAGGCAGTCTTTCCCACAACCTCTTCACACATGCTCGTCGGTTCCGGGTAGACTGTTGTACATATTTCTAAAACATCCCGAAACATCGGTCTAGGTCTTTAGGTCTTCCAACACACCCATCCACGCTTGTACACGATCGATAAACTGCACAAATCGGTGATTGATATTTCGTTACGTACTTACATGTGTAGCTTACAGCTCCGCTGCTTCGCTCCGCTCCAGTGGACAGGTAGCGATGTAAATTAACACATTCACGACCAAGCCTAAAATCAAAACATTTGCGCGGAACCGAGTAGTCTATAGCTAGTACAAAATGAAGCCGGCTACCGGGTTCTCGGTATCTCGCGAATGTTTTGAAAAACCCGGGAGCAGGGTCCTTGATTCTGAATGTGTTAAGGAAACTATTGAAATGTTAAAAACGCTTTGGTTGTCTAAGTCTAAAGCTTTAGACGCACTGACAACGTAAACGGAGCGACGCGGAAGGGTGGGGAATGGTGGCAGGGTCGTGTGAACGAAAACGCTTTTTTCCCTGTCGGTACTTTACAGTGAATTGTATGCTGTACCAATATCCTCATAAAATAACGCCCTGGCGACGAGGAGGCGCGGCTCCCTGTGTCGGTCTGTCTGTTCTGCCGCTCGCTGGTGGCAACAACACTTCGAGGAAAATCTCCAACGATCAGCTTTTAGAGAAACCAACAAGGACGACTTTAATCCTACCGATAAATAAACCAAACAAAACAATGAACAGGCACCATACGCAAACAAGATAAATATCATGCTGAGTGCGGCCCTTTTGGCGTTATTTGACACGGAATTGTTATATTGCATTGCATGCATATTACGTATTAAGTTACTACTTGTTGGCTTATAAGATACCTTAGTGGAAAGTTCTTGTTAACTATTGAAAAATATAATATATCTACAGGAGGCAATTGAATTTGGTTAGGAATGTAGTCATTAAAGAGGTGAAGTAAATTACTAGAGTAAGGCTTCCTATCCACTGGAGCGGAGCGAGGCAGCGGCGCGGTGAGCGAGATAAATATCCACCAATAGAATTGCATCCACTGAAGAGGAGCTTTATGCAATTCAATTGGTGGATTTTTATCTCGCTCACCGCTCCGCTGTCTCGCCCACTATGTTGGCACCAGGCAAGCCCGCATTGGAACTCTAGCTTGGAGACTTCTCATCTTGAGAGGAAGCTTTAATTTTGGACAAAGATGGGTACCCAATGTTCGCATCCCAAATAAAAGATGCTGGACCATGCACATGTTCTTTATCGCTTTTCGTATAAGTATCATCCTTTAGCGAATGAAGATTTTTTGCTTAAATTTTACCTAAATGTTGATTGTGAACGATTTGCTATTTGTGGCGCTGATCAGGCTGTGACGAGCAAGATATATGATCTATACTAATATTATAAAGCTGAAGAATTTGTTTGTTTGTTTGAACGCGGTAATCTCAGGAACTACCTACTGGTTCGAATTTAAAAATTATTTTTGTGTTGGGTAGACCATTTATCGAGGAAGGCTTTAGGCTTTATAACATCACGCTGCGACTAATAGGAGCGAAGAGTAATTGGAAAACGTGAAAAAAAAACGAGAAAAATTAGTCACAGCTAGTATATCTCAATATTATTGAGCGTCGTTCAGTGTGGCAACCAAGGCGTTGACAACAAGACAACGCTTGCGCGTATTTATTAGTAGCGATATCGGCCTAATCAGTAATCACTAACGCTTTCCTTAAATCTGCATTTAAAGGCGGCCAGGTGGCGATTTTATTATATGGCAACTGTGCTACTCAGATGTGAGCAACATTATTTTAAATCTGCATCTTGCGATGATACACGGCGCCGGCGGTCAGGTGCGACGAGTTCGCGAGTGAGTCACTGCGGTTTAGGGAAGGTGCGAGCCGTTAGATTTAAGAACCGGCGGCCACGTGTTTGGTACCTGACCTGTTACATACCTACTGGCATCGCTATCTAAACCTATAGGTACCTAAGTTGTTCTCGTCTGAGCTTTGGGGTCAAGGAGCTGTTTGGCGCCTGTAAGCTTAGCACCAGTGTTGCCAATTTAGTGACTTGATCGCTAGAAGTGACGACTTTTCGCGCTAAAAAATATCTTTTTGGTGGCTCGAATGATTTAATTTAAAGTAAGATAGGTACGTATTTTAATTACATGTAATCCAAATAATTATCAATTCATTTCTTAGTTTTTTTCACCTGGGACTTGATGTCGAGTCAAGGGACTCGAACTTTTAGGAGTTGGCAACACTGCTTAGCACGGCAGCGTGCGACTTGAGTTGCGCTCTAAATAGACTACCTGTCACTGTCTAACTGAGACGACAGAAAGTTTATCCCGTCCGGAGGTCGACTCGTGCGTCAATAGTACGCCTACTGTCCCCTTAGCACGACAGGGCGCGAGTAGAGATACGCGCGACATAGACTATACCTGCCACTGTCTAACTAGAGACGTCAGAAAGTGACAGGTAGACTATCCCGCGCACAACGCGACTAGAGCGTGTTGCAGTGCTAAGCCTACTGGTAGGTAGATACTTATACTTAACCCTTTATAAGGCAGAGACGATTTGGAAACCACTTAAGTAGATAATAAACATTTACGGAGAAGAGCATCCTCTTTTTTATTTAACTGTGATGGTATTATATAGCAAAGATATCAGGCTTTCTTTTCTCATTTATACTTTTTCGGTTATTATTAAATTTTAGTGAAATAAATTAACCCTTAAACGCATGGTGTAGGATGCATCCTACATAACCAAAACTGGTTAGTGTTTAAAATCTAGATATGTATGGATTACCTATGTTCTTGTATGATTTTGCAAGAAAAACTAACACATTTTCACATTTATTAACGATTTGTTGGCAAAACTGAATATAAAAAAGTTATAAATGTTTTTAACCCAAATGGCGGCAATTTAAAAAAAAATGAATATTGAAGGTTTTTTTCGACTGTGTTTAGTAGTTTTTAATTAAGTAAGTAATTATTTTCTATTACTATTCTGTGATTCATTTCATTATGATTTTACTTTTATAAACTCTAATAATGGTCTCAGTCAGAAAGTAAAGAATATTTACATACACATAGTGACAGTGCAAGTTAAATAAAAGCTTTTAAAAAACGCGAAATTTGGTTTTGGTTGCATTTGCATGGGAGTGCATCATTTAACACATTCAGAACCAAGGACCCGGATCCCGGTTCTTCAAAACATTCACGAGATACAGAGAACCCGGTAGCCGGGTTCATTTTGTACTAGTTATAGACTACTCGGTTCCGCGCAGATGGTTTGATTTTAGGCTTGATCGTGAATGTGTTAAGGCAGGGTTTCTCAAACTTTCGGCTCCGTGAATCCCTGTTAACAAACTTTCGGTTCCACGAATCTCTTACTAATTAATGAACAACCACCCCCCCCCCTCCAAGAAAAAAATACATGTGGAAGAAAAGAAGGTATTTATTTGAATAAAAAAGGTAACACATAAAATACCAAAAGACTTGTCGCAAATGGATTGAATGTCACGAGTAATTTTGGACAATTTTAACCTTAATTCTGACTAGCTATCAAGCCGATTTCTGTATTCTGATCCTGTCGCGAACCCCTAGGGTTAGTATTACAGATAGTCCAACCCGCGCGCGAGGTGACTCGAGGGTGCTACCATGCTAAATCCACAGGGTACCTACCAATGAGCATGCTGATGATCAGCAGCTGATCACCTGCAACGGCGTACTTATCCCCTTCAGGAATTTCTTACTCTATTTTTTGAGAAATACAGACTTTATTAGGGATTTGTTTCTAACACACTTACAAAAACTGGTTGGGACTTATCTTCGTACTAATAGTTACCCTCTTCATAATATTAAATAGAAGAGCAGATAAATAACTTAGGCAGATTTATGTTTTAAACTTTGAGATTCTCACTCATAATGGACTTTATCGCGCTTGTATTTACTATCACTTACCACGGAATTAACTCGTGACCACGGTCGCTGTATCGCGCCATTAACATCGAGAGTAAGTATAGTATTTTCTGCAACTGCTACAATGAAAAGCCTTAGCACAGGAGCCTTGCTTGCCGAGTCGGAATTGAACGTTTCAAAAGTTATTGCGGTCGGTAATTCAGGCGGCGCGCGCGCGGAGGCGTGCCGGCGCCC
>BHDV01037397.1:13690-45827 GCA_005406045.1 Adoxophyes honmai
CGCCCCGCCCCGCCCGCCGCCACTCCCACACCCCGAGCCAGCGACTGCGCGTCTGGAACTGCTGCCAGATAACTGATAATGCTAGAATGTTAATGCGATTGGACAGTGTCAACTTTTCCCAATAGGTACCTACCCACCGATGCTGATTGGTTTAAACCTCTCCATTTCTTCCGTGGATGTCGTAGGGGACGACTAAGGAAATAGGTTAAAGTATGGTTAGTCGACAGGCTAGCAATCTGACGTTACTTCTTAACTAAAACTTTAAAAATATGTAATAGCATAAACGTGGAAAAGTCGTGTTTTGACTATGTAGCGTCTCGTGTGCTCTGCTTACTCCATTTTGAAATTCAATAGTGATGTATGCATGTGTGTACACAACTAAAAAAATAAGTGAGCTGATCATTATGCTGCTAAGTATCTTGTAAACATTTTTATTGGACACATTATGTATTTGTACGTATGTAGATACTAGTTAATTCGGTCAATCAACTGTTTTATATCCCAGGTTGCCATGGTGACGTAGGTACCTCTAAGTATATCCTGAAGTCCCAGCAAAATTGTGATTTTCTAAGATATACAATATACGTAAGTACTTGCATGTCTATAGGTAGGTATACATTACAAGCTTTTTGCAAGCAACTCTATCACTTGTCTCCTCACTTAGGCAGGGACAGAATAACAATAAAGAAGGTGATTGGCCCAAGTACCTTACTTAATTTGGGTAGGTACTAATAATATTCTCCGTAGCTATCTTTAAAAAATATGTAAAATCGCAGATACTTGGAAAGAAACAATAATGGCTGAAGTGTCGAATTATCTTCACACACAAACAAAGCCGCTTCCCGCTGGCTGTCCCTACCAACATGTTTAGATTTTTATAATTACGAACCGGATTTTGATGCGGTTTTTAGTAGTAGATAGCGTGGTTCAAGAAGAAGGTTTATGTGTATAATAAATTGATGTTATAGTAGAAAAACGCTGATAATTTTAAAGTTTTTAAAGTGATGTCGTAATTCGGTAGTACATTTTAAATAGCATTACATACACCTGTGCGAAGCTGGGGCGGGCCGTTAGTTTGCAATAGGTATTTTACTTGTCAACGTCTGTTTGATTTTCGTCATCCAACTACCGAGTAACCGCAGGATTTCATAACTATGACACCACGCGTGGGTTGGACACACAAATTAGTTCAGTTTCAAGTTCACGCGAGCCTTCGCCGCCTTACCGGGAGACCCGAATTGCTAGTGCTAACGTGCCCCAAGCAGCGAAATAGGCAGGTCAAACACACCCAGACGAGAGTAAACACGTCTGTGTGGCGATCATTATTCTCCCGAAGCAAATGGAACGTAATTGCGCGGCTAGACAAAGATTTCTGATTGTTGATGATCGAATTATGAATAGTGGGGATGTGGGGATGTGATTCGAGCAATTTGCGAGGGGGATGTAGGGCAGGGGCGGCGGCCTTGAACTTGCCGTGCCCTGGCTCACGGCTGCCAGAGCTACCTGTACCTGTAACGACACAGGAACAAGTGGCGCGAACAGCACGGTTGATAGAGTCCAAGCAAGACGACAACAGCTCGGTAACGTACACATACACAAGCGCGGATTATGTGCTTGGAACCAAATGTTAGAGAGATATACATATACGAGATTTAACTATATTAATTTGTATTAAACTAATTTTAATTACCTACCTAATAATGAGTAGGTATCTAGGTAGGTATACCAATTTTTTTTCAAGGATAAATTCTTTTACCTACTAAATTTCGTGCTGCACATTGTTCTTGGCAATGGTATTTACGAAGCGCTGGTAGACTCAAACATAAGTACCTAATCATAGTGACTTTGCATTGCTCGGCAAAGGAACTTCTTAAGTATTATTACGTTTACTGCAATAATAGTCTTCAGTATGTGTGAAATTAATCTGTTTCGACTGTATTCAGCCCCTTAACTCGTCTGAGACCGAACTTGGGGCTAAGTACCTACTCGTACTTAACGCGTACCTACCTATTTGCAGTTGCTAATTAGAGGTCCATATCGGCGGTTCCGCGTGGTCGGCGCGCGCGCAGCCAGTAGCAGGCAGATGCGCAGCCGCAGCCCATCTCCGTACTTCCCTGCGCCATAAAAGACGTCGCCTATATTCGGCTCACATGACAGATGTTTGACAGCTCACTAAATATTTGGATTTGGTGTTTGCCTCGAGCCTATAACAGCACTATAGTTTTTGACATCAAACTTGGCATCATTTTTTCTAGTGGGGGTATCACGCATCGTTTTTACCTGGAACTTTCTCCATGATAAAAAACAACAACATAACACAACCTCTAATTAAAGCTGCAAAAACTAGAATAAAGACAAGTGTACCTATCAACTTTAGAAAATAGCCGCTAGAACTAGATACATTATCAAGTTAGTCATTTTCAAACAAATTGTATCTTGTTAAGGACTTTAAATAAATCATTTTTTTTTGTTTTCACCTTTAACATACATACTTACTGGTCAGTTAACTAAAGCTGGCACGTAAAACAGACGTACATTTACATTGGATTTGTGTAGTATCAGAATTAGCACGCGGCGTGACTTTGCACTGCGTAGGTAGGTACGTATCATGAAAAGTCTGCCCGATTTGATCAAAATTATTAATTTTAAACATACTGTTTAGCGAAATTGCACAAGTGTGAGTACTGTGAACGTGCCTGCTGTAGCTAACTGATCTATAGGTATGTACATTTATTTTGTCATTTTCATTTTCAGATTCATCAATTTACTTGTGTTTCTGTAGTAAATTAAGTGTAATATATGTTTCATTAAAATGTTAATACGTTTTGAATGTAATCGAAATTAAACATTGAAAACAAAAGATTGGTCAATTGTTTGTTTTCAAGTTCTAATAACGTGTAGTCAGTTTTGATATTTCTTTATCGAGGTTTGATGAAAACATCTCGCATGGGAGTGGCAAGGGCCCGGCGCGACGGCGGGCGCGCGGGCGCTACGTCTGGCGCTACGCCGTAGACCCTCTACGGCTACGACGCAGCTCAATTCGTCCCATTTAAATTACCCAAATTATTCCCGTGTAATAACGTTATGTAATCATTATTCATTACGTGTGCTTGTAAATCAAACGATTTCGTGGAATGCCTGAAAAGATAATGAGAGGCAGGTAAAGAGCTAATGCTTACAGAGAATTGGAAAGTAAAGGTATCTACAGCGTCAAAGTAAATATAGTAGTATAATGAAGAGTAAACAGAGTACTTACATAGTTTCATACTTACGGTGGCGAGGAAAAGTGAAAGACTTCCAGCTGTTCTGCCTATATTTAAACATGACGCACGTATTCGCCGATCGGGTACGCAGGGCACACGAAACGTTTCATAGCGACTTTTAGCATAATTTTAAATTTTAATAGATAGAAAAGTGGTTGGTACAGTCAAGGAAATTGATACCTGTGCCATTTTGAACCTTTTCATGGTGAGTTGCATATTGCTTTTATTAGTAGAAAGTATGGTATGTCACACAGTGACATTTCTTGTGAAAAGGTACAAAGTGGCACAGTAATCAATTTCCTTGATTGTACATACATATGTTGTTATATGTACCTAATAGTGACAGGTTGCTAGCCTGTCGCATGAAGCATAACCTAAACCAATCTCTTCTTAGTCGCTTAATACGACATACACGGAAGAATTGGAGAGGTGTTATTCTAAACCCGGTACCCCACGATCGGTTGAATAGGTATACCTTCTATTTGTAAATGTGAAAAATTAAAACTATATTGCATACTTTCAATAATGACAAAAATATTAATTAGGTACTTATGGAATTCAAGTAAAACTGAACTGTCGTAAGTACCCATTTTCAATTTAAAATCACGTACCCCGAGGTGGGCGTGCCCGCGCTCCGGGCGCACGGAGGCGGCGCGCGCGCAGCGCCGCCTGCGCCGGCGCGCCCACTGCGTTAGGCCTATGCGGCTAGCGGTCGGTCACTGTATGCGTTGATCGATGGTTGGGCTTACTAGATATCCAAAAGTGACAGATACCACGGCAATATTGACATTTTTGTAAACAAACTATCGACGTTTCGACTTACAAAACATTGGTAGTTTGATCATTGGGACAGGCCTAAGTATGAGTGAAATATTGATTTTAATTCTTTACGTAAAAATTATTATTGGGATATACTTACTTAAGACGCAGTCCAATAAATAATTAAAATATTTTGCGATTAAATTAATTTAATTTTTCACAGAAAAAAAAGGAAACAAACGTACCTACTTACACCCGAACATAGAACCTCCTCCTTTTTTGAAGTCGGTTAAAAATACTGAACACGAGTAACTTATCCCAAGGCTAAATTTTATTATAATTTGGTTAAATCGATCCTTACACTTACAAAACTTTGGTGGTCTGTGTAACAACGACAAACAATAATGTGTTAGGTACGTATGAATCATACTTATTTCAAGCGCTGTCAGTTAGGTACTTTGCCGTCCGAAAGCCATAGAATTAGGACTTCCAAGTCCTGAAATCTACGTTTTACTATCATTAACTTCACTATCATAATCAATTCTAAGTTAAAATCCGAAAACAAATAAGTTTACTTACTTACTAAGCAAAGCTTCCAATGTCAATCCCTCTGAAAAACATGACATCACTATCTCGAAAATTTGTGTTTCTACGTGTTATTATGTACTTACTCACGTCTGCATTCCACGCTTGCTTTCATTAGAAACGCAAACAAAATTAAAGTGACATCAGAAACCTATTGAACCCTAGCCCAATAGTTTAAATGTTGCCCCTGGTTACGGCGCGGCGACGCGGCGGCGCGCAGGCGGCGTCCCGCGGCGTGGCGACCGCCGCCGCGCCTCTTACAAATTACATACATATGCAGCGCCCCAGCGCCACATTCGGCTAATAGCCGAAATAAGCAATCCTACATCGCAACAAGTTTCGATGATCGGTGGCATAAATACAACTTCCAACATCCTGTTCCGACTTCGTTCCCCAGGCATAACATCTGCCTGGAGAGAGATCTCTATTGGAGTCTTTCCCATACATGACGCCTGTATTCCAAAATGGGGTAGGCAGAGGACCCGAAACACCACTTTTAGCATAATATTTTCATATGTTGAAAATTACCGGATAACTCACGTTATCCTAGATGAAGGGCTACGAATTAGTTCGAAACATGTCGAGCTAAACTCGATTTATTTAACGTGAGTTATCCGGTAATTTTCAACATGTGTGAGTCTCACGGTAGTTTAATATTTTTCACTTCTCATGCTCTTAAAGTGATTCTTTAGTCCCTATATAGCGGGCCTAAAACTCCTTTTTAAGCTCTAGGGGCTAAAGTAATATTTTTTTAATTGGCCTTAGAAACCTCTTAAACAGCCAGTCACCGTGTTTGTGAACGTAGGATTATCGCCATTTTTATAGACGTAAATATAACCTCAAAATGTCAATGAGGCTATTTCTACGTCTTTAAAAATGGCGGTAATTGTTACTCTGCCAAAAAAAACTTTTAAAAGTGATATTAATTTCGCAAAACACGATTATTGATTACGAATAATAATTTATTTCATTATAATAATTATTAACACATTTTATTATGCATAGTGTAATAATAATAAGCTTAAAAATAGTTTAAAGTTAAAATCTGTTGGCTAAATATGCAAGTATTCAAAGCGTCACTTTACAAAAAAAAAGTAAAAGAAAAGAAAAACCGCGTTTTTTTTTTAATTTTTCTTAGGTTAGATTAAAACATATTTGTACATGGAAAGCTTTGTTGTAATCAGTATTGTAATTTTTTTATATAACAGAAAGAACGTCGTTATTTTCCTCGCATTCAAAGTGAAAAGTATAGTGTTTAACGCGAGACTAAACAACCATAATGACACTCGAACTATAGCCACCCTCGCTATGCTCGGGTGTCTAAATATCTCGTGACATTATGGCTTGTTTTAGTCCCTTGTTGAACAATCTACTATTCATTTCCGTAGCAAAAAGTTAAAAGATGGACTTATCTTGTAATCACTGAAACAACCACACACCCATTCCTACTGCCCCTCTTAGTCAAATGTAGGCTTAAGTACATATTTACGATCACGCCTCTGTTCCCAAATGGGGTAGGCAGAGCACACGAAACGTGACATAGATAAAACCATGATTATGTCTATTTCACGCTTCGCAACCACTTTTAGTGGTAGTAGAGGTATAATAATGACAGGTTGCAAGCCTGTCGCCTAAAACATGGGTACATAATTCCTTAGTCGTCTCTTACGACATCTACGGAACACAAACTTAAGTTCCTATCTATAGCAAAAAAGTAACTGAGTATAAGTAACATTGGAGTTGTGTGGCAGTTGGGGCCGAGTATTTAAAGCTTTTATAATATGTGATTTGCAGAGCAATGACAAGTGGTTTAGAGTAAATTACCGTCGTACGCCGCAGAGGGCACAAGCGGCAATCAACAGGCAGCGCGACGGAGTCGAATTATGACTTGTAGGTCAAATACTATCAAATACTATTTTGCGTTGTGGCTACAAATTTTAAAACCCCAGACGTAAACATGTGGTGTCTGGCGCACCAAAAATCTACATCATCTATATAAAAACGATGTAGATTTTTGGTGCGTTAGACAATAGTGCTGCTGGTTTTGAATAACACATCCTCATTTCTTTCGTGGATGTCGTAAGAGGTGACTAAGGAAATAGGTTAAGATACATTTTAGGCGACAGGATTTCCTGTCACTGGGTATCCATCTTGAAACCTAAAAAAAGGGCAAAAGAGAAAAAGAGTGCTCTGCCTGCCCCCATTCGGGAATACAGGGGTAGTTGTATGTATACCTGTGTACTTGTATGTAATCCGCACTGGGCCCGCGTGGGAACTATAGCCCAAGCCCTCTCATACTGAGAGGAGGCCTGTGCCCTGCAGTGGGACGTATATAGGCTGGATGATGATAACGTCAAGACACAAGCAAAAATGTTATTTTTCCAATTTTAAAAGTACGTAAGTAATGATTGGTTAGAATGTTGATCATATCCTGTGTGTGATTAGTTTAATTGCTTTAGTTCAAGTTCCCACACTGACAAAGGATAGGTAGAGTTAATTAGGCGAGGACCTACGGAGGGATAGGTCAGTTATCTAATCTTATCGGGCAGCTCTTCTGGGATCTATTGTTTCGCTCGCCATTAATAGGCTGAACAGTTAGCACGCTTGCTTTACTTACTGCAAGCTTTTGTGTCCCTCACAGCCCCAAAACTAGCCGCAGAAGATACGCGTAAGCCGATAATGCTTCGGATTTTTGGTCGGACCGAGACAAAAGTTGCGATAAATATTTATTGTTTTCGATAAGCTCAAGATTTGTTTTATGGGACTAAGAGCGGCATTTTGAAGCGTTAACATTGCCACTATTAATTAACGTTAACGGGGCAGAGCGCGCGGAACGTTACATTGTCAAAACCAGACTACCTACTCCAGGTCCCGTAGACACATTTAGCGTAATTTTAAGCTAGATATTACTAATGTCAGGTTGCTAACTTGACGCCTAAAACATCCGTTAATCTATTTTCCTTAGTCGCCTTTTACGACACCATGGTAGCAATGGGCAGGTCTTATTCTAAAGCCGATACCACAAGGGTTAAATAGATAGTTATAAGGTAAATGTTCCAATCCTCGACGCCTCAGCGCCCAGTAGACGTCACACATCTGACACCTGTCTTACTATGACATAAGGTTGTAAGTGTCGTGTATTGGGTCGGTGTCGAGCAGAGGGGTGTTAAATTTTGATTTCAAATTCCAATCAAATCATCAAGTAAATAGGGCTTCCGATAGGTGTACCTATACCGACAGCAATAGTTGTAGCTGCTTTCAGCGGGTTGTTGGTCGGCGGCCGGCTGACTCACAGATGATTCACGCTCCTGCCCGCTGCCCGCATGCAATCGATACTGCTTAAGAAGTCTTGTGAAATATCTTCATTTTACTGACTAATGTGCCATAAACATAAGCTTGGTAAATACAGAAGCTGACGAGGGCGTGACTTGCGCTTTTTGAAAAAGTCGGAAAATACGCCCGAAATCGGTCTCGTACACAATCTGAAATCTGCCTTACACTCACAAACTTACCAACGTGCCTTATTAGCTGTCATAGTGGCTATTGGTTTTTCCTAATAAATTAAAAGTACTTACCTACTTATTTATACTTACTTGGTGGTCGCAGGATACTTTCACTTTTTAGGTAGATGTCAATTTGCGGGAATCTTCATTGTAGGTAGAGCATGTATACCTAGTATAGTGTAACTGATAGAGTCAGAGATGATTCTAAAGTTGATACGTTTTAGTTACATTGATAACATCTGACGTTAGGTTGATACCTACTCGATTTGTGGCTTTTATCAATATTTGTAATTATCAATTAGGTATATTTATTTACCACAGTTTTTTTTTTCAACGACAGAATTTAAGGCTGGCTTAAATTCAGTCGGGGGTGAGCTGGGGGTGAGTGTTTAATGAAAATAATCGGATTGTAATTGTAAAAACAGTTTGTTTATTAACCTATATCACAACAGTATAATACAAAGCAGCCCGGGGCGCCGGGCCGCCGACTAGCGGCCCCGGCCGCGCCCGCTGCGGCCGGGGCCGCGCACGCAATAAATACTCGCACTCGCACAAACACTCGGCGGGCCAAGGAATGGCTCACAACCTTCGAAATTCAATTGTCCTAGTTAATAAATAAATAATTTACTAGACGGTCACTTAGGCTAGGGCCGTCGTCGGGGGCGGCGACGGTAGGAACTGCGGGGGCGCGGGCGCGCGCGGCGCTAGGAGCCCGGGAAGTCGGCGGCGCCCGCCGCGATCATGCACGTGCAGCCCACCGTCACGTCGTACGCCTCCGTGCGCTTGCTGCTGTTGTAGTACACCAGCGCCGTGTCGCGCACCTCCACGCACTCCATCACGCGGTCGAAGTGCTTGTGGTGGCAGCACTCGTTGTCGGGGATGTTCTGCGAGCGGCACCAGTGGTTGGGCGTCTCCTCGCAGCGTATCATCTTGATCCGCCGCGGCACCCGGTCCGGGTCCTCGTCTATCTCCACTTTGAAGGGGCACACGGTGCGGTTGAGCACGTCCCGCAGGTTCACGATGCGCGGGTTGGCCTCCACCGCGGACATCGCCGCCGCGAAGGCGAGTGCGAAAATCACTAACTTTTCACTGGACATTTTAAGTTTGTATTTTATGTGGGGTATCGAGAGATGAGATGTCGCACGGTTAGCTGCCTGTGCTTGCGAAGGCTCGATTGCGAATAGCATGACTCCTCGGCGAGTCAGGTGCTTAAATATGAGCGGCGCTGCGCCGGGGCTGCGGCGGGGCCGCGGGGGCGCCGGCCGCAGACGCGCGCCACGCGCCGCGCCGCGCGCACCGCGGGGCCCGTGCGCCAACTAAATCCGAACTAAACTGTGCTTATAAACTTATATCGTGAAAGTGACGAGTGAATTGAATAAGATAACAAGTTGCGTTTCGTGCATCGCGCTGGATTGCCTTCCGTGCACAACGTGAGCTTTGATTGGTCTCTTGATTAACTTTAGGGAGTTTTATTTGTTTTGTTTTTAATCTCGAATACGTAAATTAAGATTGGGATTTTATTAGCCGGGAAATGACTGGTCCCTGATTGTTAATAAGCGATTAAGTTTGTCAACCTTGATGGGTTCTCACCTCGTACGTGCGTATATCTACTCAGAGGTCAGTACCATAATCAAAACTAAATGATACCGAAGTGTTCTGAGTCTGAAAGTCGCGCCAATCTGTGGTCGAGATGTCTATGCATAGATATTAAGGTATGGTGCTTCTATCAGATTTTTACTTTTCGCGAACACATTGGCGATTATGTGCCTTGCTTTAATACTATGATCGATTCTTGTGATAAACATGCCTTGTTTAAGTGGCGGTGTACTCATCATAGATAGACAATAAATTATTACTCGACTGGAACCTTGTCTTGTCAAATTCGATCAGTGTCAGTTGGACGAGTTAAGTAGCGACTTGTGAGTTGTGTTTGTTTTGTTTACACGTTCCGTAGTGATTGAACATGGTAAATATAAGTACAGTAGAACCCCTTTAAGACGATCACGTTTAATACGATTTCTCGCTTAATACGCCACTTTACGCCAGTCCCTGCAACTTGAGACATATTTTCATACATTTCTTAACGCTTAATACGATTCGTCATCCCGTTTAATACGCCGGAGCCCGAGCCGAGATGCTCATATTTTCAGTCTCGAGAGATGCTGGTCAAGACATTTGCCCCCTTCAGCGGGGTCTTCCCGCTCCCGAGTGGGCCCTCAGGCCTCGTTGGTCGTCTTCTGTGCTACGTCAGACTTCTGGTCCTCCATTTAGTGACGTCGCAACCCGGTTTAAAAAGGCGTAAGGCCGGCGGTGTTCACTCCACGCGTGCAGAGTGACTAGCAAGATGTGCCACTGGGTTCTGGCCGGCTTGGATCTCCTGAATGAACAGGATCAGCTCCTCTGTCGGCACTCTTTCGCCTTCTAAAGTGTCCGAGCTTCGCCCCGTCTTCTCCTTTCCGGGGGCGGGCGGTGACCGCTTGGCTCGGCCCGGCTGTAGGTGCGGGCTGACCTCGGCGGAGGCTGCCATCTTGGCTTTTTTGCCTCCGCACTTACACCTTCTCTATTGATAGGAACAGGTCCCATCGTTGGCTTGACATGAGGAGTATACATATATACCAAAATTAAAACATGTACCTAGTATTTTTTATTTTCCCTTTCCCGCATAATACGCTTTCTCGCTTAAGACGCGTTTTTGTTAGGGTCCCTGAGAAATCGTCTTAAGCGGGTTCTACTGTAGTTTAACAGCGTTCCACGCGGGACTCGATAATCACCGTATAGTTTACTATAAAACATGTGTTGAGTACTTAGATGTACAATAATGTTATGCAAAGTAGGTACGTTAATACATGCATATGCATGACGTAATAAGTTGTGTAATTTGAAGATTTTAATTATAAACTCTTTATTGTACAAGTATGTAATAAGAAAACAAAGATAGATCACAAGTAAAAAGTACTAACAAAAAAAGCGGACTTGTCCAAAAAAAACATCTCGTTCAGTCAACTTTTGAGTGGTACTGAGTCAAGCAATTTGGAATGGACAAGTGAATAACTTACTTTATATAAATGTAGGTAGGTAGGTATATTATTAAATTGTGCTGAATGTGGCTACGAAACAAAACAATGGTCATGGTTTTGTCTCATCTCAGGCGTCATATTTATAGCGCTATATTTATGTCGTATTAGGTATGTGTGTATTAATATTATAATCAATTATAATGAATCCGCAATTAGATTTATAAGTAACCCGTGGCAGCTCGCGCGGCGGCGCCGGCGCCTGCGCCGCTGCGTAACGATGTGATCATAATATTATTACGCGGTCATTTACCTGCGACTTTATATTTACGAACTGTACGTGATAATGGAATAGAGAGCACGATATTAGAGCAATGTTGCATGGTAAGATTGTAGCATTTAGCTGCGAGTATTCACGTCGTAGGGTCATATTTCTTGCACTATCTGTTTTGATATATATTTGCAGTATAGTATTGTTTGTTATGTATTTAGGTACTTACATAGTTTTTGAATTGATGAAAAGTGATAGAATTAAATAGAAATTATACCTAAATACTTGTGTTATCTTTTTCAGTTTTTTTACTGAGAGCTAGTCTGGGTCATACATTATAAATTGAATGGAAAGGTATACAAGCATACTTAGCGATGAAAACTATGAGAAGCTCATAAGTACCTACCTACTTAATAATTTTCCATAATATTATGTCTAGATAAATAACTTTTTCTATAAACATTTACCTACCTAAGTATATTAAACAATAATTCAGCATGGACACGATAGTGTAATGTATTCCGTAATCGATGTCTTTCACTTGCGCTCTACCGTCCCTTTAAATCTTTCGTTTACGCGCAGCAAAATGATAATAAGTAGTGATAAGCATCCAATTTTAATTATATTCTTCATTCTATCTAATTTCCTGCGTGGTGGTTTAGAATAACACCTCTCCATTTCTTCCGTGGATGTCGTAATCGTAAGAGGCGACTAAGGATATATGTTAAGGAATAATTTTGGCGACAGACTAGCAACCTGTCACTGTGTACCTGCCACCCCTAAACCTAAAAAATATTATGCTAGAAGTGGCCACGAAACGTGAAATTGTCATGGTTTTGCGCATGGAGCGGTTCGAGTGCTCTGCCTACCCCATTTGGGAATATAGACGTGATGATGTTTGTATGTTTGTATGTTCTATCTAATCTTAATTGTTAACGGCCCTATTGTATACTATAGTTAGTGATAAGAGGTCGGGCGCGCGCGTCACCGCGGCACTGACCCGCGCAAGCGTGAGGCAGGTCGCGGAGCTATCTGGCAGCGGTACAGCGCTCTGTAC
This sequence comes from Adoxophyes honmai, assembly GCA_005406045.1. Classification (NCBI taxonomy): domain Eukaryota; kingdom Metazoa; phylum Arthropoda; class Insecta; order Lepidoptera; family Tortricidae; genus Adoxophyes; species Adoxophyes honmai. Next base: position 26,143 of record BHDV01037397.1, read on the forward strand.
TAAGCCCTTAAGCTCTCGACGCACTGGCAGCGGACGCGGGGCGGCGCGGTGGCGTGACGGATCAGTAGGCTTAGCACGGCAACACGCTCTAGTCGCGTCACGCGCAATAGTCTACCTGTCACTTTTTGACGTCTTTAGTTAGACAGTGGCAGGTATAAACTCGAAATTGGAATTCAAGACCAAAAAAACTACGACAGATACGTCACTGTCAAATCTGTCAAAATCACTTATGTCATTGTCAAAGAAAGTGTCCAGGTTTTGCCAACCTTTTTGTTCTATGGTTTTCTGTATTGTCAGTCACAATCAATTAATTGGAGTGAAACAACATTAAATTTTTCTAAATAATTTTTGTTCCTTATCTGTGAAATATGTCAAATTCATATAAATTACAGGAAATAAAAATTACATGGGCAAAGTTGGCGTGGTGTCACTCCAGGCTTCTAGGGCATTGATTCCCAAAGTGGGCGATAACGCCCCCTTGTGGGCGCTTAAGGCCTAAAGGGGGGCGGCAAAATACTCGGGGGAAAAAAGGGGCCGTTTTGGGTTAAACTGATTTTCAAGTAAGTAGGTGAAAAAATGGGGGTCACTAAAAATAATCTATGGAGTCATGGCGGCCGTTTAACCATACCTGCAACCATAAAGCACGCTACATTCTATTATTGTGTAATTAATTACATGTATGGTTATTAATAAGTTAAAGTTTTAAGAGTTAAATTGCTGTCCCAAATGTTATTAACACCTGCACTGACCTGCAGTGATACAAGCCCAATACCAGCATTACAACCAATAATTGCGAATGATCACGTTTTTGTGAAAGCGTCATGTATTTACGTGAAAAGAAGAATGTAAGACTACTTCTTTAAATTTTAAGATTACAATAACCAATAAATGAATTATTTTAGCATGTGTTTTTAGAAAAAAAGGGAAATACTATTGCAAGAACAGTTTATTCCAATGGCAACACTATCGTAGTTTTATTGGTCTTGAATTCCAAATTAGAGTTTAGTCTATGTCGCGCGTATCTCTCGCACCCTGTCGTGCTAAGGGTACAGCTTTATAGTAATGGTGCAATAAGTTCCCTATACTTTGTGAAATAAAAAATAAAAATATGGGGGCATCGTGTAGTGGATAACCGAGTTGATTTTTACATTATTTGAATTTCGTTTCTGTTTCCTCTGGAAAAACCGCTGGTGACAGCGAAAAACATGCCCATATATCACGGAATAGGTTTAAACCGTAGTAATAAATTATCTTGATGTTGATCACGTCAGTTTGATTTAGTTACGTGGTGAGTCAGTTTTCGAAGCTCTACCTATTTGACCGGTATGACGTCACCAATATACATAAAAATCACGCCTGAATTTCCGAATAGCGTTGGCAGAGCACACGGAAATTTCCCGTTTAGTAGCCACTTTTAGTATAACTTTACATCAGCCTAGTTATTTAATAATTACCTGCCTAACAATACCGTAACACAATTCGATACTTTTAAATAGAAAAATGCCTACATACATAATGTCAATTTTTTTTTGCATTTTGTGAATAGTTTGTTGAGGTAAGTAGGTAGGTACTTACTATATGTTTTTCACCATATTTATTGTAGCCTCTCTTTTCGTCGATCTCATTAAGGGATGCTCTACCTTTGTACTTCACCATTTTGCCTCTATTTTTTGTGTTTAAAATTTTTTGCACAATAAAATATTTACTGACTCCGAGCAAAAAGTCAAAGACTTAAGTACCTCCGTAATGCATGGACAAGTATTTGCAACATAAATTTAAATTGCGTTCTAAAAAAAAGTCGAAGAATGCGTTTAAATGTCGGTCTCGGAATTACCTGCGCTCGCGCCGCGGCGGGCCACTGACCATTGACAGCCCGCGACAAGTCCGGACAAGCGGCGCCGGCGCGGCTGCGCGGCCTTGCGGGTCCTGACATGCTCTGGGTTCTTTGAGATTTGCTTTCTCTCTTAGGTACTTCACTTTCATTATTTTTTACAAATTTTATCACCATGCTCCCTAGGAATTAGTGATTCATTATCATAGCCGGAATCCCGGGATCGAACTTTCTAATGGTGACGTGACGGTAAAGGTAATATTCGGAATTATATGAAAGAGCGCATACTAAGCACTGGCCGGGAAATAAGTGTTTCACCGTCACACAACCGCTCCGCTTCCGCTGTCATTGCGTTTGGACCTTGAAACATATATGTACCTACATATTTCATTTCTATAACAGATGCCCAAAACTTCTTTCGATGGGGTTTACCTATGATTCAATAAGCGTCATTGGTTTGTTAAATATATGATTACAATCAGCCGCAAGCTCTTTATAAAGAGTGGCATTCTCAGAAGAAATATGCGTCTGCATGTATAATACAGATTAAACAGTGTGTAGCACGCGCAAATGAATGGGCCATTCATACTCGGGTTTCCCGGTGTACTCGTGGCTAAGAAATGATGCCACGAATCGAGGAACCACCGTATCTTATCACGTACGCTATGTACATATGATTAATATCGTAGTTGCGTTCGACGTTCATTCATAAAATGTAATCTATATACCCAGTGCGAAGGCGCTTGCTACTTAGCGATGGGCGAATAGATGAGATATATCGATGAATATTGCAACAACATTTCGATATAACGAAATTTTTATCGCTTTAAAGTTTGTTAGCAAAAAATGCAAATAAACATCAGGCGTATCTATTGTTATAATCATTGCAAACATCGCAAGCCAATGTAGCATTTTCTTTAGCAAATTTTATGACACAAGTGTTACAAGTATAATAATGCGTCGCTACATACTTAATCACGTAAAAATATCGATTTCGATATCGGACAATAAAAATCAGAAAATCGATGCTAATCGATCCCAATTACGTACTTATATCGATTACTGTCTAAAAAAATATCGATACTTCGATACATCGTCATGATTTACGTTACGTATCAATCGGTCATTGTTAACTGGAGCTTGGTCGCGCGCGCAGCTCTCGCGATCATTCCGACCGGGGTCAATGAACCGACCGAGATTGAGGTCACGGGTTCATTAAAAATGTGTCAAAGGATGACAGTTACTTCATTCTACTCCCGTCGTAAAACGCCGTAACATGCATTTGTCTGTGATGTAATGCTTTCAAGGTCAATGGCGTCTCCGCCACGAGGTTCAAGGATGCGTCTGCGCACTCGGTCAGTGTTATAAAACGTTTAAGTACCTAAATATCAATTTGGATTTATGATTTTTATGACAATTTCAATGGACGAATTTTGTGCCTTGTGTTTTTGAACTACAAAGTACAAACCACCTAAGTGGGTATGACAATTCATGTAAATACGGTAATACGAAGTATTAAGTAATTTAATAACGTTAATTATAATTTATAAATTATAACTATACATGCAGGGTGTTACAAAAATACGAGTAAGGCGAAACTGGGTTTAACCCTTAATTTGGCAGCATTAAGAACAAAACTTGCGTTCAAGCCTCATTGCCCCGTTGACATCCTACAAAAAATAATTGTAAAAAAAATAGAAAAAGATAGTCTCGTGGTATGTATGGCACACCGAACACTGCCAAATTAAGGGTTAAATGGCCCGTTAGTGGCAATTACTCTTATTGAATTTGCAAACCTTTTTGAATTAAAAATTGAAAATCCGTCAAAGAATAAACTCTTTTATCATCTATGATAACCTCAGTTCTTCGGTTATACGATTTATTATATTTTTCGCTAATTTATTACATTTTTACCCGGTTTTTTTAACACGTTGTATTTAGGTTAACATAAAAAGTACACAGTCAGCTGCTAAGAAAAGCAATCCCCTGTTTTGTAACGTTTCATTACAGGTGATATATTTCTGTGTAGCTGTAGGCTAAACACAGCAACGTGCACGAGTCGTTTCGCGCGCAGGATAGATTATCTGTCACTTTCTGACGTCTCTAGTTAGACAGTGACAGGTACAGTTTATCTCACGTGCATCTTTACTCCTAACCCCACTGATCTGCATAAACATTAACTAATTGTATGTATTACCGCAACTAAGAGCGACAGTATAAAAAAGGCTAAATTGAATTATGTATAATGTGAGCGATGAATACTCGGCCTCGCGATCGGCGTCGGCGCGAGCGCACCGAATTAGCATTCGCAAGAGTTATTGCTCCGCGCCGGACAGCCGGCCGGCGCACACGACACACAGGTGTGCTACTTACGCTACTGTATTTCCCAATTTGCGTATTTATAACTTAGTTGTCTTAATTTATATTATAACCAAGTCTGTTTCTATTTTTAAGTAAGATAGTTTTATTTAATGTAGCTTTTAAATTAGATTCAATAATGAAACAAGGTGTTAAACAGAAGTGTATGTCATTATTTATACAAATAAACGTTTTGTTGAAAATAAATTTAAACTCTTTTTATTTAAATCAAAACATTTCCCCGTTTTATGTACAGTCAGAGAAATTGGATGTTTAGCAGGTTGAGATATACAGTAGAACCCGTTTAAGACGATCACGTTTAATACGATTTCTCGCTTAATACGCCACTTTACGCCAGTCCCTACAACTTGAGACATATTTTCATACATTTCTTAACGCTTAATACGATTCGTCATCCCGTTTAATACGCGGGAGCCCGAGCCGAGATGCTTCGTATTGTCAGTCTCGAGAGATGTTGTTCGAGGCATTTGCCCCCTTCAGCGGGGTCTTCCCGCTCCTGAGTGGGCCCTCAGGCCTCGTTGGTCGTCTTCTGTGCTACGTCAGACTTCTGGTCCTCCAATCAGTAAAGTCGCAACCCGGTTTTAAAAGGCGTAAGGCCGGCGGAGTTGCAGTGGGCCGTCCTGAGCCGGCTAGTCACTCCAGGCGTGCAGAGTGGCTAGCCGTTCCAAGAGAAATGCCACTGGATTCTGGCCGGCTTGGATCTCCTGAATGAATAGGATCAGCTCCTGTGTCGGCACTCTCTCGCCTTCTGAAGTGTCCGAGCTTCGCTCCGTCTTCTCCTTTCCGGAGGCTTGGCCCGGCCTGGCTCTAGGTGCGGGCTGGCCTTGGCGGAGGCTACCATCTTGGCGTTTTTGCCTCCGCGGCTCCGCGCTTACGCCTTCTCTATTGACAGGAACAGCTCCCATCGCTGGCTTGACATGAGGAGGCTGGCTGAACATGTAGTATGTTTTATTTTCTCTTTCCCGCATAATACGCTTTCTCGCTTAAGACGCGTTTTTGTTAGGGTCCCTGAGAAATCGTCTTAAGCGGGTTCTACTGTACTTCTAAAATTGGCCTTATCACTTAGCCAGTTGCATGACATGAAGTTTGTCCTATATTGCAAACAAATTACGAAGGCGGTCAACTGCTAAACATTCAAATTCCCTGACTTTACTTCAACGCATTCTAATCTATAGGAATAGGAATAAAACTCAAATGTCGCGTACGTAAATTAATTAAAAAAAATTTTTCTTGTCTAGTGACTAATCAATGCCGTCTGTGTAAGCGTTACAACCCTGACCTTCAGAATAATCGATACATGTGATGGTCGTTTCGTAGAATTAATTTTATTCTTAATGTAGAAGTGTGTGTAGTCATTAACGGGATGCGGTTACTCCCGGTGATTCGCGACGATTCGGGCTAGAACAGATCTTGTCGCTAAAACAGACGCGGTTTTAGTTCTTAGAAACTCTTCACACGACGAGTGAGACGGGTTGCGTCATAGTCAAGAACTGACTGCCACCGACCCGGCTATCTCAGATACACTGATTGACTGATTCCACTGTGAGATAACCCTTATGTTAACATATTGATGGACAGTAAAATTAAAATTCGATAATTAATGTATAATGTTCGATAAAATAATTTATTTTACACAAAGAGGCCGTAAGGGGATCTTTTACACGTCTTATTTTATTTTAGAGTCTACTCGCAGCTATAGGCGTCGAAAAATAAGTGTTTCATTTAATATAATGCCCAGCAATTTGCAGACAAGGTGGCGTTAAATACACATACCTACGGTGTAGGTACTTCGTTGATTAAATTGTTTTCATAATTCCTAAGTAGGTCATGACGACGAGATGTATATTTTAATTCATCCCTTCAGTAAGTGTCGCGACATAATCTGTGGAATATCCATACGGCGCTGAACGTTCGGTTAAATACGCTCTCATTGTTTTTCACACCAACTAGTGTATCGTAGACGACTTGAAAAATACTGCGAGCATATTTAACCAAACTTTCGGCGCGTATGCTACGCAGATGTGGCGCCAAACTAAGCAGCTGAATTCACGCCGCCAACAGTAAAACAGATGAGTTATAGCACAGACAGCAGTTTGCCGAGATAATGTCTTGGACGTAGTGGACGGGACGACACGCAGCCCATCGCAGCCCCGCGCTATGCAGACAACCTTTTTATAAGTAAGTATAATATTCATATGATACTATATTTTTTATTTTTTTTAATACCACCACTTAGCTTGTCCGATGAAATAAAGATATTCCTTTTATAAGGAGCTAATTGTATATCAAATAATACTATTTTCGCGCGGCCCACTCGCCCACTTTCACTAAAACTAGTACCTGACCAATATCGTAACCGCAGGACCTCAAACACTGCGGGAGCCTACATCCACACATCCACTTCCTCTCGGTCTCTTGTTTGCTCCCACCGCCGTGATTCAGGCAAACTTGAAGTGAGCGCAAACTCCGTAATTCCCAATGACTCTGGTTACCGAATTGTTTCTCAGAAGCTAGTTACTCATGTGCAAGTATAGCAGCAACGTCGAGTTTAATCACCGCTGCGCGGGCGCATAATGGCTATTTATGTAATGTTACATACATACATATTCTCACGCCTGTATTCCCAAGAAGCGGGGCAGATCACATGAATTCAAAAATCCAGTGCCACGTTTAGCATTTTCAGGGTAACCAGATGATTAAACGTGATATTGCAGTGACAGGTTGCTAGCCCATCGCCCACAATACACTAACCCTTTCCCAGAGTCGACCTCTTACGACACCCTCGGGAAGAAACGGGAGGTGCTATTCTAACCCGGCACCACACGGTAAGTAACTGTTACATTGTAAATTTAAATATACGAGTGGAAGACGAGGAAGTTCAAGAAATGAGCCTGTAAAGGCGAATTTAATAAAGAATCGCGAGTATATTTCAACGCCTAATTATATCTCTATCTTCATTCAAATTAAAATTTTGAAAAATATTTAAAGATAGAATTTGTCCAAAGAACGGCTAAAATGGCGGTAAACGCGAATGCCACAAACAATCGCGCATCGGCGCCGCCGCGCTCCGCAGACGCGTGTTCTAATTTGAAATATCCGTACCAATATATAAATGTGAAAGTGTGTTTGTTTGTTTGTTTGTTTGTTTGTCCGTCTTTCACGGCTAAACGGAGCGATAGATTGACGTGATTTTTTAGGTAAAGATAGGTTAGGGCACGGAGAGTGACATAGGCTAATTTTTATCCCGGAAAAAATTGATGTTCCCGAGGTTGAAATATTTATATAATTATAATAAATAAATAACGATTTGGAAAAAAATACTGTTATTTTTTTAATAAACCAATACTTTAACAAACTTTTGTATTTATTGACTAGGAATCAAATTTTATGTTAAGTACAAAATAAAAAAAAAATATGCTAGAAGTGGCTGCGAAGCGTGAAAGCGTTATAACTATATAATCATGGTCATGTCTATTTCACGTTTTGTGTGCTCTGCCTACGCCATTTGGGAACGTAGACATGATTACGTATGTACGAGTATGTATGTAAAAAAATAATGAACTGACTAACATTTCGACTGATTTTGGAGTCATGTCCACATAATTGCAAACAATGTCGCAAAATTTTCCGATCTCTGTTTATAATGCACTGCGGTGCAGAGGATACAAACAAGTAATGGATATAGATAAAAAAAGGAGCTTACAAGTAATGCCGTCGCATCGACTTACTTAAAACAACACAAAAGTATACTATTGTAATTTTCACAATAGGTATTCGTCTTGTTTAAGATAATTCAATTGTAATATTCTAATACGTAACTTTGTGTTTTATAACTCAAATAAAAACATAAAACTTAAATGATTATTTGTACATTTCTGGATTACTAAAACAAACACAGTTTTACCTTTTTCTTTTGGCAAAATATTGAATTAACAACTGCACATGTTTTAAATGCTTAATGTTCATAGAACAGAACATTACATGCAGCTCGGCAACCTAGTTAAGCATAATGTTCATGTCAGCACGCCGAGCTGCACTTTAAACTCACAAATTAGCAAATAAAAGTAGGTTTAATATCAGCACCCAAATCAGCCGACTGGCAATTTACACCTATAGTATACATAGACATTTAAGACCAATATTGTAGTAGTGTGCATAGAGTAAGATTTGTATATATAGCTTTGTAGAATAATTATTAAATCAGACAACAACATTCCGTTGGTGTTTCACTCCATCCACCCAAACCCCTTTACTCTGCCCAGGGCTACTCCCTGGGGTAAAGGTTCCTTCCCAACCCCTAGTATAAGCTCCTCCTGTTGTGGCAAAGACACCTTAGCCTTAATCGGTTGCCTGAGTCTGGGTAATCGGCAACAGGAAAACCACTAATCCGCCACCCCCAATCCCCCCCCGTAGGGTTCCGTCTGTCACCTTAGGTCGCCCGGTGACAGACATCCTTGTCAAGTCGTATGTTAAGGGTAGGTTAGGGTTAGGGACTTAGGGTCTAGGCTTCCCGGGTTCATACCCTCCACCCTGCATATGCAGCCTGTGCAGACGCGGTCAGTCAGAGATACCTACGAACCACGTCCATAACATAACGTGGGTGTCCAGACTACCCCTCGCCTGTACACTTAATTTATTTCAAATAACTAACGATTTACCACTTTTTGTCGGAAAACCCAGCACTTATTGGATTGTCCGCCTAAAAAACAAATTGTCGTCAACCGCGCGACTAATCTTTATGGCATCAGACCGCTTCACGGCTCAGTTAATTGGTCTTGTTTGCAGTGTGCCCGATATATTAATAAACAATAACTTTCTGATTCATAACAAGGCTTTGCTTTCCCACAGACAAACTTGAAGATTTTTTAAACATTTTTGAAGCCCAAGAAATCAATCAGCATCTGCTTTTCGACTGGATTTGGTTTTCACGTCAAGTCATAAGATTAAATAACAATGCAGTTTGTCTAGATAACTTCAAATCACCACAGCTACAGTCCCACTTAATGATTAGTTTATTAGTAGTACATCACATTGATCGGTCATGTTTGTTTGTATTCTCCTGGCGTATGGCGATACCGGCGCCGGCGCACGCGACCTCGCCGCCACAACATCGCTAATCGCCCGACAAACACGTGGCGCTAAACGTAACCTTATTACTGCGACTCAAGGACCAAATTTCGACGAACACAATATTTGTGTAAATTATTCAAGATCTAATAAGTGATTGTAAAAAATGTAAAACCCGAAACAAGTTAAAAGGTAAATAAATTAAATTAAATGTAAATTTTATTGGCTACAAGTCTGATGTAATTAAAATTATCAAATACGTTTGCATGATGAATAGGAATTTTGTGCTTGAGTTTTGAGTGTTTATCGATACATGTCAGTATGTTTTCCGATATCTCATAGGACTAAGGGTCAATTTTACCAGATGATTACAAACCTACATTTTATTCTCACTTGGTGGAATACGCTCTAAGTAAGTAATTACACAAATTGTCACATGATATTTTGTAATGAATTTGACGCATTTCATCAACTTCATCGCTTCAAAATTAAGCAACGTTGCAGCGTGAACCGTGAAGTGTGCGGATCTACGCATAAGTACGGAACTCGCACCAACCTGCCATATCTACTAAATGTGATAATCGGTTCGTGGCGGATGTCTTGTGCCCCGCGCGGCGCGCATGCGTGACTAACTCGGCACGCGTCTCATTCACCTGTAGTGATTCAACTCCCAAAAATCATAACGGGGCGATAAGAAATTTTATAATCGTGCCCGCGACACTCGTTAGATGACGAGTTAGGGTTGTCACAATAAATCGCGATCCGATAACATGCGACGCCACATTGAAAATTAAACTACCGTGAGACTCACATTGTTATATCGAGTTTATCTCGATTTCGGGCTAATTCATAGCCGTTCTTTTATGAGCCGCGGCGGCTGCTGTCAAACGCGCACTGTTCGCCACTGCTTTGTTCGCGCGACTGATAAGACGTTAGTTATCATTATCAGTATATTTCTAGATGATGCGACGGCGCATTACAAGAACTACGGCTGCAATAATACTAAGTCGTTCGAAGCTTGCTGTATGTGGCAACCTCAGAAGTGAAAAGGGCGCAGTAGTCAGTCGCATACTCCAATAAGTGTAAAAGTGACTTTTATTAACCGAAATAGTTTGAAATAATTATGTGCGGCGACCGAATTAGGTAAATTTGTGTCTACGCGAAAGATGTCGAATAGTTCTGTCTACGTAGGTTTAGATCTTGTCCAGAAGGATCGAATTCGTCGCGAAATACGTGTGTAAGTGGCGCGAATTAGGAACTTCTAACGCGCTAAGCATTTGGTGAGAAATGTTTCGCGGCAATTTGCATGTTCTGGACAACGTCTCAAGTCTAGCCCAATCCAGATAATTCTACTGCGTGATGTCAAAGTGCGTGTCCTGTGCGTGTGCGCATCTTAATGGTTTTCGCAATGCTGCGCGGCGGCGTACGTTGTGTTGTTGTTCCGCGACCTACCTAAATAAAATGCAAGAGGCTACAACTTTGGCCCGCTCGTTCCCTAAATATCATAATTGCAAAATACTAGATTGCCGACATTACCTGCTTATCAAAAGATCAGATTCCCGGAATACCAGATTTTCTTTAAACTTTGTCCGTTTTTATATCGAAACAGCCTTTGCGAGCCTGGTGTTTTCGTGATCTGGTATTAGAGGAATTCGGTTTTAAATGGAAAATGGTGTATTGAGAACATAGTACTTTACAGAACTGTAATAAAAACGCACCTAGTATAAAGAAAATCTGGTATTCCGGGAATCTGATATTTTGATGAGCAGGTATGTCGGCAATCTAGTATTTTGCAATTCTGATATTTAGGGAACGAGCGCTTTGGCCAATAGTCTTAAGCATGCCTATTTATGTAATTTTTCGTCTAGTATGTACAGTTACTAATAAAAACTAAGGTGATAGTGATAATGATAATATCTCTATCGATCAAAGGACTTGCCCTTTCTGCCGCTGGAAGCACATAGCCTTGGCCGCGCAGCCGCCGGCTGTGAATGGGGCGTGCGCCAGCGCAGGCCGCGCGGGCCATTCATGACTCGCGGTCATTGCTTCCCTCCAGACCATATATGATTCGGTCACTCGGAAACGATTTATTAGGGAAAAGTCTGTTTAAAAAAAAAGTAATGATAATTACATGAAAATGAGAAAAACAATAAAGGATTTAGCGTGAAAAAGATGAAGAAAGTAAAATAAGTTAAATTATTTAAAATTATTTAGAGCATTTTACTTTGTATGCGCTGAATTGAGCAATATTTATCAAATTAAGTCCAATAAGCTAAAAGAAACACTATTTTACTACGGTACAATATCCACAAATATAAATAAATTATGAATTAGTAATCAAGTAGCCGGCAAACCATTAAGTATGATTACAATTTGTTTTTGTTTGTCAGTTGTTGAATTTATATCGCGCTTTGCGAACTCGTTTTCGATCACATTTGGATCCTGTAAGTTCCATTTCATACTCGCTTAACAGAAAAACATGCTGATGAAATAGGCACAGCTAAAGTTTTCGTAAATATAAGTACCTAATACAACAACACGGTCAATTGTTCATTCGCGGTCATTCGTTGCTGGTTGGCTGACCGCGGCGGGACACCAGCGGCGAATAACCGCGGAGACATCGCGACGTGCTCGTCGCGTGCACGTCGCGGCACGCTGCACACACGCCGCGATCCCGCTTCGCCGAGAAACCACCAAAAATGAGTGAGCCCACGCCCTTAAGCATAAATTTTGCATAGGTAATTTTCGTAGTGATTCGTGATCGTCATTTTTGTTTTTATCAAGCCTTAGTTTAGGTGCACATTTTTTGGAAGTGACTCAAGTTATTTATTACCATAAATCATTTTCCTTTTTTTTTTGCTAACTGTTATCAAAATCTTCGGCCGGAGTGCGCCCGCGCCGTCGCGGATTGGTACGCTGACTCAGACGCGGGCAACCCGATGACCGCCGCCTATTTTCATTCTAAGCCGTGCTGCCTATCTGACAGCGGGCAAACTTCCTTTGGATTTTCCACGCGCGCTTCCTCAATTGATAATGCGAGAGCTGTTAGTTTAAGGGCAGGCTGGTGTGCGTTGTTCCGGACTTCATGCAAGACAAACTTTCTACGGCGATGGATTTCTTAAACGTAATGAAGTACAGCTTGGGATAGAGTATAAAAGACTCAGTGTACTTGCAAAGTAGGTAGGTACGTTGTACCACAGGTTGTACATACCAAATGAATCTAAGAACACTAAGTAACAAACCGGAATTAATTTTGGCTTAAAATTGGTAAGCAAAGAGCACTATGCAATTTCAAACTTCTAACTCGTATTTGTGAAGCTTATCTTGGCTTTGTTAATAAGTAGGTAATTAATAGTTTTATTAGATTCCTGACCGATACAATAACAATTTATGCTCTGAACTTGTTGAGATACAGGATGTTTTTAAACGCTAATAAACGACAGCAATTTGCTTAGGATTATGTCCAAAACTGGTTGATGAATATTATTGAAATAAACATATTTTGGGCGTTATGAAAGCAAAGGATTAAGTCATTGCTGCGCATAAGATATCGTACAAAATAACATTCCGTAACAATGATAAACAAACATCGAAGATAAACAATTTACCAGTGAGAATGAATAAATGGTGAACTTAAATTGGTGCGTTTATGTAACGATAAAAAAAAATCAAGATTTTAAAACACAGCGTTTTTGTCGAATTCACTTTCCATCGGCATTCGATGAAGTAGCTAAAACAAATAAGCTGCTAACTGACAGCCAATACGCAGCAGCAACGAAAGTAACAAGAAAAAATAAGTATGAAATTTTTTATTTTTTTTTATTAAGTTTTAAGATGAAAACACCGCGAGATTCACTCACAATTAAAAATATGGAAAAATCACATCGTAAATAGAGTTTCATTCGACATGTTTCGAGCTAGTCCGGAGAACTTTATCTAAGAGCCTCGGCGGCGGCTGCTGCCAAACGCGCACTGTGCGCCACCGCCCTGTATATATTATTGTCAAATGTAGAGTAGCACAGAAGACAATTTTGTCGAGCACAAGTAGTCCCACGTTGACAAGTTTGTAAGTTACGTTGTTGTAAAGTAAGGAAGTTGGTAAGTTCTCCGATGCTAAGCGAGTAAAGTCGCGGGCACGAGCTAAAGAGGTATAGATTAATGAGCCAAGAATGCGCGCGTGCGCGGCGGCCTTGACCCGCGCCTGACTCACGCTGCGCGAGCGCATCGCTTTTTCTGGGAGGTATCGAGAAAGATAGCGTATGTAATTATACTTTGTATTTTCCAACCAATTAATTGGCAAAGTAAAAAAGTGCTGGATAAAAACGCTGTCGGATGAAACGTTCTCGGAAGACGCTTTCGAGCTAGGGTTTACGTAATATCCTGGATCCTGGTTCAGACTTCACGGGTCACGATTAAGCTGAGGGCAAAATGGAAAAGGTGTGTCTACCCAGTCAAGGGCTTTAATTAAAGTAAAACTTAATTTATTTCTTTGTGTAATTTTACTTAATTTATGTATGTTTTAAAAAATAATTGCTTGTCTAGCTTTTCTGTTCCGTCTGAATTAAAAAAACAATTCAATTATAATTGGTGTGTCCTTTTGAACATCCATATCATAGTCAACCGCGAACTGGACATCCGCATGCAACGTTCCTTAAAAATAAAAATAAGACCTACATTTTTCCGGCAAGAAACAATGTGACTTTTACCCACCTTTAACTCTAGTCTCAATGCCAAGCTGTCCAAAGTCCCGTTAACATTGCAAAATGGTCCCAAGAAAAAGCTGCGCTGACGCAACCCCGGACATCCTTGCGATGCAGCCAATACTACTCGCCGGTGCCCGCGTCAGCGCGGTTCTACTTAACCCGGACCGCCCGTTACACAGTTAAAGAGGAAAGTTCGCTATTTGCTCTCAAGTTCGGTCTTGAGTCACGCGTGACGACATTCATTTGTTTATTGTCGTTGTCGGTTATGCAGATGTTACGGACAGCGGTCGGTTGGCTGAGTCAGATAGTAGAAATGGTTCAATGTGGGTTATGTTTTGTTTACCTTGCAGTATTCGTAATAGTTCTGAGTATAATTGTAAGGATCGCCGACTGTTTCGAATTCAAGTCGGCCGACCTGTATCTCCGGTTTCTGGTCTTTGAGAGTAAGTAAAAAAAAGCCCACCTATTGGCCGATTAAAAGTCTGTACTTACACTCCCCGGCAAGTTAGAGTGCAAGACTTTTTGCAGTGGGGGTAAGTATATAGATAACTATATTCTATATTATACAGTCAACTGCGGCAAAAGGTAACAAACCACTAGGTAAACGTTATTTTAGATTTCACAATACTACACGCAAGAAAGACGAAGCTCCTATCAGACTAGCAAGACATTTCAGGGAACTTTTAAAACAAATATCTCCAACTTTATATATAAAAATTTCACACACTTGTACATACAAATACAACATTGACATTTCTAAAGCTCATTCTATAATTTGCACAACATTGCGCGCGCAGGTGCTTGCAACACTAAGTCCGGGCGGCGCTGACGCACGCGCTGCACCGCTTTCTTGCTCAGGGTTAGCAGGCCGGCTTGCATAACACGTAACGGTGTGTGTTGATTATCCTTCGACTTTGATCATAGTCATAGTGTTTGGTGTGTTTATGTTGTAATTGAGGTTGGGGATTTCTAAAAATGACACGGGTAATTGCAATTAGAACAGCAATTGTTTAATATTCTCGGATTTTATTAAAAAAATTATTCTGTCACTTTGAACACTAATTTGTACACTATTTTTTTTAGAACCTGTACCCTATTGCTCGCAACCAACCGAGGTATTTTTACAATCGGAAAATTTGTTCTTTCAGTTAGTTTAAGTGACTTATATTTGCCTAAATATTACTTATTACTCTCTAAATTAACGTATCGTGCTAACCTGGGCCATACTCTAATTTTAATGATATCTTCTAAACCTAAGTCGAACCGCGCCAGTCGATTTAATTAAGCAAGTAAATAATGAAAAGATAATCCACATGCCATGTTTATCTGTTATTCTAGTATCTGAAGTGAACTTAGCAGTTCCTTGCCCGCTGAGCCCTGAGCGGCCGCGTTCGTGGCGGGGTTTCCCGGGGCTTTGACCCGCGCGGCCCTTCGGGTTTACCGGCCGGCGTCTGCGCAGCGCGGCCTTGCTGCGCGCGCGCATAGTGACATAGGGATCACTGAGCACTGCCCACTGGAACAAAGGGGTGCAGGGTACTCAATAATCGATTTGTTGCATTCCACTAATTGTTTATGAAGGGTTTTAGGTAAACCTAAGTGAATTGGTTCACAATAAAATAAAATATTGTGGATCCGGTGGGGTCCAGCAAAATCCTAAACGAGAAGGCCACTTCTGTATTAATGTTTTATATTTTTATTGAATGTACAGCAGGCTGCAAAATTGCTTTCGGCATTACCAGTTAGTTGAACCTTGTTTCATATGAGCGCTGTAAAATTCTCCATAGCAAACCCTGGACCTATGGCAGTTGGCAGTGTACCTACCTACCAGCGTGCTGACGTCGCGGCTCGCGGCGCGGGCGCGCGTCACGGAGGCGCGACTTGCCGGAACGCTCGCCCCCAAACGCCAAACACAACATTAACATTACCGCAAAAATAGACCGTTTGACGCGCAAGATCCTTGCCTTTATTATACGAGTATTTACAATGAGTAACGCTAATGACGTTCCTACTTTCAGTGACGTTGACCATTCTATAGCGGGAATTATGACTCTTATTCAAGAAGGATGTGAAAATCGAAAAAGGTGTGGTTTATCAGGGGTGCTGTAAAACTTCAGACGTAGAAACTGCCATAAAACTTATGAGGATTGTATTAGCGGCCTGCTAAAAGCATACAATGCGATTTAATTACCTTCGCTTAAGGTTATCACTTTTTTTTTAGTATAAAACAGTGTCCCGCGGCTGGGCAAATGCCTCCCATTGTTGATACAAAGTAGTAAACATAGTTAGTGCAATATTAAAAACATAGGTCATATCTACTAAGCTTATCTAGAGAGGATTAAACATTCCTTAATTTGACATTGTTACGAGGCATCATAATCACATCAGTTTTACAACTTATACCTGCGTCATGAACAACCATGATGTAAACTGGGTGACACAAACCCTCTTTACGAAGAAACAATAATAGCATAAGCGTCGAATAATGCTCTCAAAAGTTTCAAAAGTCTCAAAAGTTTTGAGGTCTCTTATTTATTTGCCTTGTGGGAGACATTTGATAGAATATTTATGAAAAAAATCGCTGGATAATTAGGTATTTTCTAGGCAAGTACCTACTGTAGGTTTGTCCAAGCTGGTGACATGCATGAATGCAAGTTACTGGCTGGGGCAAAACTGATACGTAACAGATTTTTTGAATAGATTTTAAATGTTCAAAACATTCTAGAACGCTATTTGTTTTAAAGACTTTTCAGGTCGTGTCAGTGCTGCTTCGAGTTCGACCTTACGATACAGACATAAAGAAATGATTATGTTAGTTGTAAGTTGGTTTAAATACTTGAGATACTACTAAAAATGTATTTCTTTTATTGAATGACTAGCAAGCCCGGAGAAATTCGTTCCGCTTTAGGAAGTTTTTTTTTACATTTCCAAATTTATTTACCGTTTAAACCTTCCCTTGACTGAGACAAACATTTCGAAATCCAAAATCAACTAAATCGGCCCAGCCTTTCTCGAGTTTTAGCGAGACTAACGAAAACCAATTAATTTTTATTTAAATGTATAGATAGAAGATATAGTTTTTGCAAAGTTCTAGAGTCGGGCAACCACGTATCATCGCGGACTATGTAATACTAATCCAATAACTGACATCTAGTCGGTCACATCTGTCATTGATGAATATGAATATGAATATGAATATTTATGAATATTACACGTCTAAATTGCGAGCAGTGGCAAGTGGCTCAACTATTCCGGTTCGTGACTGTACAACCACCGTTCCTTTAGCTAGTGCTCTTCAAGCTACCCTCCTTACAGTAGGTACCTACCCAGGTACTCTGTTACAGGTAATCTGTAATCTACCGATATAAAACATGTGTGAAACAGTCTGCAAACCTCACACAAGTTGCAAACTTTGTTCTACAAAATCCACAGCCATAGCACGCCGCACAGCCATCCACATGTCACCGGCATGTCAAATTTAGGTTACAATGAAACATAACAATCGCGGTATTGACAACGCCATTGACGCACGCGGCTAACGCGGGTTATACCGCGGGTGGGAGTATTTATTTAAAATAAATCGCACGAAATTACTCAGCACAAATAAAACCTTAAAAAGATATTGACTGAACTAAAAATAAGTTGTATTTATGGCTCACTCCATCATGGTTTCCCACGGCGGTTTACAAGTACAATAAATAACTTGTGTCATCACTTCTGCAACTATTTTTTCATTAAATAAGCGTTGTAATAGAAATGGATACACTGACGTCTTTATATCGAGCTTAGCTCTTTATACTCGTCGTACCTACTGCGTTTGTGGTTGGTGTGGACGTGTCCTTAGAGACAGTTGTTGTCAGCAATGTGCTGCCCGATGCTTGACGATAACAGTGGATGGACATATTATACATCGTCACGCCTGTATTCCCAAAATGGGGTAGGCAGGGCACATGAAATGCTACATAGACAAAAACATAACTGTTTCACGTTTTGTGGCCACTTCCAGCGTATTTTTTGGGTTTAAATTGGCAGGTTTAAGATGTTTGTCAGTGTGATGGCGAAAATATGGGTAGTTGTATGTATTATAGTTTAATCAGAGTACTTGCTATCAGGTAGGTAAGTAAATTTTTAAGCTTGATAAAAAGTTCCCTGTTTTCAAACACAAGAGGAGTACTTAATTATCGTTACACCACCTTTCGTCATGTGTTGTAACGCAGCCTGCAGCGGACGGATTCGGCGGAGCAACGACCTCCGTTTGCTTATTATTACGCAAGCGCGCGCGCACTTGTGCTGTACTATTACAAGTGTTGCGACAAATGAAATTTGTGATAAATAGGACCAGGATTTTAAAGGTACGAATGTTTTGGTCCGTGTCACGCGTTCGCTAAGGTCCGTGTCAACGCCGGTTTCCTCCGAAACTAAAGAGGTTTAGTATGATGAAGTTTAACATTTGGCGATTGTGTAAGTTCGTTGATAGAGTGAGGCATTCCTGTTATCTTTTGATGTACCTAAGAAACACAAGATATTCACATAGACTAAACAATAACATAAAAATAAAAATACAATTTTGTTAACTAAGTATAAAAAAATCTTTCTGTACGTCTAGTGGTTTCAAAACGATCATGCAGTCGCTAACGAATTCGTTTGCGATTTATCGCAAAATTGTATGGAAACTGAGACACCGTCGCTAGCGGAACGTTTGCACGACTGCCGCGGTCGACACTTCCCCGTACAATTCCGCGTTATCGATAGAACGAAATCGATATTGAATTCACCGTCGTGTTGAACACACTAGATGCTCAGATCGATGCCTGGCGGCAGGGTGGCCAGTAGACTGGCAGCATTCTCACGCTGAATTGCGAGGCTGATCTTCTGGACAGAGGACGAGCCTGCCTGGTCCTAGAGCTTGATAGCGATAGTTCTGTAAAGTCTAAAAGATTAAGATTAGATTAAGTTCGGCTGTCCGAAATCAAAACCTAGCAAGGGACATTTTTTGGCAAAATCCGTTTTTTCGATGAATCTGCCCCAAATTTTGCGCTGCGTCGAATGCAAAAACACCTGTATTCCTATCACAATTAGAAGCGAAGTTGTGAGACCCATCGAACCTAGCAAGTGCACTTTATAGTTGCCAATACCAAGTTCAAAAAACTAGTAAGTAACATTTCCAAGCTTAGAAACCCAGCAAATGTGATATATACTAGGATTATGAATTTGTAAACGGTACTTACTAGGTTTTTAAAATCCAAAATAGTCCCATACTAGGTTTTTGAATTGAAAAATGCCGAAGAATTGAACGCGGAATTTAAATATTTTAGTAATAAAACCTAGCAAATCAGTAGGTAATGAGTGTAGCTGGCGTTAACGGTCAAAACGCCCGCCCCCGCGCCCGCGCCTGTTGCAATTAGGGATCGGGAACGAGTTGAAACTTGAAGTTTGTTGTTAGTCGTAGCATGCGTTACTGCGTGGACGCATTCATCATGAACGAAAGTGATAAATTGAGTCAAACTTTGGCAGCTGGGTGAATTGCGCAAGCGAAAAAATTTCACGGCAATGCTGAGAACGGTAGTGCAATGTACTGTTTTATGGTTTTGTAATTTTTCTTTTAGTAAAGTATGTTCTTCCCCACCTTGGCAAAAAAAATAGTTGAGTAATGGCTTCAATTACATTTTTTAAAAAATTGACAAAGTGTCATTTTATCATCACAGTGG
>BHDV01037397.1:48246-79391 GCA_005406045.1 Adoxophyes honmai
TATTTTATTTATAAAAATATAGCAGTTGGACCCCTAATATAGTAGGATACTATATTATATAGTAGGGTTGGCAACCCTACTACGGACTGACAGACGACCTCATAAAGGTCTCTGGAAGACGCTGAATGCAGGTCACACGCAAAAGGTAGTATGGAAGACCAACGGGAGGCCTATGTTCAGCGGTTGGTGGGCTGACATGATGATGATAATGATGATGAGATCAATATAAAATGGTTACCACATTAATAATAAATTTTAGTTGAATGCCTGTGCATTGTAATGTAATTTTTTTCTGTCATCTTGCTTCTTAAAATCTTAGTCGAATTTGGCAAACAATGCAAAAGCCCTTCATTTACCCAAGTGATAAGATACAAGCAACAAACTTAACGAATCTTATCTCTATTGTTGTAAATACGATCTTCACGCGCAAGTAACTATGAATGGTAAGTCGAACGGTGACAACAGCCCGTTGATGTCTTTTGTATGCGTTTAATGGCTCGTTCAAGTTAAAACTAGTACAAGTAATCAAGTTGTCCGTAGTCGCCCTGACTCATGCAAGCTCAACGAGGGTGAAGAAAAAATGCCACCAAGGATGGCAATACCACCAAACACTTAAAATACTACCGACAGATGAACGATCGAAATTTCTAAGGAGTTAAAAAAAGCCAGCGGAAGTTGTTTGGTAAACAATTAGTGCATTCGATTTGACAGTTGCTGGAAGGATGAATGAGGCGCCGGCGCCTCGCTTTATGCGCTGGCACAACACAAAAAAAAACAAGAAAAAAATCTGCGTAGTTACTGACAAGCTAGTCTATTCAGTTGATGGAAGTGAATGGAAAGGTTTTCAAACATTTTTTCCGAAGTTGTTATGTGAGTCAGTGGTTTTAAATTAAAAAAAAAACCTTTAAAAAGCTGCACGTGGCTTAGCAATTATAAATCAAGTATGACGTCATCTCATAATTAATCAATTTTAAGTTTCATCTTGATTTTGTTTAACACTAACCCAGGTGAAACCAGGTTAAGGAAACTATTGAAATGTTAAAAGCGCTTTGGTTGCCTGCTCCAGATCCACTGAGAGTGGAAATGGTGGAGTGATGGTATGAACGAAAAACGCTTTTTCCCGGATTGTACTTTGTGTGCTGTTATTCCAATAATTTCAAATATTACAAGTTTTACAACCGATATCGTACGTCCGTCGACGCGCCCCGCTTCCACTGCAAGGGGGTTAGGGAGCTTTGCTCACTGGTATAACATTACTAATATATACCATGCGCTTAACTACACACATATAAATACTAGCTTTCCGCCCGCGCCTTCGCCCGCGTGGTTCTCGGTTATATTGCAGTATAAAGCACAACTATAAGAAAACTTCTCGTTTCAAACGACACACAGCGCCATCAATCTATCATCGATCGATATCGATCTATCAAGCAAACTATATTTTTGTTTTCCCTCGGGAACATCATTTTTTTTTTTCGCGATAAAAAGTAACCTATGTCACTCTCCGTGCCGTAAACTATCTCTACTTAAAAAATCACGTCAATCCATTGCTCCGTTTAGCCGTGAAAGACGGACAAACAAACAAACACACTTTCACATTTATATATTGGTACGGATGTAAGGTTGAAAAGTAAATGTAAGTATTTACTTACCATTTAGAAAGAAAAAAAAAACAAATTAACACAAACAAGTAATAACTTAATACAATAAAATAATTCGACTCGGTGCCAAATAGCGCCAAAAGGGCCGCACTCTGCATGATATTGCTGGAGGCCGCATTTGTTTGGTGGATATATTTGATTGTTTTATTAAAGTGTACAGGGTATTCTCATAAAATAGCGCCCTGGCGACGGGGAGCCGCGGCTCCCTGTGTCGGCCTGTCTGTTCTGCCGCTTGCTGGTGGCAACAACTCTTCGAGGAAAATCTCCAACGATCAGCTTTTAGAGAAACCGACTATGATAACTTTAATGCACCCGATAAATAAACTAAACAAAACAATGAACAAACGTAAACACG
Organism: Adoxophyes honmai; assembly: GCA_005406045.1. Lineage (NCBI taxonomy): Eukaryota > Metazoa > Arthropoda > Insecta > Lepidoptera > Tortricidae > Adoxophyes > Adoxophyes honmai. The sequence goes on from BHDV01037397.1 coordinate 50,263, forward strand.
ATAAATATCATGCTGAGTGCGGCCCTTTTGGAGCTATTTGTCACGGAATTAATTTATATTTTATTGCATGCATATTATAAAGTTACTATTTATTTAAGGCTTAATGTATTTTTGGATAAATTCACCAAAAATGTTTTATTCGTGTCGAATTTCTGTTAATACATGTTTTTCTTTCTTTCTGTCTTTCTTTTATAAAAGTTCAGACACTCTATTTTATTTTTCGGGACGTTACGTAAAAGTCGCTTTGTAGACCGGTCCTTAAAATTTTACTCTGTAGAAAATGTAATGGCAACTTGGAGACGATTCCTGCATCGATGAATAGGTACTTTACTTACATCTAAAAGCCACGTAAATTACGAGATTAGAAAGAAATGGAAAAACCAGAATGAAGGGACAGTCTACTCTACCACGATACATCGGTATCGGTAGGTACCAGCAACTCACTTCACTTTCATCTACTCCGACCCGTAACCGTGAACTTCGGTCTGTGTGTACATCTTTGGTGATATTTCGCAACATGTATCACCGAGTTAGCGCCGTGATTCAAGCTCCGATTTCGGCGCCGGCGGCGGCGGTTTTCCCGCCGACGCGCCTGCGCCCACGCTGCTGCTGCACGACAGTTCAGTAGTAACAGTTATACCAGTGTATCGACTTGATTCACGCGTGTGAAAATAAAGTATATCATATCCCCTGAGGCTAAGGAATATAGACATGGAATAAATCAACTGACGTTATGTGATATAGTGTAGCGTCGGGCTTAGAATAAAATCTCTCTGTTTCTTCCATTATGTCATTATCGTGTTGAACTGCTCTGAAAATTTCCAAACAAAAAGCCAATTCCATAGAAAATGACAATATATTTACTCACGTGATTTTGTAATAAACACACGCAGGGATGTATTGCTAAAGTTTAACGTGACGTACGAGCATGTGCAACTGTGAAAGTGGACCTAATCCGGGAAAACCCGATAAGTTGTTACGCGTTGCCACAGCCGGCTCCATTAACTATGTTGATGGACCGATATAAAAACATACCTGTAGGTTCAAAGTCGCACTTCTAATTCTGTAAAATGTTTATGAATAGAACAACCGTCATAGAAATGTGATTCTAATTTTATTTGATAATTTTTAATGGAAAAGTTTGCTAACCGCAGCGGCTGTTAGACATGACGAGACTGGAAGATTACGGTCGACGGAATAATTGCTCCCAGCAAGCACAAGCTCGGAACTGCTTCATGCTCTTTTATTCCTTCGTCACATTTCTTTTCTGGCTATAGTTATTATGTGATTTTCATTTTCTCTTTATCTAGCAACTTTCTGTACTTATTTAGTCTTCTACCGCGAATAATACCATACGTATTCTTGTTTTTGATGTTGTTGTTCAAATCAAAGCGTTACTTCATACAGAGCTTTTAAATAATTTTACGAAATGTATTTTATTAAACAAAATGAGTACCTAACCTGTCTAAATTTATTATGAATAGCTAAAACTGTTTCCGTTGGATTAACGGGATGTCTTAACCTTTCATTTGATCTGAAATTTAAAAGTTTTAAAATTTAAAGAATTATTTTAGTCGGTCACCAGCGCCCGCGCACCGTTAGCAGTTGAAAGTTCATCCTCATTAGCGGCACGCGCGCGCGACCGCAGCCCGCCGCGCGCCGTGATTGGATAACCGAGTAACAGCCACTCGATATTTTCGAAACCTGAGCTCGATAAGCTGCGGTTTTGTATTTGATGCGGTTTGCAAATTATTCAGCGGTTATTTTTTAATTCGACGAATTACCTCATTAGTTGAGCTTTGGTTAATTGCTCGAGTGGAAGTTAGCGAGGCGTGGGAAACTGCCGCGATGATTCACGGCCGTAGGGGGGCGCTGCATTTCTCCGGCGCCCGCGTCGTCCATTGACTAACCCACTTGGAATGCCGAGCGCAAAAAAACGCTAAGTAAGTGATCTATGAATGGCGCAGCCGCCCCTTGTTTGACAACACGCCGCAATGTCGGCTGCACGGGTGTCGTCACCAGACGGGTAATCGTTACTAAGAAGGCGGGACCTTTTTTTCACTTAAGACTTAAGGGTGCTGATGAAATTTTAGCAAGAATGACGACGCTTTGTCGGTTGAGCTTTTGTGGGGGTGTTAAGACGTCAATAGTTATCTTGCGATGCCCGCGGAAATGGTCGCGGCGTCATGCGGTTGGTATGTGCTCATTACCGACGGTAATGAGTGGTAAGTTCGGCTAGACCTTCAGTAAATCCCGCGCTGTTAGCGGCCGCGAGGTCAGGCGCACCGAGTGACGCGCGCCGCGTCACGACCGGCGTCACGCTGCGTCACGGGGGGAGTGGCGAGGCCGCCGACACCACAATTGGTTTTGACGCGTGTTACGTAACTGATGAGGTGAATAATTAGAAGTGGCCATTAACTTTGAAGAATTATTAAGAGATGACCTTTTTCACTTGGTGGACGCATAAGGCGTAAGCTTTCAAGTAGTGTCGAAAGGCAGTTATAATACTGAGTTCATTAAGTAAGCAAGCAATCACCTACAAAAATCCAAAATGATAATAAATACCAATAAAGTACCTACATTAATCTCAAAAAAATATTTCGATTTTTAAATTGATGAAATCTAATAATTTTTTTTAGTAGTCCTTTATGAGCTCTTTAAATGCCTAGTTTTTTACTAGCACTTTCGCAAAACCATGTTTGCCGTGAAGAATGTGTCGCATGAAACTTGCAAAAGTGCTATATTTTTCACAACCACAAAAAAAATAGATAGAAATAGATAAAAAAAAAATAAAGATAGGCACACATTGAACAATTATATCAGGAATCGAAATAAAATGCAAAAAAATAAAACTGACAAAATAAAAGAAAATCATAAATATAAAAAAAATACAAACTCATCAAACAGAGTAAATGTCCACAATAAATAAATAAAAAAAATGGATGCGAAAGTTATATCATAAGAAATGATGAGGAAGACGATGCACAATGAAAGTGATTAGGCCTCGTATAAGTAGACGCGGCGCGTCGCGCATCGCGTGTTGGGTGGTGTCTGGCGGTGCGTAAAGATTAAACGCTCATAAAATATAACGCCCTATGTTTGATACTAATGCGGGTCGCGCCTCCGCACGCGGCTCGCCGCCACGCGTCTCCTTAAACGAGGCCTCACTCAGTAACTGCCTTCCAAAACTATCTCCCACGCACAACGCTGACAATACCGTTTAGCTCACCAAATACTTTTTATCTCGAGAATTTACACATTACATAAATACTAATTAAAATAACTTGTGGTTAGTTTCTAATTAGGTTCTAACCGCAAACGTTTATTTTTGAAACTTATTTTGACAAGTATAAGTAGCGGTAATTGCAGTATATATTTGTGGGGAGGCCGGCCTTCCGGGTTCTCATCACTCACGTAACTCGAGTGCTTCTGCGAACACCCAGCGCTGCTTTTTGCGCACGCGCGTACAAATGTCAAGTGAAAAACAAAAATTAAGTACGATTTTTTTGAACTCTGCTTACCTAGGTTATTAGCAAAGCTGGGAAATTATAATCGTTTGGGTATCCCCGCAGATTTTCCTCATGACTGGTTTGATAAATGAAGAGTGGGTCGTGATAACTCGACTCCCAAAAATATTTTAACCAGCCTGATATGCTTTGTTTTTCTTAAAAAACCCAGCCCTGTGCGAGTCAGACTTGCCGCACCAAGGGTTCCGTACCGTTGACTAGATAAACAAGTGTCTATCTCTCACCATTTATTGATGTTGAGCAAAAATTGCACGGGAGCCCTTAATTTTTATCTTATTTTTAATATTTATTATTGTATTGGAAAAAGAACTACATAATTTGTGAAAATTTCAACTACCTAGCTATCGCAAGTCTTGTGATACAGCCTGATGGCGGACAGACGGTCCTTTGGATACGGAACCATAAAAACGGATTTTAAATTACATAGTATTTATAATTTAAGTCTAATTTTATTAAGCCTGCTAAAGCTAATTTGCCTCACTGCTGGGTAAAAGCTTAAATAGTATCCTAATTAGAACAAAAACATACGTTTTGTTATGTGACCGACCTTTCCTGCTTAATAAACACAGCTGCAGTAGCTCTGCCTACCCCATTTGGGAACATAGGTTTGATTTTATGTGTGTATGTATGTACCTATGCAGTAGGTAGCCTTTTATATGAGCTTGTAGGCAAAAACAACAAAACACTAAAATAATTCCCTGTCAAGAGGTATTTATTGGTTAAATATCGAATCCATGAAATTGCATATATATGTAGGTAGAAGTAGGTATCTTGTGGTCAAATTAAATGACGTTATACAACCCTGCCGTTTCGATCATTTAACAGCTTGTTTAAAATATCTTGACAATTATAAGCTGGAAGTGGTGACAAAGCGTGAAACAGTCATGGTTTCGTCTATGTAGCGTTTCATGTGCTCTGCCTACCCCATTAGAGAATACTGACGTGATGTATGTATTATATGTATTGTATTTGGTTTTTTTTGTTGACTGAAGAAATTATCCATCTTTGATTAAACTAGTTAGAAACGAGCTAGTCGAGTTTACTATTCGGTAGTGGTAAACGGGGCTCCGGGCACGTACCGGGAACAAAACGCTGTCGGGGTCAACAGCCGGCGCCCAAATGCAACTGCGCAGCTGCCCCGGCGCACGTAGGCCCGGCGCCGCCACTCCCCAAATGTCAACTTTCCATCTCATTTCTATTCATTTTTCATTTTTCATTACATGTTTAATGCGAGTCACAGACTCAGCAGATACGATTCGATTTTATACATACATATTCTCACGCCTGTATTCCCAAGAGAGGCAGAGCACATGAATTCAAAAATCCAGTGCCACGTTTAGCAATTTCAGGGTAACCAGATGGTTAAACGTGATATTGCAGTGACAGGTTGCTAGCCCATCACCCACAACACACTAACCCTTTCCCAGAGTCGACTCTTACGACACCCAGGGGAAGAAAGGGGGAGGTGCTACTCTACCCAGCACCACACGGGGCTTACATTTAATTTGCGTATAAATCCCAATCTGAAAACCATTCAAATACAGATATCTTACCGTATCTGCTTTTCTGTTTAGTGTGTGACACGCTTAAGTTTAAGCAGTAATGGCAAAAGTGTGTGGCACTTGATAAAATATTTGACAACAGCCGCAACAGCGTCATTGGTAAGCTCGGCACGGCAAACCGCAAGTCGAGACGTTGTTTAACTTGAAACGCCAGGAAACAAAAAATCGCGTGGCGTCATACCGTGTGGTATCGGGTTTAGAAATAGCACCTCTACATTTCTTCCGTGGATTTCATAAGAGGCGACTAAGGTAATAAGGTTAAGGTACATCTTATAGGCACATGCTAGCTAACTGTCACCTGCCAAATCAAAAATTAAAAAATATATATCCTAGGAGTGTTTTGTCTATATAACGTTTCGTGTGATCAGGTATACCTCGACGGGCAAGTACAGTCACGAACAAGGATTGTTGAGCCACTTGCCACTGTTCGCAATTTAGACGTGTAATCAATGACCGATGTGACCGACTAGATGTCAGCTATTGGATTAGTATTACACGACCAAGTTACAAACATAGGTAAGTGGCTCAACAATCCCTGTTCGTGATGGTACGTATTATGTATATAGCATTTCATCTAGGAGCCGTGGTGGCTGCTGCCAAACGCACAACAGTAAATAATGTAAATGACAGTATCGAGGGTGTGGTCTTCAACATCAAATTGGCAAGATCTTTTGTAGTTCACATGTACCTGAAAAAAGCGATGCGTGATCTTTCCCACTGCAAAATATCTCGCCAATGTATATCCCGGTAACTATAATCATGTTATGTAGCGCAACACTACCGTGTGACGCGTTTTAGGGCATTAGAGTTCTGCGCAAACACTAGTTTTAAGTAGAAAATGTATCGAGAAAGAAAACCAAAAGGCATTTTAATTAGAACATTATAATAGAAACAGTTGTACAGAAATCGGGTATTACGGACACGGGAATAAAGAAAGGGCTGAAAGTAGCTCTTCGCAAACTTAACATACTATTGTATTACTCGGGCAAATCAGTAACTCCACGATGATAAGTGATAACGTATAAAATATTTAAAACAGAACTCTATTCAACGATCCGTTTAGTCTGAATCGCCATGAATATCCATGTTCGAAAACAAAAGAAAAATCAAAGCATTCTTAAATTTAAAAATAATACGGAAAGCAATGCGTGCCAGTTATAATACCGTACAATAAAAATGTATAATTTGTCTAATAATGAGGGTGACCTTCCATCACCAGCAGGCCTCACTAATTACTGAAATAATAATTTCCAGTCTGCAGGTGCATTCAGTATTGAAAGAATTATCCTTTAACTCCTAAGCATTAAGGAGTTGACCTTCCATCATCAGCTCAGTCATATGTTTTTTACTGCCAGACGTAAATACTGGTGTAGCTTTGAAAAATGTACTAAAAACATTACCTGTGCTAATAAAATTTTAGGGTGGCCCTCGATTTCCTTCATATTCCATCATCAGATCAAGATATGCTGGCAATGGGACCACCTAGAAACTATATCCTTTCAAACAAAAAAAGTATTTTTAAAATCGGTCCAGGCGTCTTCGAGTAATCAGCGAACACACATAAAAAAAAATGATAAAAAATATAAAAAAGAATAAAAAATATCCCGACGAGTTGAGAACCTCCTCCTTTTTTTGAAGTCAGTTAGATAAAATAAAAAAGTTTGGTGACCTTGTAGCGGGTTTTCGCTACAGCTGATATTAGGTTTGTCGCGCACGAGCAGTGACGCGAACAGATAGCGGTGGCGTGCAGTGCGCGTTTGGCAGCCAAGTGACTCCTAGACGAAGGGCTACAGTCATACCCGAAACATATCGAGCTAATTTAAATTTAAGGCGCGAGTTATCCATTTTTTTGAGAGAGTCTCACGGTAATTTTTAATTCATTAACGGGCTTCCAAATGTACTTAAAGACTGATGTTTCAACCTTCCTTCCTTCTAGAATTTTCTAAGCATCAACAAGGGGCTCCCGAGTATTGTGGCAACTCAGTATGCGCGAGCGCCGTGGGCGCGCGCAGCATGCTAATACAAGCTCCACTTTCCGTGAAGTCATGATACATCTTTGCCTAAATCATGGGAAATTACTGGTTTCCATGCGTCACGCCGTTGACAAAAACTCCTAAGGTGACTAGTTATAGTTATCTAAATGTTAGGCAATTTGTCTGTGACATGTGCGCTGACGTGTGCCAACTCACAGGTGTACGCTGTCACTACAGCCCATGTAGCGGTAGTTACCAAACGAGACAATTACTCAATACGAATTGGTATAAATACTTAGTCAAAAGTGGTTGCCTTTCTCTCAGCTATCAATAGAAGAAGCCTGTGCGTACTGGGAAGATGTAATGCTCTAGTTGTAATGTTCAATATTAAAGAATTTTCGCATATTATCGAACATTACAACTGGATACCGCCACGCCATCGCGCCGCGCCGCCCCCACTTCCTATGTATTTGGAGATTAACAAACAACACCAATTTGTCGCAAATAATGCCAATTTTAGAGCTGACTGAGCGACACATTCACAGCATCAAGACAGCCCCACCCTAGATCTTAAAATGTAATTCGCTTTCCTATCTATAAACAGCTCATTAACTCCCAAGAAACCCAGACATAACCTACGCACCATCGGAATTAAACAGACATCATTAAATGCGTAACGAACGCAGATAAAAACCCTTTGAAATACCTTCGACGTTTATAAACATCCTAATGTTCCGCTACCGTAGTATTAAATCCATTAAGACTAAGTAAGTAAACACGCGTATTGGAAATTTAACTTTAAATGAATGTAATAGAGACGTAGGTAAAGGTCACGTTTGTAGCTGTCTGTAGATCGCTGCGCACGAGCGCTAGGCCGGTGAGTCCCCGCGCACGCGCACGAGGTCGCAGGTGTACGTTACGATGTGACCACAAATAGAAGCAATCGCTAAGAAAGCTTTCACATTCATTGCTTGGTCGACACCAGTTCATGCGGTTGTCAATGAATAAAACGCGCAATGTAGTTGTAGTACCGTGGGAGTTACGAACGGTGTGGTAGCGCAGTTGACACTTAGCAACAAATATGTTGGGCATTAGCATTAATAGTGAATCAAACCGGTTCCCTTCATTATTTTAATTGAGACCAACAATTTGTCCTAACGATGTCTATGTTATTGTGATTTAAGGCAGCTCTACATCGATCGACTTGAGTATCCCATGCGTCTATTAAATAAAACCAACGTATCCAACCCTGCGAAAGTGGGATTATACACCTAACGTCTATAGAAACATAAGTAAGTAATCCCTAAAAATGCCAACACAGAATACCTAAATAAATATAACGGATCTGAAGTGCCCCTAGTAAGTATCTACATATTTGAAACGGTAGACCATACAGTTCAGGCGGTGATACAAGTGTTACAACGTAAAAAGAGTTAAAAATCTATGCGTGATAATAGTTATTATTCTACTTTACAATTACTAGTCTTAATATGACTACTTTAAAAAATAGAGTAGCAAAAATTTAATAGACAGAGCACACTAAACGTAACATGGCGGAAACCAGCACTTTTGGTTGACTCGTTTGGTGTCGGGCTTAGAATATCACCTCTCCATTTCTTTCGAGTATGTCTTAAGAGGAGACTAAGGACTAAGGTTATGTATGCTTTAGGTGACAGGCTAGCCACCTGCCACTTCTTTCATCCAAGTTTAAACTTAAAATTTTACAAGGTGGCTACGAAACGTGTGCTCTCTTTATTGTATGTTTATGATAGTCACATGTTTCCAACGTTGTAATGATAGCCTTAGCGAATCGTAGTTTAATGTATTGCGACTTCGATTATAAATAATCGCATGCCACTAAACCGGTACGGGCGCATGCTAGTGCCGCCGTGTACCCACACTTGACCTATCAGCTAACTGCGAAGAAAAACTGTGGGAACCAACATGCTGCAAGTTATTAAAAAAATGTCTTTAATTGGTACAGTAGTACAGTATCGATTAATCCTGATCCTACGCAGAACGTTGTCACGGTAAAGATTTACTTTATCGAGCAACCCAATGTAAGTGTTAATGTCGTAAGAGGCGACTAAGGAATAGGTTTAAGGGACAGGCTAGCAACCTGTCACTATTATACCTCTTCCAACTATTAGAGTACAGACAGAGCTCGCAGCTTAGATTTCTTTGTATATCGATACCTAAGTGGAAGGTTCGTCGTCACCTTTTGGAAATTTTGATAGAAGAGGAAATCTTACAGAAGATTTCCTCTTGTATCTGTTTTTAAACCTAAAGTTATGCTAAACGTGGAATGGTTATGGTTTTGGTTTTGTAAAGTAACGTGTGTTTTGACAGATCATATGACCATAGGCGTGATCCGCGTGATATATGTATTGTACCTAACTTGTCGTTTATTTCAGCCTCTCTAAGGGATCAGCCGTTGTCCTTGTCACCACTGTATTTTCTGCTGACCCTGTGTTGTACCTCACGGGTTAATCCAAACTTGTAAGCATACCACAAAGAATAGATTTCAGTTCAAAGGCTGTGACAGAACTAACGGATTGACACGCATTTTACAAAACAAAAAGTATTGTTTACTAACGCGCTGGAACTAATCCCGCACAGCGGCCAAGCTATCGAAAAAAACACCCAGCCAGTTACAGATAAAGTCGATTTTAAATTGATTTCAGCTAGGCACCCGCATCTAGAAGTCATTCTACGAATAATTAGCTACAGGAATTCCCATCTAAGTGTGGTCTAATGATAATTTACAGAATTCTTGATTCCGATGACTGGACTGGCGGGTAAAATGCTCACAGGATAATTATAGGCTAGTATAAGCAAAGAAACACGTTATAGCAGCCCACAACATAACACAACTTAACCCAAGAGAAGATGGAAAACCCATTTTTTAATTTGGAAAACAGCATTTTTTTCATGTTTTGATTTTTTTTCTAAACTGATCAAGAATTCGTAAAACATATCGATACCTCCTACGTATACTGGTACAAGTGCAAAATGACAACTTTACAGGAGAGCTGTTCAAAGGTTGTCAAACCTGTAACTTTATCAATTTATGATAAAATCTTTCGAAATTTTGGATTTGTGCTGAATAAATTATTTGTATTTTTTCTGTATTCATGGAATTTTGAAATTTCTAACAGTTTTCGAGAAAATTGTAGATGTACCAGTATACGCGTATTTAACACCCTGTAGTAGTGCGGTATACTGAGACAATTACCACTTGTTTCAGTATACGTGTAATACGCCGATTACTGATTTAACGATATTTTTGTATTGTTTATAAATAGTTAGACGAAATACCTATATGTCTTGCAATGATAAATGAAATAGATGCTGTTTGCCACTTATCTATCGATTAATTAACGTTTTTGTCACTTGTATCAATATACGCTGATATCGTTTGACACTTGTACCAATGTACGGCTATTAATGTTTTAAGATTACCATTTACAAACATTTACCAATTACTCCGTGCGGTGTCGGGTTTAAAATAACATCTCTCCATTTCTTCCGTGGATGTCGTAAGAGGCGACTAAGGACATAGGTTATGGTATATTTTAGGCGACAGGCTAGCAAACTGTCACTTTTGTACCTGCCACCTCAAAACCTAAAAAATATTATGCTAGAAGTGGCTACAAAACGTGAAATAGTCATTGTTTTGTCTATGTAGCGTTTTGTGTGCTCTTCCTACCCCGTTTGGGAATACAGGCGTGATTGTATGTATGTAAAATTACCATAGTAAAAGGGAAATTACACCTTGATTAACACTCCTCAAATGAAATTTAAATGTTTTTATTTAGGAAAAAATTAACATAGTGCTAATCATTATTACGCTAAGATCACTCGGTCAGTCTTAGGATAAGTTTCTTGTTATTTAACAAATGAACAAATTTTTAATCATGACAATTTAAGACGATTTTTTCAATCACGTAGTCTTACAATTATTGTTATTAAAATATAATCTTCGATCACAATAAGTTTCAACCAACATTGGTCCTTTATTTTACTTTACTATGAAAATACAAGTTATTGTAAATTACAACCTAACTGACGTTAAGTTAATATTAACATGAGACAGTTGAGATCTTTTTGACCTATTAATAATCAACAAAATAGTTAAAAAACAATCACCACATAATCAGTAACGAAATAAACACTTTCTATCTAGATAAACCTTGATTGTATAAAAATAACAATAAACTTAAGTCTTTTCACTTAAACTGACAAATCACAGTTAGAAAAGTAACTCTAATTCACAGCCATAACACTTTTTAAGTAAATTTTTTATCATTAAGACTAATTTGTGATACAATTCGTGGTATTTTGCTGGAATTGTTCCAGTCTTACAAAGATCATTGAGATCTTACAATTTTTGCTTGTCAAGTGGCGATGCTGCCTGGTAAACTACAGTTATATTATTCAGCCCTACTTCGAGGTCACTTACTCGGCTCCTTGACTGCTTAATGGAAGCACATTCAATGGATTCGTATTCCTGTTCAAATTTGTATTTGTATTTTATTGTAAAAGGCTCCTCATGTGATATGCATTATCTCACACATCTGGCTCCACATTACAATTTGGCTGTTTGTACCTTTTTCCAATTATAGAAAAGCTTAAGACAAGCCTTGAAATCACAAATATTGAGTCTTGGGAGACTTCTATAACTTCATACTTATTATAGTCACAATGTTATACATTAAACTACCGTGAGACTCACTCATGTTGAAAATTATCGGATAACTCACGTTTCGATTTTCGATTTATTTAACGTGAGTTATCCGATAATTTTCAACATAGTCACAATGTGATGTAGTTGATAGCGTCGAAACATTATCCTCAAAGTCTCGTAACAAGTTTTCTTCTTGCTGATCTCCAAAAAATGTTCTGTATTTGACTTCTTCGATTTTATTTCATGTACATCTGCGTCGACCGTAATTATCTGATAAGACACTGAATTCGGTGAATCATTCTTTTGGCTTTGCTGCAATAAATCATTATCGAGGAGAATAGTTTCTGAAAATGGTTCCGACTCTATGCAATCTAAGTCTATTTTCTCTAGAAACTCAATTTCATCTCGTAACGTTTCGGCTCCTAAAGGCATCGGCGAAACTAAAATAAAGTAAAAATAAAAAATAAAAATAAAACTTTATAATGTTTCAAGCTTCCGCGATTCTCACTCATATTTATACATACACGGGACTCAATCGCGACTTTATTTATTTACCTACTCGACGTTTCGGTCGCGTTATAAATTAAGTCGTGATTGAGTCCTGCGTATGTATAAATAAAAATAAAACTTTTGCAGTTAAACGGTTTTAAATGCATTGATTTGAATAAATTATCGTCCGTGTGGTGTCGGGATTAGAATGACACCTCTCCATTTCTTCCGTTAATGTCGTAAGAGGTGACTAAGGATATAGATTTTGGTACATTTTAGGCGACAGGCTAGCAACCTGTCACTATTGTACTTTCCACTTTGAAACCAAAAAATAATATGCTATAAGTGGCCACGAAACCTGAAATAGTCATTGTTTTGTCTATGTACCGTTTTGTGTGCTCTGCCTACCAAGAATGAACGAATAAAGAATAAAACAAACGGGGTAAGCTAAGTATAAAGCCGTTTAAAAAGCATCAAGTCACTTGTATCGATATACGCAGTAAGATATCAGTTTACTCAACAGAATTTTTTACCACGTATACTGGTACAACAAACAATAAAATTAAATACTCTTTGATAACCAACGTGAAACTTGAGTATAAATTGCTCACAATTATACTACAAACTTTAATTAATACTTACCGCTCGAATCCCTATCTTCTGATTCATTCAAAACCATTGAAACGAGATTTTTCCCTCTAGACGGCTTCATTAATTCATTATGCAATGGTATTACTTAATATTCAAATTTTAGGAACTGTACATTATAAATAACATCAACTTAATACAATTATAACACGTTTTGTGTATAATCAATTTATGTAGTGCAATGTACGCTACTCATCTACTGTTTATACCGTCCGCACGCAGCGATGGCTAACGTGTGTAGTGAGACAACTACCAGTTGTGCTCGGCGCTCCCCAACCCGCGGCCAAATCTGTACCGCGTATATTGATACAAGCGTGTTGTATCAGTATACGTTGCTCGATTTGAAAAACTGTGTTAGATGCATTCATATACGTCACTTTATTTCCAAAACTAATAGGAATATCGGTATGAAATTTTTGTGGTTGGTAAATATAGACATACTAATCACAAAAATGCAAAAAAGTAAAAATCTGAAAAATGTCACTTGTACCAGTATACGTAGGAGGTATCGATATGCAAAACAACTAGATATCGTGATAATATTATGAGTGCATGCCACGCTGCCCTTGGAAGGTTTCTTCCACATTAAATTGTGTCATTTTAGCCTGCTGAACACACTGAAGGCTAAAACGATACCACTCAATGTGGACACAGCTTTAGTTGAGATACGCAAGGAATAAAGAACAAAAGTTACAGATTATTACTACCTACGGAGCTGGGCTGGCATGAATAGCATGCCGATCGGCTCCACCACGCAAAAAAGGCGCACCTAAGACGTCGAGTTGCGGAAACCAGCCCGTCCTACAATTACAATTACAATTATTACTACCTACGCAAGAGGAATTGGTAATAGGGTTTTGAGTCAGTGCGCTTAGCACAGCAATACGTGCGAGACGACACGCGCGGGATAGACTACCTGTCATGACAGCACGCATCTCTATTCGCACCGTGCTGTGCTAAGCCAACCGGCTTGCATTAAGTAACTTGTCGTTACCATGCGATTCACTGTTGATAAGCGTGCATGACCTCTATATGCCAGTAATTTTTTACTTATTCTCCCAACAAGGCATTAAAAATGTGTCAAACTACTAGAATCTTATGCTAATTAAATTACACTCGGCTAAAGTCTAAGATATAAGTCCTGGCCACGACATCGAATGGCTGGCGGGCCAGAAAGCGATTTCTCTGACTATTGCGTGCTCTGCCCGGCCACCACAGCATGACGAACTCGCCCGTCCTGCAATGAACAAAGAAATCGTTCGGCGCGCTATCGGCTACAGTCGGCTGCGCGTGATTCAGTCGGAGGCGGCGCCGCCGCGTCTGCGCCGGCGCCGCTGCGTGAGTTATTACGCGTTGCGGACAGGTACTAAATTATGCGTAAGTGATCCAGTAACTTTTGATTATCAGCTACCGCATAATCAAGGTGATTAGGATGATAATATGTCTAATGAAAGCAGAAGGAGTTGTGATTATGCACTTGACAATAGAAGCAGATGAACGAAATACATATTACCAAGCAAATGATTAGGTATGGTTTGGTTTTTGGCTCATGAACTTTTTTGATACTTAATGTTTTTTTATGGGGTCAGTTTCTTCATGGCCCAAGTCCATATCATCTGCTATTTTTTAGGAAAATGTTTACTTTATCTTAAATTAATTGATTTTTAACGTTGTTATGACGGCTAGTTAATTAATCAAATTTAAATTGAGTTTAAAAAGCGGATCTTTGGATTTCTCAATTTGAATAGGATCTCGGATTTGGTAGAAATGTGCGGTAACGTGATTACGGCACGCGTGCGCACGCGCTGCTCCAGTTTCGGATCCTGCAGCGCATCCGTTAAATTGCCGAGGAAATTGAAGACGCGTCGCCGCGCGCGTCACTGCTCGCGGATGCGTTGAAATTACTGCTGATGGATAGTCAGTAAAAAGAAATCTACACAGCCAGTGTATCGTGTTTATGCAGTTATTATACCACCGTTGTTTAGAAATGTGATAGAATTATACAGAGTGGCTGGAATTTGGCCGTAAATATTTAAACCAGTTAATAGGTACCTATTTCCTGAAAGATTTCATCATTGAGCTTGTGTTTCCTTGCTGTTCAGGTCAATGCAACCTGTGTATCGCAAACCTATGCTATACGAAGCTACATGCATAACAATTCATACATCATGCTTCATGCCTGTATTCCCAAATAGGACGGGTAGATCACACGAAACGCCACTTAGACAAAATCATGACCATTCACGTGTCAATAGAGCCATTTCTAAGATATTTTGATAACGACCGGGGAATAAAGAACGGGGCATTTTTTTTCGCAAATAGCGCTTACAAGGCCGCACTCAGCTTAGCTCTCCTCTGGAGAGGAGGTTAAAAAGAGATTCGTCCTTGACCGTAAGCGATGCCGGCTGCCAGTAGCTAGCTAAAACGTTCGGAACGTTTCGGTAGGTGTTGAAATCAAATTGTTGATACAAAATTAGTGCTTACTCAGTTAATGCTACACAAACACAATATACGAGTAATGAACTATATTTATTAGAATAAGATCTCTGTATACCACCTATGTAAAGCAATGAATAAATATGAATATGAATATGAATGCACATAATGCTTTAGTTCAATTGTTAAAATGAGCCTGAAAAAATTTTGCAATAGGACTAATTAAAACAAATAACTTAGTGCATCCTGTATGACATGTGTAGAAGGATTGAAGACAGCAACAGAACAAAAGATATCATTTGTCAAATCGCGATTGTTTGAACGTTAGCGCGTTGTCTTTCGCATCAGGTGATCGCCGATCTTGTAAACAAGCAATTAGTCGTGCCCTAGTTGATTGAAATGTTGTTGCTGATGCAACGCGTGGCGCGAGGGTGGCCTGACGCGCGTGCGGCGGGGAACCGGCAGCTAGGTCTGGAGGGGACGGCGCGTGCGCCGGTGTGGACACAGCCTGATTATCAAGGCGCATGGCTTAATAGTTATGAGGTATTGCGAAGCGGATCAAAGCAGATTCCGAATGAACGTTTGGTAGCTGACTCGGAATTTGTTCTGCTGCAGAGGAATCTGTTGGTGTTTTGTTAACCATGTTTTATTGTTATTGTTACGTCCCGCAGGAACGAGGTGATAATCCTCTGTGTCCGTCTACCGGTTCTAAACTGTTAGGTACCTACATACTTTATGCTAGATTATTGACATTTTAGGTACATCTCCAAATTTAAATTTAATCGGGTCACTGCGCCCCCTTTAAGTAAGTAAGCAAAAGGTAAAAGTTACTATGTTTATTTATAAATATAACTTATTTTGACTCTAATATACCTAATTTAGATCTCTTATTAATTTTATATTAAGTATTTAGTTTATTACTGATTCTGGGTCCCTATACATCTCTTGGTGAATGAAGTCTTGCCAGTAAGAATACAAAACGTTTCGGTTTTGCTGACCTGATAACCTGATTCAGAATAATAAAATTATGTTGTTGTTTTATTAATAGGTAGGTTGGTGACTTTTCTTTAACTGTACAACGCATGTTGTGGTTTTTATAGTACGTAACGTTTTTTTTAATTTTTATGATTTTTAGTAGAAAATACAATTTTTACGACTAATTAAAAAAAACGATTATGTTTTTTATTTTGAAATTATTTACCCCCGTTTTTCAGCTAAATTTATTCAGCCTTTCTTGATTTTTAAACGGTGTAGATATCTAATTTGACTTTCTTGTATGTTTACATTTTTTGATGCGTTTGTATTTCATAACAAAGCAAAATCGATCATTTCCTCAGCTGATTGCGAACGATTTCATAACGATTACGATTACGTCCACGTATTCCCCGGTTAGTCAGTCTGCCGATCGCCAGCACTTCGGTCATTAAGTTAACAATCCACAATCAGAGATTTGAGGAAAAATGTAGAAGATATCGATGATGTGGGGAATATCGGCGCGTGCCAGCCGAGCCGTGGGCAGACCCACGACGCATGCGCGTGCGGCGAAACAAGTCAGCCGTTTACCTCCGTCGGAACCATGAATGAAGTTCATTGATAAAATCTTACTACGAAGCGACTCGAGATGGGAAATCAAAGTTGATTTACACCTCGGTTCCCGGTGACGTACTGAGGTAATACTGCAAAAATATTGGACTATAAGGAAACTATGCCTTAAATTTTCCCGAGTAACACGTTTGAGATTGAGTGGGAGTATTTTGACCGGGTTTTTGTGTTGTGCAAACTGGTCAAATGTTACTTTATTTGCAATGTGAAGTGAACTACCTAATATTCGACAGCTCTATATACATATTACAATACTCGTCATACTGCTTTGCATTTCATTAGTGCAGTGTCAGCCACTCGAACTTTTACGTTAGATTTGTGAATTATTTTGCTGTGGGTTCACCTTGGGAATCATAACATAACTCAAGGCCCTTTCATACTGAGAGGAGGCCTGAGCCGAACAGTGGGACATATTAACGTCCGATGATGTGTGATACTGAGTATGAAATAACGAGGAGTCGTTGCACGTCTCCCTGTCGGTAATTAAAGCATATTGGAATAAATGGGTTGACCACTTTGACACCCAATTGACCCCACGTCAGGGAATTCCGGACATAAATGATGCAAATGCTTACAACTTTGTTGCCGTCCTGCTTGCACTATGCATTAAATATACCGGAGAGTAGCCTATATTCCTACTTCCCCGGAATTGGTGCTTTTCGTGAACGTAATTCTGTTTGAATTGCTTCAACGGTTGCGGCTGAACAAAGTTACTCTCTAACGTATAATCGTGCCAGGTGCGAAACCCGATCCATAGCTGTTGAGAGACACGATTATGCGGGCATCGAAGGAAAAGTAATGAAAACACAAGTCACCAATTTTCCAGAATTTTTAATTTGGGTCATTGTCAAGCCTGGCAATTTTTTTCGCCAAAAAATGAAACACGTGTTTTATAAAAATCAAAGGTATATTACGACTCTTACTCTAACTTGCAACAGAACTGAGTATCATTCAGAGATTGTATACTTTTATGAACATTTTTTTTCAATCAACAAACAGACTGCACTCTCTAATTTTTAATGGTTGCTGCATTCTGAAGTCATCAACTTCTTTCTAAGTAAGTAAGTTTCTTTGCTTTCAACATTCTTCTGTTTTTCACTGCAATACTTTCACCCATTTCATGGTACTAAAATAACTGGAATCGAAGGCGGTACTTTGCGTGCGATGTACTTTTAAGTTTCTTTTTGTATATTGTTTTTTTTTCTGCATCGTCGTGCATCATTCTATTTTTCCTCCAAAGCTTATTTTGTATGTTTTTGTTAAATCTTCTACAGTTTTTTTTTACCTTTACAGAATTTACGTTTAAACATTCACTATTCAGTCACTAGTCGTTTACGGATAAAACAAAAAAGGAACCAGAAGCTACTTAGTTTTTAGAGTTATAATAAAAAATTAAACCAAAGTACAAGAAATCAATCAAAATACACTCATTTATCGTTTGGATGTACAAAAAGTCCACCAAAAAGACGTCCATCGAATGGACTTTTTCCGCAATATCATTCACAACACCAGCCATTTAAAAGATTATTCAAAAGGCAAGGCATATTTACAATGTTTGATTGCTTAACTAATTATTAAAAACGTTTAGTGGATTTATAGCGATGTACTTACAAAATACAGCAGTAACCGGAAAGACAATTCAACATTGACACCACCAAATATTCTTGTTAACACAACAATATCGTCTGCTGCGCACAAGTCACGGCAAAATGGCTGCTAACAGGGATAGTACGATAGTAAATGAGTTAAATTATATGTCCCGGTCTATTCATTTGACATTTCCCTAATTTTTCTAGAATTTAAAGTAATGTCCACCAAAAAGACAAAAAATGTTGTGACAAGATTCGATGATGCAAAAAATGTGTTTTATTTCCATCTAATTTTTTAAATCCTATTAATGTTAAATGGAAATCATGCATAGATTAGGGGAAAATGGCATTTTTGTGCAATAATAAAAGAGATGTATTTTTTTAAAGCCACATTCTATTAACAGGTGGAATCCGGACAGTCCACCGAAGTGGACTTTCAGTTACATTTGTGGTGTTAAACAATACAAATAATTACATTTATAGAAAATATGATATAGTATAGTCTAGTACGTTTCCTGTACTTTATAGTTATGATGTAAATTGAATGCAATTATTAAAAATGTCTTATATATTACAAATGGACATGTTTTTTTAGGGTTATGACAATGACCCATTTATTAAAAAGAGCACTCTACAGCCATTTTGGGTTTCCATACCCAAAGGGTGAAAACTGGATCATATTACTGAGACTTCACTGTCTATCCGTACGTCCGTCTGTAACCAGGCTGTAGCTCATGAATAGAGCTAGCTAGACTGTTGACATTTTCATAGATTACTTATTTCTATTGCTGCTATAACAACAAATACTAAAAATAAAAATAGAATATTAGAATTCTCAATACCTCTTAACTTAAAAGCTAAACAGCTAGAAGTGGCTTGATAACTTTAATGAGTAATATACCTACTAAAATAGACGGTATTATGTTAATTAATAAGAATATAAAAATACCTCTTTTGCTTCATCCACATTCATTAGTTTCTTCATACATGCTCGTCGATTTCGGGTACTCTTGACCTGCCCTGAAGCAAAAGAGGTATGTCAGGATCGTAGCGAGTGGAACAAAGTGGTCTCTGCCTACCCCTGTGGGAAAGAGGCGTGACGGTATGTATGTATGTATGTATATAAAAATATAAATATAAATTTGCTAAACGTGGCACTGGATTTTTGAATTCATGTGCTCTGCCTACCCCTCATGGGAATATGGGCGTGAGAATATGTATGTATGTATGTATAAAAATATTATAAATTATCCCAGACTTATTTATACCTCGTTACTGGTCACAGAATCCTCTCAGTAAGATTTGGGATGTACCTAGATCCCACGCAGGCCCAGTGCAGATTGGGAACTTCACACATAACACTGAATTGCGTCTCAATTGTATGCAGGCACAGAAAAGATAATAGTTGATGCAGGTTTCTTTGCGATATTTTCCACCCCGAAAGATATTTACCTACCCCTGTGGTGTCGGGTGTAGAATAACACCTCTCCATTTCTTCCATGGATGTCGTAAGAAGCAATTAGGCGACAGGCTAGCAACCTGTCGCTTTTGTACCTGCCACCTCAAAACCTAAAAAGTAACTATGCTAGAAGTGGCCACAAAACGTGCAATAGTCATTGTTTTGTCTATGTAGCGTTTTGCGTGCTCTGCCTACCACGTTTGGGAATACAGGCGTGATTGTATGTATGTATGTATGTATGATATTTCCGAAAGTTATTTAAAATACATACCAATTATACCTGTCAACTTATAACCTAAAAAAATATACTAGAAGTGGCTACGAAACGTAAAATACGTATCGTTGCGTATAGTCTACCTACCTCGTTTGGAAATAGAGGCGTGATGTATGTAAATACATGCTAATTAAAGTATTAATTTATGGTGTTTTTTGAGTTATAGCCGGTTTTCTAGTCCATAATCCATGAATAATGTTATTTAAGAGTTGTCTGTGGGTTACCACTCTTATGGTTTTGTCTTTGCAGCGTTTCCTATACTCTGCCTACCACTTTTTGAGAATATAAGTATGATTGTATGTATCATTTATTCAAAACATAAATGCTTTAATCGAATCAGAAATGAGGAGATCCTTAGACGAACTAAAGTCATCGATGTAGCCCACCGGATTAGTAAGTTGAAGTGGCATTGGGCAGGCCACATTGCACGAAGAGCAGATGGCCGACGGGGTCGAAAAGTGCTTAAGTGAAGACCACGGACGCTGGTCCGTGTGCTTGCTGAAGTGCAGCGTAGGACGTCCGCCTACAAGGCAGACGGACGACCTAACAAAGGTCGCCGGAAAGCGCTGGATGCAGGTCGCATCCAGCGGGTACTTATGGATGTCTAAAGGGGAGGCCTAAGTTCAGCAGCGGATGTCTTATGGCTGAAATGATGATGAATTACTTTAATAGACTTTTAGTCCCTTAATAGACTATAATCTGCTACTACAAGCGTGCGAAAACTCCAAGTTTACAGCATCAATACATTACAAGCTACACCTTGACCCTCCACGAATAGAAATTCCGCAACATGTCGTAATAGATGCTTCAGAACTCGCTAATAAAGTGGATCAACAGCAACTGGTCGCTAGCGCCGCACAAGGCGGTGCTAAGTCAATATAAACATGCACTCCCGTATCGGGGAGATCGCGCAAGTCTCGTGGCAAGGGGATAACCCACTGATTTTCTATGAGTTACAATTCTAAGAGATAGAAGTATTTCTAAATTCTCAGAGCTAGGATTCCACAACGGTTGACTATTTGAGTCAGTGTTGACATTTCTGAAAGGCCAAGTCTACCTGTGAAACAAGTGACGCTCTTTTTGTTCTTCTGATTATTTCACACGTTTGTTGTATAAAAGTTACCCCGCAACAATTTTGGATGTTCATGCACGCGTAACTTAAAAAAATCCATCCATATTCTGTTTACGAGTGGAAAAAGCGTTTTTGCGTCCGCCTGTGTCAAGGCAGGACGATGGTATAAAAAGCTCTACCACAGAAGATGGGCATACCTTTTAAGAGGCAGCGCACACGACAGAATTGTTGTGCGATCGAGTCTGAGGCACACAAAAAGTCTGCGTGGATTGTATGCATTGTGCGCCGGACTTCTTGCGCGTCGTATGCGTCACTACATATAATTCCATAGGTTCTATTTTCACAGACTAAAAAGTCGCGGATAGTCTTTCGTCTCTCTGCCACGAACTCGAACTCACTACCACGGATCAGCTAGATAACCTCCCTCCCCCGCTGAACTGATGCGGGTTGGCCACCGTTAGAATCTCTCTTAAAGAAGAGAAGTAACAATGCAGCTCACCAACTCAAACGGATCGCACCGGTTCAACTTCACCAATGGTGCCACCAGGAACTCACTACCACGGATCAGCTAGTCAACCTGACTCTCCACAAGCATTCTAGTAAACCATTGTTGCCTAGGGTGTTCTGTCCAAGGGGTTACTCTTCCCTGTTATGTGATTTTGCTCTGACGGAAAGGACGAGTAACTTCCAGAAACTTGAAAAATTTAATATTATTCCATTATGTTATACAAACATTGATAGTATGTACCAGTGTACCTACTTCAAAATTGTCAATGTAAACTTCAAATAAGACAATCACATATTACAAATAACATAAAATTATAAACTGTACACTACAAAGAAAGAAAATAATAATAATAATAAGCTATCTTAACATCCACCCTGGATTGTATCTGGCGCAAAGGTTCCCATAACGCTCGCGGCATTTTCTCGCTGAATCGTTAAGGAGATCCTCTGCACCAAATACGAGCCAGCGCGCGGTAGTCCACCTCTGTCCCTCAGTCCTTGAGGATGAACCCGACTTGCACCCCGATCGATGTCTCCACTGGGGTTGGTAGATGGTCCCCATTGTGGCTACTTGTACGAATTTGTAGGTATTTTCAGTACAGTTTGGTAGCCCAAAGGCTTAAATGGTCGGGGAAACACGGCTGAGTCAGTCGCGCTGGTTTCAGCCGCTGAAGTGCTCAGTCATGCGCTGGCGCAATATTGGCTGTTTTCATTACCTGCTTGTTAGTGGTCTGGTGTTGACTGCTCCGTAAAAGTATGTTTATTTATTTATGTTCTCTTATGGCATGGTACATCATCATAACATTAATTCGATAACGTCACTGAATTCATAGGTTTTTCTGAGCTAAAACAAAACGTTTATTTTCCAACATTAAACCTTAAACTACCGTGAGACTCACTCATGTTGAAAAATTTTCGGATAACTCACGTTTTATTAAATTGAGTTTAGCTCGACATGTTTCTGACTAATTCGTAGCCCTTCATCTAGGAGCCGCGGCGGCTGCTGCAGCCAAGCGCGAAATGCGCGCCTCCGCTCTCTTCGCCCCAAATAGACGTTAACGTTACGTTAACGTTTATTTTCCAACTTCATTACTTTTAATTTGTAATTTACGAAGGTAACCATTAGAATTATTTACATTATTTTTAATCTGCCGATAACTTTTAGTCTGTGACATTAGCCTATATCCGCCTAATATAGTTGTACCCATGAAATTTGACAGTTAAACCTTCACGATTTGGGATAGATCACAACGAGTGCAGAGATGGTCAGAAATCACCCCTCCTTTTTTTTTGTAATCGGAGTGGAAATGCATTACGCATACTTCCAGGCTTGAGAAGGTTATGTGGGACTCTTTCACCCGTCCTCTTCCCAATTGGCGTTGTCTCCTTATCCGGTAGGGGGCGCCGTGGGATCCCAAAGAATCACCCCCCTCAGAGTACTGTAGTACCACGGGCCGACTCGGGCGCAGCTCCTTAAAAGGCTCGGACTGAACCAAACTTATTTATAAACAGTTCGTAAGGTCGCCAGGTCAGCGTGACTGGCAAACCGCGGGCGGATGCGCTCAACAAACAGAGCCTAATAATCAGTCCTGATAGTTATCAGCGCCCATTGTATGGCACTATTGATCATTCCGAGGACGTCAGCGCGTGCGCAGGTTGCGGTCATCGCCGCGTTCAAAGAATTTCAAAATCATTTGTTTTTGCGACAGCGGAACTTTGGACTCCCCCGGGTCGTAGGTAGACTAGAGCAAAGGCTTGCTGACGTAAATAGGTTGTGTACTTAATTAGTAGATACAATATTAGAAGCTACGACGAGCATCGTGCAGTAATTTAAGCTCTGAGCGCACTAACAGCGGAAGCGCCGTGGTGCAGCGTGATAACGACACGGTATCAGTTGTGAGATTCGAAATTAAACGAGAGAGCAACATTGCAATTGTATTTGTAATTTAATTGTCATTTTATTTATACAACATAGCGGTTCATCTCAGCCATAAGACTGCTGACCATAGGTCTTCCCTTTGGACTTCCATATGTGCCAGTCCGAAGCGACCCGCATCCAGCGTCTTCTTGTAACCTTTATAAGGTCATCTGTCCATCATGTACGTGAACGTCCTACGCTGCGGTTGCTGGTCCATGGTCTCCACTCCACCACTTTTCGATTCCATCGGCCATCAGCTATCAGCTCTGCGTGCAACGTGGCCTGCCCATAGCCCCTTCAACTTGCTAATCCGGCGAGCTATATCGATGACGACTATCGCGCTTAAGTAAAAAAATCTGTGTCTCATTGCAGCTTTGTGTGGGAGGGTAAAATGATTACGTTCCTCTTGGTCATCACGTGAGTGGACGAATTATGAAGAATTAACATCACACTTGAGGTCGAGGTGCGAACTGTAACGAAGTCGCCAGTGACGGTCAGTTTGTCTGTAAACAACACGTCAGCTACTGAACGCTGCCAATGTTGACGTTGGGGGTGAGGCTGCCGTCATCGCACTGTAAACTTTGAGCCTGACATAAACGCAGCAAAGCAAATGACACTGACTAATTTAAATGACTGAAACGATCAACCACCTCTGGTTTCACAAACAGACGCAATGTCGAATAAGCTCGAATGCTTGTTATTTTTACTTTCACTTAAAATAACTTTCCATTGCTATAATTGCAATGCGATGTTGCTATTTCTGGCATCTGTGCCATGTGTGCTTAGCCGGGACGGCGGCCCCGCTGACCGCAGCAGGAGCCGGCGAAAGGGAAGCCGCGGGCGAGTTAGCACGCCGCCGCGAAACCAAACTCACGATCGATCATGTGTATTCAAATTATTAATTCACAGTCAAAACCACAGACGAGGAAACAGTTACCCGTTTGTTTACAAACACTATTCGCACACGCCGGCCGTTCACCTTTGGTATACAATAAACCTCAATGATCTCAATGCTGAGACATTAGGCGACTGGGAATGGTGTTGAGTCCTTGTTTTTGAGCGCCTGCGCCGAGGCATGCCGCGTATTTCCGGAGAGTGGCGTGCGTCATGGCCGTGCCCCCGGCCGCTTGGCAACACCAATTTTGCCACATCCCTTATCCATTGACCTATCCGCAAATAACAGCGTAAATTTATCTCTTATTAAGCAGGCAATGTACAAATGGTCCTGCTATTCGAACCTGACCTGACGACGCGCACAGTGCATATGAGCTTGGAATTTCCGGCGATGGAGTCCAAAGCCACTCTGGTACACGTACCCCGATACTGTGCCCTCTTTAAGAGCAGTAGTGGTTACGTAATACTGCAATATGCACTGCTGCTTTCAGACTGTGCAAACTTACCTATTCTTCAATAAAAGGGCAGTGGACGGGATACAATCTTAATCCGTTTGTTGCTAGGCAACGCGAAGTAAAGGGCGTCGCGCCGAAACCGCACGCGCGTGTAAATAGCGACCGCAGGGCGCGCGGCGTGACCTGGCGACGTCTCGTCCTTTCATGATGCAATTTTATTTTTTCTCACGGCGAGTCAGTTTTGGGTGAGACGTGCATAATTTATTAATTTGACTGTTACTTTTTTTCCAACATACCTTTACACTGAGTCGTTTTCCGCATGCTGTAAGAGTGAAAGAACTTGGTAGTCTGCGGCATTCGGCGGCCTAACTGGGTGACGGCGGTCGGCGGACCATCGTTCGTTGATTAGTTTGGATTTTGGAACACATGCGACGACCGCAGTAGGTGAACAACTCAGTTTGAATGCCGGTTATCACGTTGAATGCCAGCTTAAAAACCATGGTGAGCCCGATGGGCCGCGGCGGACACCGTGTGACCGCCAGCATGCCGGGTCCGCGGGGCCGCGTCGGACAACAGTGTCCGCGCGCTTTTGTTTAATTTCACTTCCGGCGTTTCCAGACGGCCGACAGACAGAGTTTTTACTGTTTTTACAAAGGCAGTGGACCCGTACTGTACAGTCTTCTCACTTTGGCACGAAAAAAAAACAAAAGACTTTACAATTTACGGGTCTTTTAAGGCGATGGCACCAAAATATTGGAGGAATAGTTAAAACAGACTGAAATTTTATGGACGTTTCGTGGTTTACAGTCTAACCCCGGGGATAGTCAACTTGCGGACATACTTAATAGTATCTGTCATTTAACGTGTCAAATATTTTATCATTTTTTTTTTCTTTTTTAAGTCGATACTTTAGTCTAAAGTAAATAAGTTACATTTGTCACCCTTTAATGTAAATCCGGTTAGGAATAGCACACATACCGTTTTACGACCATTTTATTGCCTTCGCACCTTGCACCGGCGCCTGCGCACAGCATATTTACACCACAGTGCATGATTCAAGACCAATAAATCCAGGATATTGATTTTCATCGACCAAACAACGCGGCGGCGGCTTTGAGATCAAGTGTGTGATTTCGCGCAAACCGCGATGCGTCAGCGCAAGGGGGAGGGGTCTAGGGGTAGGGTTGCCTCTCGTACTTTATATTTAAATGTTGTACGTTTCTTCAGGTAATTGTACTCTATCTATACTTTATGAGAACTCGTGTATTTCGTATGATTACATTTTTCATTTTTTGAAAGTTTAGTCGTTAGTATTTTCTCGTAAAACGAAATTTATCAATTAACAATGAATTTGATCCAAAGCACAATTTTTTTTTTTTTAAATACATACATAAAGTTGCGTAAGTATACAAAATCATGACTACATAATTCACGTTTCGTGGCCACTTCTAATATGTTTTTTAGGTTTAAGGTTGGCAACTATAATAGTGACGAATTGCTACCTTAACTTATTTAGACCCCTCTTACGACATGCACGGAAGAAACGGAGAGATGTTATTTTTAACCGGAAACACACGGGTTTTTTTAAATAGGAAATAACAAAAAAAATAGTTGTTTTTCCTACGCACTTATGATAACCAATGTGTAGTGGTCGGTAAAAAACGTGGGACTGGTAAGTTTTGCGCGCCGCTTTTACTTGAAAAAAGCGATACGCGCACTTACCCCCACTAAAATCTAGCCGAGATTGAAATTTAACTCAATAATTTTAAACAAAAAAAACCGACTTCAAATGAATAAAGGAACACCTCTCCATTTCTTCCGTGGTTATTGCAAGACGCTTTATTTTAAGCGACAGGCTAGCAACCAGTCACTATTGTACTTGCCACCTCAAAACCAAAAAATACATGTTAGAAGTGGCCACGAAGCGTGAGATAGTCATCGTTTTGTCTATGTAGCCTTTTGTGTACTCTGCCTACCCCATTTGAGAATACAGGCATGATTGTATGTGGGTAAGTATGTATGTACATGTAGGTACATAAGTAAGTTCGGACTAAGACACACCCGACTGCCCGTTGATGTCTTTTATACAAAACGCGTAAACTTCCTGTTATTCAAAAACTACTTGGCAGATATTGATGAAATTAAAATGGGACCAATGGGAAGCCATTTCCAATCAAACAAAAAAATCATCGACCCGTTTAGAAATTCTAAGGTAACATAGCTACATAAAAAAAAATAAAAAATACAGCCGAATTGAATAACTCCTTTTTGAAGTCGGTTAAAAAAGGTGGTAGCCCTACTTAAGGAGGTAGGGGGTTAGCCGGGTGGCAGTGTCACACTAGTTACGCGAGCCGATTGCGAATCGTCGCCGCGCGCTCGTGGGAGATCCGCGTTGAGTCACGGGAGTGCGCCTGCGCCGCTATTCATAGATCGCGACCGTTTTGGAGATAGAATGCAGTCGCGCGATAAACGGGACCAGTTGGACGACAAATGCGATTGATGAGCACTATTTAGCATTCATTTTTATTGTTGCATTTGCTGCGGATAGATCACGAAATTATTCAGACGTTTGAAAAGCGAAACGTGGTAAGCGACATTTTTTTGGTGTTGAGTTAAATGATAGTTAGAAATCAGTTGATGATAGGCCGAAATAGGCTAGCTTACTATCTAAACGTCGTTTATCTTATTTTGCCTTTCAAGCGTTAATTTGCATACTTACTTATTGACCTAGAACTAGAAGATTCATTAATTCTACAAACACAAACACACACATTCCCGTGTGGTGCCGGGTTAGAATGGCACCTCCCCCTTTCTTCCCGTGGGTGTCGTAAGAGTCGACTCTGGGAAAGTGTTAGTGTATTGTGGGCGATAAGCTAGCAATAGCAACCTGTCACTGCAATGTCACGTTTAACCATCTGGTTACCCTGAAATTGCTAAACGTGTCACTGGATTTTTAAATTCATGTGCTCTGCCTACCCCTCTTAGGAATGCAGGCGTGAGAGTGTGTCATTAATTCTGTTGGTTCTAAAAGCGCAAGGCACGTTGATGGTGGCAACAGAGCGACTTTTATCACTCAGGGGACTTAAAACGATAACTTTATGTTATATAATTAACGTAATTAATTTCTGTTAACTGAAATACTATGTGAGAAAATGCGTAGTTTTTTAATTAAATTCGAAGTCTGAATGAATACCTATCTCCAAATTTTCAGGTTTTCGTCAATTAATACAATAGCAGTTTTTTCTTTTTCAAAACTTAGGCTTACATTCGTCGTGCATTGTCTTTTTTTGGGGCAATTATTAGTAAATTTGAACCGACCTAACACGCTGAAGAAACATTATAACACCTCACAAACTTCTAGACGTTCTTATGGCGGTGCGTTAGTTAAAATAATTGAGTAATTTATGTAAAATTACAAACGGACAAACAAACGTTCGATTGGGAAAGCAGGCCTACGTGACTCGCGGCCCACAGCAAGGTCCAAAAGTCCATAGTTTTCTATACAACCCACTGACATGTCGCCATCTCTCCATGGAGCTAAATTTACGTCTTTTAAAGTATCGTTCAAATAATATAAGCATGAATTATTAATATTTAAATATCGAAAAAGGTCAGGAAATAGGTTGCGGTATATTTTAGGGGATAAGATAGCCCCCCTATTATAATTATACTTCTTTCATCAACGTATTAACATAAACTCATGCTAAAAGTGGCTACGTATGCAAGATACGTATTTACTACTTTAAGACTTAAATTTTAAATTATATTTTATTGAGATCAGACAACACTCTACAACACACCAAAAATATGTCTGAGGCCGTTAAACAAAAAAAAAAGTTAATATCCCAAAAAAGTCTTAGAACGCGAATTCGCGTTTTCGGCATCCGAGATAAAAACGATGAAAATTTCAAGTGCACTAAATTCAAAAACCAGCAACATTTTAATATTCTCATTCAATAATTTTAAACAAAAAAAAACCGACTTCAAATTAGCTTTATCCTGAAAGGAAACTTCTGTTTATGTACGTATTTACTAAA
>BHDV01037397.1:80406-108041 GCA_005406045.1 Adoxophyes honmai
CCAAGAACGCGATATCGCGTTCCCGGCATTACGATGAAATTAGCATAGGACGCGATATCGCGTTCTCGGCATTGAATGGGTTAACTTAGTTATCTGACCGAGACTGGCTATTTAGATCTCTGATCTGCCATTTACTGAAATAAAGCAACCAGCAGTGCCCTGCAGTGCCACAACTGAGGTCCATAGCATTACGGGAACTGGGTTGTGCTCATAATAACTAGTTTGATTCAAATCCAAGCTTCGCCGTCGTGTTAATGCAAAGGTAAAGAGAAATGTTATCTAATCTATAAGGTGTTCACAAATAGCTACCGATATTTTTACAAACAATAGTACTTGGCTTTTAGAGTATGTTTAACTACAACACATTATAGAGTTTAAAAAAATAGGGAAACATCAACTTTGTTACGTAAAAACCCTGTTAGTGATTTTATTACCGTTTGCGTGGCAATGAACCATTTCTCGGTATGTCCGCAATTGGCAGCCAGAAACTGAAAGACAATGTTTTGTTACTTAATAGCAATTTTACTTCGATTTACTTGTTTAGTAAACGAAATCAATAAATAATGGTATGAAAGTTTAATTAATTTCTATGAAACATTAATTTTTGTGATGTGAGGTGAGGTGTCTTAAAATATCAGTACCTATCTACCTAATTTATTTGAACATTTTCTACTTAATCCTTCTTCCGGGAGCACTTATCTTTACTAAAAACTCAGTTTGTTGTGCAACAAAAGATCCTTTGTATTACGTACATTTTTTACGCATATTTTAAAAAGGAATTCTAATCTTAAAGAAAAACTCAAATCAGCATGAGTCTGCTAATTATACATAATAAGTAAATTCTAATTAATGGTAACGTAATAATTAGCGCCGTATTCAAATGTCACAAAAACCTCGGATCTTGACGCCGCTGCTAATTGATTAGTGATTGGTTTAACTTTATAATTGTCACTTGTTTGATTTCGTTACTTAAACTATGTGCTAAATATTTTAACTAGCTTTATAACCAATTCAAGTTTCGTATGGCACTCCTTTTCTTTTGTGGATGTCTTCAAAGGTGACAAAGGATCTATGTTAGAGTATATTTTTTCTAGATAACAGGCCAGCGACTTTTAAACTAAAAACCTAAGAATTATGCTAAAAATAGCTATAAACTTGAAGTTTGTTTAGTTCTGATATGTCACGTTTCATGAGCTCTACCATTTGGGAATACGAGCGTGACGTGGGTGGTAAAGTAAGTAAAAATCAAACCTTTTATTTCTTTTAGTAGCAAAATAGATGGAGGTTATTATACGAATCAGCATGTTCTATAAATTCTAAAAACACTAAAATCAAAATCATACTAGGCATTTCTCACGCGCCTATTCCCACCAAGCTACGGTTCCTACCGCGTATACAAAACAGGCAGATAAAACAAGCACTTAAAACTCCTAACACCCTTAACTCGGGTTAAAAAGAAACCACAAGCAACGTCAATACAATCCGAAAATTTACATCAAGTATTTACTAGTTTAGAAATAGAGGCACGCAAACCAAACACGCAGGCGCGCCACTTGAGGAGTGCGGCTCCGAAGTGCACACAGAGGCCCTCGCCCTCGCCGGCCTACGTGACTCTGCGCACGCGCCTCCAAAATAGAGATTTTTTAACCCATTTTTAGGGCTCATTTCCGAGTCGGTAGCGGTCGCGCCGGGCCCGGAATTGCGAGCCGCGGCCGTAGCGGGCGAGGCGGCTGTGAACGAGCGGGATTCGGTCGATGCCAGTTTTGTTTTGCTGCGCTGGTTTGTTAAGAAGTAGAATGTCGAGTTGTAAGAGTGTTGAATGAAGGGTGTTAATCATATGGAGGGCTATGTGGTTAAAGTATAGTGTATAGATTATCTGCCCAGGTGAAGTAACTAACCTGGTTATATCCTGATCTAATGAACATTGGAACAATGCTCAATTAATCGGTTCAGATTATTTTTTTGTTTTTTTGTATAATTCTGTCTTGGTATTTTTCATTAAAACATACATATTTAAGTAGACAGAACACATGTACACAAACATCACACATGCATTCACGAACGTGGTAGGGGAACTGAGTGTCGTGTTAATTGCTACATTTAGCACAATTTCTTACATAATCTCCTAATTACTTACCATGTTTAAAGTTAGATAATAGAAGAATAGTTGTGAAAAGCATACCTTAGCTTATTTTCTCAATCACCTCTTGCAGCATGCACGAAAGAAACGGAGAGGTGTAATTCGAAACCCAAGGGAGAAATAGTTCAAGTCGTTTGATAGTAATTTTAACATTTATCCACATGTGGGCGTAACTTGTAATTGTGCAAAGAAATTAAATGCCTCGTCATAGTAATGAAATGGGTCAAAGTCGTTCGTTAGGTACACGCACGGAACTGCAATTTTCTCTAGCTCTACAAAATTAATAGCGTGGGCAGACGCTATTTTTATAGAAAAAGGTGTTGTCATTAATCGATGTTTATTTAGTTCCATGCTGGTATTGGATAATTAATTAACATTTGACATTCTAAATCGATTAACTGCGATGGACGTGTAGGTGTTTCAGACATTTTCAAATAACTATAGTATTGTCTGATGCATGTCGTCCTGAATGTTAAAATTGAATTGAAACGTTACTGAGTCTTGTTACAAAATTGTGTTGTAGAGAAATGATCTCGTGGAAGCTTTTCATATACTACTAAAACAATAGTACATTGAGTATCTAGGGGAGGAAATGGAACATTATTAACGAGAGGCTGTTAGAAGCCCGACGCCGCAGGCGGAGGGCTTTTATGACTCGAGTTCATAATGTCCTTTACTCCCCGTGTTACACACAATGTTTTTCATCACATTTGCGAGGAAAAACTAAAAATTAAAGAAAATAAATGACATCACGTCACCGCACCGCGCTAATTCTGCTTGCGCTGTCACTGCTGTCAGTGCGTTTAGGTCTATTGTCACTTTTTTTAATCATATACCACAGACAAGAACTATGTTTCGCACAGAATGCGAATGGTCAACAGCCAGATTCTGCCAAAAAGGTTCAAACAAATTTACGAAAAAAACATATTAAAAAACGCGTTGACATACATCCAAAGTATTAAATTAATACAGTTTCATAATGCATACATTAATTTTGCATTTAAAAACTGGCCCTTAAGTTTTAATAGCAGAATTTTTATTTTTACATTTGTAACCTCCTTAGTCTGAACTAACGTACCTATACTAACTTTTGCAATTTTTAAAACTAAACTTTACCTCCCATAGGATGTAATGATAACTCCCGCGGTTACAATTTAGGCCTTTGTACTAAAGGATACGCTCTTGTAATAACACCATTGACGAGCAAGTGTGATGAAAAATATCTTCCGCATCTGCGTGCGATAACTCTGAATTTAGAATTGTTAAAACACACAATGTTTGAATAAAAAAACAACAGTTTGATTCTGCAAATTTGCCATGTTCTCAGCATTATTCGATGTGTAGGCGCTCTGGAGCTAAAGTCCGATCCATTTACACAAGTAGCCATGTGGTATGCACATTCAAACAATCAACAAACATAATAAATTCAGCTCTAATTTACTCTTCGTCTTTCACCAGCAAAACTGTAAATATTCATCGCAGGAATCTTCTTAATGGACAACGTCATTAGAGACAATAATTAAAAGTACAATTTCGTGGCCGATACGTCCAATCGTTACCTATCATAATCTATCCCCAAGCAGTCCCACAACTACGCGGTTTGAGAAGAACGCAGCTGCGGCTTATCGTTAGGGTTAACAGGTCATACAAACACACGCTAGGTGTTACAGTAGCTACGAGTATACCATCACGCCACCGCGCCACGCCGTCCTCCGCTGTCAATACTTTTGGAGCTCAATGGAACAGTCACTTATCTTTCATATTATCTCTACGTAGTCTACGTACAGAATTCCTTCAACGAAGGCCAGACAGTATCGCACCACACGTGAATCATAACAGGGTTTCCCGTCCAATTTAGCAGATGTCCCGAGTACGTCACGGGTCAACGCTATGTTAGTCACGTCGACACATTACAGGAACGACTAGGATCGGCTGACGTCATACAGTTCGGAGCAATCCTTTTACGGTTCTGGGAAGGGGCTTCGTGCAAGATCCCGTGTCTCGCGGCCTCATTGCTTGATTAATTAGGATGACGTAGAATCTTTAGAATTGATTAACAAGAATTTAGCCAGAAATTGATGCACCAATGTCGTGACAATGATAAGTTACATACATACATACAGCACGCCTGTATTCCCAAATGGAGTAGGCAGAGCACACAAAACGCTACATAGATAAAACGATGACTGTTTCACGTTTCGTGGCCACTTCTAGCATATATTTTTTGGTTTTAAGGTGGCGGGCACAACAGTGATAGGTCCCTAGCCTGTCACCTAAAATATACCTTAACCTATATCCTTAGTCGCCTCTTACGACATCCACGGCATGATAAGTTTGAATGCAGGTATTTGGACGAGACGTAAAACATTAGAATAACGCCTCTCAAATTCTTCCGTGAATGTCGTAAAAGGCCACTAATGAAATAAAAACAAATAGGTTATGGTATATTTTTGGCGACAGCCTGGCAACCTGTTACTATTGTACCTGCCACCTTAAAACTAAAAATATATGCTAGAAGTGGCCACAAAGCGTGAAATAAACATCGTTTTGTCTACTGGTCGGTTAACTAAAACTGGCACGTAAAACAGACGTACGCATTGCATTTGTGTAGTATCTGTGAATTAGCACGCGGCGTGACATTGCACAGCATACGTATCATGAAAAGTCTGCCTGATTTGATCAAAATTATTAATTTTAAACTTACAGTATAGCGAAATTGCACAAGTGTGAGTACTGTGAACGTGCCAGCTTTAGTTAACTGACCTATTTGTGACTAAGGAAATACGTGTATTTGTGATTTAGGCAACAAGCTAGTCTTTCCGTCTATTTTCAAACCTAAAATTGTGCTGAAGTGGTTACGAAATAAGTTATAGACATTATGGTTTTGTCTATCGCGTTTCGTGTGCTCTATCTACCCTATTTGGGAACACAGGCGTGATTGTATGTATGTATGTAGGTACTATCGCGAACCGGGATTGTCGAACCACTTACCTATGTTTGTAACTTGGTCGTGTAATACTAATCCAATAGCTAACATCTAGTCGGTCACATCGGTCATTGATTACACGTCTAAATTGCGAACAGTGGCAAGTGGCTCAACAATCCCGGTTCGTGACTGTACATGTGTTTCCAAGTAACAATCGCATCACAGTTCACTCGTTCCAGAGCTACATTGCAGATATTAATCATAATCATTTCAATCACATGGCGTCAGCGTGTCATCACATGATTCGTTACATTAGGTACCGTTTATGCATAATTCGTATGACTAATCTAAAGATTTTGTGCGTCAAGTGGGATACATGTGCCTGTAAAACTGTCGCATCATTCTTACGGAAGATCTCCATTGCTTCAACAATGCGGCAGTATCTGACTCGTTTTTAGTTGTTCCAAATTACTTCGGTCAACGAACGTCATCTTTACATTAAACTTGCTAATTTAGAGCTTGCTAGGCGAGACAAGGCGTCACCCAGTCGGGCTGTACCTCTAGTGTGTTCAAAACGATTAAGGAGTCGATATCGATTTCGTTTGCGAGTTATCACAAAATTATATGGATAGCGCCGCCAGCGGAAGGTTTGCACTGCCGCGGTCGTCACGTCTATACGATTCCCAAAAATTTTATCCTTTAATTAAAAAAATTCCCATAATTTCCATAGTCAGATGAACAGAATAGGATGAGATATTCGATATTCCCAGTCGTCATTATTGCGTCGCATGACGCTTCAATTAGGATGGCGGCGACGACCGCGCGGTGGTGAGCGTGCACCGAATTAGCGGTGCACTCAGCTGAAATACAATACTCAGTTCAGTTTACAGAGGGTAAACGAGCAAATTAGTCGCCTGATGATAAGCGATTCACATCATACGTCCCACTGCAGGGCACAGGCCTCCTCTCAGTATGACAGGGCTTGGGCTATAATTCCCACGCGAGCCCAGTGCTGATAGGGAGCTTCTCACACAACGTTGAATTACTTCGTCGCACACAGATACAGATTTAGGAGAATAACCTATTCAAACGACCGATTATACAAGAACCAATTAGAATCCTAGATTGTTAAAATGTGCAACTCGGTGGGAATTCCGAGTTAATTAATTAGTGATAATGGCAATGGAAAATCGGTGGCGAGCACGTCGAATCGGGGAGATTGGGGTTTGCGAACAATGCGGTGTTTCCCTGCGCCGGTCGTCGCCCGCGCAGCAAAAACAGCGGCGCCTGATGCAGTCCAGTGTGTCGCGGTTACTTGCTAATCTAAGCAGGACCGACGGAAGTCAATGACCGCGAGATTCTGCGGAGGGAGAAAGACTGTTTTTTAATCAGTGGGGTTTTGAAGTTCCAGTTATCGATAGCTTAATAAGGTTCTCCATTCCTTTGGTGGATCCCGTAAGAGGCGACTAAGGAAATAGGCTAAGGTATGTTTTAGGCAAAAGGCTAGCAACCTATTTTTACCTGCCAACTCAAAACCTAAAAAAATTATGCTAGATGTAACCATGAAACCTGAAGTCATGGTTTTGTCTATATCGCATTTTGTGTGCTCTGCCGACCCCACTTGGGAATACAGGCATAATGTGTATGTATGTGTAATGTGTATGTAACTAGGTTAAATTATGCTGATCTGTGGCAATGGTGTAAAATTAAGAGAGTAGTTACGTATTGTAAGCTCGGATTTACTTTGCCCAAATGAAGTTACTTTGTTCACCGATACACACGCATTTTACCAAGCTAATAAATCTCAAAACATACCGCAAACACCTTACCATTAATAAAAAAAATACATAAATCATGGTGAACTAAGTACACAGTTTATTAATTGAATAAAAAAGGTTTTTATAGGAAGACAAAGTAACGTTGTTAGGAAAAATAATCCAAGCTTACAAAGGCGAACTAAACCTCGAGAGGATCGCTGCCAGTTCATCTTACATTTTAATTAGGTATATTAGATACTTTAGTTAGCTAAAACATAAACAAGTGACAAGAAAAAGGGAAAACTTTTGCCCAGCAGTGAGACAATATACGAGCTATAAAAAAACAGATATGTCTGGATGCAAGGGTGACGAGACGATTAGCAGAAGTATGGAACCAATTTCCGGTGCGTTCCCTTTTCCCAGACCGCCCCGTCTCGCCCGACAGTTAAACGACCCGTGGTCCTGCGTCTGCGCCGAAATTCGGCTGTTCCGGGAACCAGCGCATGCGCTTTGGTTAAGGGGCCGAGTGCGTCTAAACACGAGATTTATAAAGACGGAAACATAATTTGATTTTTGAAGTAAATCTGGCTTTTCTAATCAATTTTCTTGTGAGTTTTTGTAACTTCTATTGTCACACATTGGTCACATCTGCATTCCCAAATGGCGTAGGCAGAGCACACGAAATGCTGCATAGACAAAACCACGTTACGTTGCCACTTCCAGCAAAAATGTAGGTTTAAAAACAGTTGTTAGAGGTATAATAACGACAGGTTGCTCGCATGTCGCCTAAAGCATACTTAAACCTTTTTCCTCGGTCACTTTTTACGACATCCACATCCACGGAAGAAATAGAGAGGTGTCAGACTCTGTCTTGGTTGAACTTTTACAACAGTGCTGTCCGCGTCTTGTTCTAATTTGTGTGATTTAACATAAAAAAGTTAGCCGCAATAGGCCCCTTAAGGTTGGGGGCATTTCGGGGAACGCACAGCCTTCAGCGTGCGGTGCAAGGGGCCGTTAGGATGCATCAGAACTGCAGTTCCCCTCTACAGGGGGCTTGGGGGCTTGAGACAGCACGGAAATATTTTAGAAAGAAATGTGTCACATTTTGTCGGTCTCAGTAATTATGTTTCCCTGTGCGTCCTTCTAGCATGTTTTAGGTATTCAGTTGGCAGGTATAATAGAGACCAGTTGCTAGCCTGTCGCCTGAAATTTATTGTAACCTATTTCCTTAGTCGCCTCTTACAACATCCACGGAAGATATGGAGAGGTGTTATTCAAAATCCGACATCACACAGTTAACGTTATTTACCCAATAAACGACACGGCAACAGTGTTCTAGAAAGTTATCCATTTGTTGATTCTTAAATTACTGTTCAGGCAGAAATCCCTTTTGGGATAAATCAGCCTTTGTTCTTTGTACTTTTTATTTGGCGACCTATCCGTATTTTTCTTATATTGTACAATAAGTAAAGTCTTGCTTTACTTTACTTTAAAATTACCGTTAACTATGACTACACCGTGGTCATGACGAGTCCAACTTACAGAAAACAAAAACTGCATACCTACCTACTTGCATTCATCCAAATAAAGCAATTCATTGAGAAAAAGCGCCTGTGCGCCGGCGCACCCCGTATAAGGGCGCAGACAGTGAGTCACCTCGCGCCCCCGGGAATGCTTCGGCATCTTTGCACTCCGCCACCGGGGAAGAGAATTATAACAAGGTATCGGTACGTAGAATTGATGGTTAAGATAAGCTTTTAACTTTAGAAGACTTTTTTTTACCCGCCAGTTAACAATGAAATCGATGCGGTGTTTCGGTGAAGTGGCACTTTGTTTAAGCCGCTGGTGATAGCGATGGCTGTCAAAAAAAGTGGGTTTTTGACGAATAATTCACTAACGCTATGTTAAGTTAGCGGTGTTTAAGTGTTTAATATTGTCTGGTAAGTCCAGTGCCTAGATTAAAAATAAACTAATTTATTCTATATTTTTTATCAATATTGTGTTTAGAAGACATCTCTCAATTTCTTCCCTGGATGTCGTAAGAGGTGATAAAGGAAATTGTTAAAGGTATGCTTTAGGCGACAGGCTAGCAATCTGACACTATTTAACCTCTTAACAATGTTTTAACCTGAAATTTAGCTGAAAGTGATTACGAGTACCTACTCATGGTTTTGACTAGGTATGTAACTTTTCGTGTGCACTGCCTACCCCATTTGAAAATAGGCTAGCAACCTGTCGCTATCGTACCTCTAAACTTAAAACCTAAAATTATGTTAGAAGTGGCCACGATACTTGAAATAGATGTGGTTTTGTCTACGTAGTTAGCATTTTCGTATGATACAAATTTGCTTTTAAGTAAGTGTAACAGGATTGTGTGTAGCTATATCCTTATATGTATAAGTTGCCCCGAGAAGTATACACACTTACAGAGATACAATAACACCTCTACTATTAGTTCACCCACTTCTTCAACATTATCCGTTAACAAATAAAAATTTTGAAACATACGCATCGCATTCTTTAATAAGCCCTTGTAAGAATTTTCGTCTCAAAAATTAATCACTTGCCTCAGACAAGACAATGGCAATGTTTTTTGCCGATACGGATAAAAGCTTCATGACGAAACTTTCCGAGAGCTTCCACGAAGGACAGTCACTCGTTATGAGACGGAAAGCTTTTCAGTTCTCGATAGCGATGACTAAGGCTACAGAGAGAGCTTGCAGATAAGATTTCTTTCTATCCTTACTATAACATAATACATAGGTACTTATTAACTTATTATAAATCGGAAAGTGAGTTTGTTTGTTTGTTTGTTTGTTCCGCTTTCACGCCGCAACTACTGAACCGATTGCTTTGAAATTTTGCAGACGTAAAGATAGAAGTTCGGATTAAATAATAGGGTACTTTTTATCCCGGAAAAAAATGATGTTCCCGCGGGAATGTTCGCTTTATACCGCAATATAACCGAATTTCACGCGGGCGAAGCCGCGGGCGGAAAGCTAGTTTATACGTTACTAAGGAAAGTTACAAAGGCAATATCTATTGAGTTTTCTTCGAAATGTAATAATTGGTCGCGTTTCCCGCACGTTTGCTTCGTTGTTTGTCGTTAGCCTTTCGGAGTCCCACAAATGTAAATTTTAGCCAATCTGTATACCGAGCACTGTTGCACGGCTTTTTCTGCTGCGCCTATCTATACATTCAAAATATTGATATCATTTATAATCAGAGATCGGAAAAATTTGCGACATTGTTTGCAATTGTGTGGACATGACTCAAAAATTAATCAAAATGTTATTCGGTTAAATATTTTTTTAGATACATACATACATGCATATAATCACGTCTACGTTCCCAAATGGCGTAGGCAGAGCACACGAAACTTGAAACAGACATAACCATGATTATAACTATTTCGCGCTTCGCAGCCACTTCTAGTATAATTTTTTTTAATTTTGTACTTGACATATAATTTCATTCCTAGTCAATAAATGCAAAAATTAGTTAAAGTATTGGTTTATAAAAAAATACAGTATTTTTTTCGAAATCGTCAAAAAACAATGTCGCAAATTTTTCCGATCTCTGTTTATAATTAAGCGTGTATTAGGTAAATTAGAAGTCCATTGTCACCTCAATTTAAAAAATTGTGTCTTTGCAATGTAACGGACCCAGTCCGAAAACTGTCGACTAAAGAATAATGTCGCTAATAGCGTCAATAATTAGTACATGTATATTTAGTTGCGACATGCATGCCATATTTCCAATTGGGTTCAGTTATTCTTTGCAAGTGCGCTAACTATTGTTGGTAGTTTTAAATCTAGGTGTGCTCCGTTCCAGAATTGTACCGAACAAAATTTGAATTTTACTCAAGAATGAAAATGTAAAACTGGAAATAATTATTGCTATAGCACGGTATCTCCATATTATAATGTGGTGACACTTTGGGTTTACTTATTTTTAAATGACCGTTAATAATATTTAAATTTGGGAACAGCTTCTATTTTTTTTTCCAAAATCCCAAAGCGCAAATTAGCGTAGACGTAACACAGTTACGTCCCATACTGTCCCGCGACCGGTTCGCAAACGCCGCGACGTTGTAACTGGCCAGTATGATAATGTTGAGATTAACCGGCGCGTGCGCAAGGCCGTGGGAAAAACGTCTGCCGTCTAGGGACAACATGTGATTTAAAAATAAGTTCACATTTGTTTGATAGGTTTAATCTGATCTGTGGTTTGTTTCCAACAACTTGGAGTATGGCAGAAGTCGTTACGCCTGTATTCCCAAATGGGGTAGGCAGAGCACACGAATAACATGGCACATAACTTACTTATGACTGTTTTACGCTTCGTAGCTACTTCAGCCTAACCCTGCGTCAGGGCGTTACCCTGGTCCATGGATCAGTGATACAGGCTTTTAATTAAATATCCTGGCTCCACATTTGGTACACTATGATTGTTTTTATGTAAATTTTTTACCATTTTTTTTGTAATTTTTTTCTTTGTTTTGAAAAAATGACTTTGTGCCAAATTTCTTGCGGCGCATTCTTCGTGGCAATGATGGTCTTTCCGAAGCGGTGGTAGACTCAAAAATGACGTGTAAAAGTGCTCTTAGGAGCCTATTTGCGTAAATAAAGATTATAACATAGATGAAAGTGGTATCAAAATCGTGTGGTCTACCAAAACTGAACTACTGAAACGGAAGACCTAGAAAATAGTACAACATGTACCTACAGTACAAAAGTATAGATGTTGATAACAGGTATGTCGATGTCTATAACTAACTATAGTTGCACGCATTTGCTAAATCTAGTGTTTTCCCAGACAAGCAAAGGTTTCCTTGAAGGAAATTGTCGGCGTGAAAGACGGTGCGTCGGTTAGTTTCCGCAGTGAAGTCGCGAATTATCCTCGAGCCGCGCCTGCCCAGAGCGCCAGACGACACTATGCAGTCTATGCGTTGGTATTAATTAATGCATTGATAGCGACACGTCAAGGGCAGCTATTGCATAACAGATGGAGTTACTAGATACAGTAGATATTATGTTCGAACAATGTTTTGTTTGGTTTGGTTGATAAGTATAATTATATAATTTTGTGTTGGTAGATACATCGCGCCTGAATTCTCAAATGGAATGGCCAAAACTTTGACTAGATATGTATTTCACGTTACGAGCCACTTGTAGCTGAAATTTAGGTTTAAAGCTAACAATATAAAATAGGTAGATACAATAGTGACAGGTGGCCGTCGTCTAAAAGCTTTGCTTTTGATTGCTTGTGTTCAGAATTAAAAAAAAAACATGTACTTAGTTTCATAATAAAACTAAATAACATAGGTACCTATATAAAATCACGCCTGTGTTCCCAAAGGGGGTAGGCAGAACACACGAAACGCGAAATAGACCAAACCATAACTAT
Source organism: Adoxophyes honmai (assembly GCA_005406045.1). Lineage (NCBI taxonomy): Eukaryota > Metazoa > Arthropoda > Insecta > Lepidoptera > Tortricidae > Adoxophyes > Adoxophyes honmai. The sequence goes on from BHDV01037397.1 coordinate 92,639, forward strand.
ATATGTAAATCTTAGCAAAGGCTAGGTGGCTACGAATCGTGAAATACACATGGTTCTTTTAAATTGTAACACCTAAAATTTACATTTTCAAACTATATATTACATACATTGTTTTAACCTTTAGCTGGTGACGTGGTTTTAATTTCACGTAAGCACTGACGTGGGGGCCTCAGAGGCCCGTACTTAAAAAAATATATTTTTCTGAATGTAGAGATTTAATTTGTCCTGACATTTTATAATTACATCAAATAAGTGTAATTCTAATAAACAAACAAAAATAATAAACAGTTTTATTCAAAATCAGTCTTATTTTTAACAAATAGACCACAGTTAACATTTTTTTGGCAGAAATCACTTGAAATCGGAAATCACTTTAAATGCGTATTTTTTTCCAGCAAAACAAACAAATTAATATTTTTTATAAAAGTTCAATAATGTCTCTAACAAACTAAATAATAAGCAACCGTAGTTCTATGGAGAAAATAAAAAACTGCAAGGCACCAAATCTTACAACTTTACGCACAATCTGGACAAACTTTCTTCGCGCATTGAAGGCAAATATTATGCTTTTACATATGTAACATGTATGTGTAGACTTCCCCTGAAGCTTCAGTGGACACGTGTGGTACCTTCTCCTTTGTTTTACATCTTCTTCTGGAACTTCTGGACGCTCAGCCATATCAGACCCTAGCACTCATAACTACTGTGTCACTGAGCATAGAAAATCTTTTACTTTCACTAATATGTACGCTATCATCGTTATTGCTTGACCCTTTTCTTCCGGATAATAAAGTAGGTTCCATTTTGGGATAGTTAATCAAATACTAAAGTTACGTTAATACTGATGTGGGGTCTGAGAGGCCCTCAAAAAACTTTATATCGAATTTACTCACCAGAATTGCGTGTGTCGACACGTTTACCATCTTTAACGGGCTCTTGCCGACTAAACTTGAAGGTACTAGAAGTCGCGTATGCGTCGCGTTCAAGGGAGGGGAGAAATTCAATATTTTTACTTTTGTTGGGCCCGAGCGGCCCCCACGTCACCAGTTAAAGGTTAAGTATTTAATTAGATAAGATACCTACGAGTATACGATGCTGATGCTGAGGATGAAATCTCAAAATGCATGGTGCAATGTTCTGGTTATTTTTCTTCACCCAAACGCCGTATTTCTGACGTAATTAAACACTCATTTGTATCACTCTTAAATTAAAAAACGTCCAAAAGGGTCGTAAGACTTATTTCACCACATGATGCATGACACAATTTTTCACAGAAATAAGTACTTTTAACAAAAGGTAGATACCTTTTTCCGCACAAAATGTCCACCCGCATGCCCCGTCAAGATGGGCAATGCACTTGTTCCTACGCAATGATAGTAATGAATATCTGTGGAATAATCAAAGAAAACGTGTTAAAATAATTCGCATGACATTGTAACTTCCACTTTAAACGATGACTCTTTAAAGTTGAAATTGTATGGTTTTAGAACTGGTTATTACACTGTTTTATAAACGAAAGTAGACTAGATATGTTTTGACGTCAACTTTAGAGCGAGATGCGGGCGCGTGCGATGCCGGGAAACCCGCGGGTAACGGGGAAAGGGAGAGTGTTCTGGTGGAAAATCCGGGACTTAATATGCGAAAGTATTTTCGATACCTGTACTTACATCAGGCCTGTATTCCCCCTAATAAGGTATGAAGAGCACTAGAAACTTTAAAGTAAAAATGGTTGCCTGTAAAGTCGGTTTTACGGGCGAAGATTTTACGTGACAACGTCTTTTTCTCGGTAGAATATTTATTGATTTAAGACGTTGTCACGTCAACTCCCAATCGTGACAGCTGTCCATGTCTGCGTTTGACGTCTCACATGATACCATAGAGGCTTCGCACTATCGAAGCGCCACCTCCTTAACACTGCGGGCCTCTCTCTCGTTCGGTGACGTCATCGTAACGTTACCGAGCGTTACACTTTTTCATAAGTGACTCCCAGCCGCAACCTAATTTAAGACGTTGTCACGACAAAAACCATGAATACTTAACTTCACGTTATGTAGACACATTTAGCATTATTTTAGGTTTAATAATTGAAAGAAGCACAGCAGCAGAAGAAGCAGAGGTAGCAGGCCTGTTTATGGTACTCCTTAACCTATAAACTTTCTTCTTAACCTATAAACTTTCGTCACTTCGCTTCTTACGCCACGGAAATGGAGAGATGTTATTCTGAACCCGGCCCCACACTTTCGTAACCCTCCCAACTTAAACTGGTTGAAAAACCACCCGCATTATTCGACAGAAAGTTTAATAAATATCTAAAAAAAATGTGGTCTCAGCTTACTTTAGTATCCTGTTGAGAGTGTTACAATCTAGCAGGTTTTTTATATTGAGTACCTAGGTATACTTGTATCTATCTATCACAAAAAAAAAATTTGCTAGTCTGTCGCCTAAAATAAACCTACAGCTTTTCCTAAGTCGCCTCTCACGACGTTCACGGAAGAAATGGAGAGGAGTTATTCTAAACTCAACACTACACAGCGATAGAATGATACATTGAAATATTTAAAAACATATTTTTTTCAATTTAAATTGCGATGTCAAATCATTTATTTATTAAGTTCCTACTTACTTAAGTACAGCTGTCATAACTATTGAATGCTGTCTTTAATAAATTGATCCTAATTCAGCGTAGTTACAATTTTGCGATATAATTATACAAATCAAAACAAACAAGAAATCAGAACTACTAGCGCCATCTAGAGCACAGCGTAGTAGTTAAATGCTGGTTGCAATGTTTCACGCACTGACAAATAGAGGGCGTCTGTTTTGCGTTCCCTCTTCACATTAGATGGCGCTAGTGAGCTCAGCCATGCAAGTATAGTCAAGTTTTATTTATAATCAATTTATACAATTACGTATCTACTTATTTAAAGTAGCAAAATGTTTAAGTCCCCGACATCTATCGTGGCAAGATTTTAAGTAGTAGGGGTAAGTTTAAACTTAAGTTAAGTTACAATACCAATACCATCACTTTGAACTTTCATGTCTCATTCATATTTATATTTTGTCTCAATTCTTCATGATTTGTATAAGTTTACTGTCTGTGTTTGTTCTTTTACATCGCCGAAAGGTTGCCTGGGAGAAATTGGTTATTAGCGATAAAGCAGCCTATAGTATTGTTTGTTGTTGTTATTGTAGTTTTTAAATTTATATGATATACACTATTTTGGTGTTCAATAAATGATATTGTATTGTAACGTATGCGGACTGAAATTTGGACAAAGTTTGTTTATATAAAATACATAAAACAAAAGTTTAAATAAAAAATGTGTGTCTGCCAATGTAAAGTCAATATATCTGTCAATCAATTTGGAAAGTTTCATGAAGATTGGGTTTTTGATTTTCTAATTATGGTAAATCAACAAGAACGCCGTCGTCAAATTGTATGTAATTTCTACAATACACATCCCCTATGGCCGAAATCGAAGATGGTGGAACATTTTGTGGAAATGGGTGAGAGTCGAAGCACCATTTACAATATATTGGCGTCCTTTGGCTTGAAGAAAACCACTGCCAGAAAACCTGGTTCTGGAAACTACTCCAGCTTGAGCAAGTTTTCTGAGAGAGCTCGATTAAAGAAAATTACGACCGGCCGTGTCGCAAAATCCTACAGAGAGCTCGGAAGGAAATTCAAGTGTGACGGCAAAACTGTTAAAAAATATCTTAAAGACATGGGCATCGATAAGCGGTGTAGAAAAGTTAAGCCCACCGTCTCTGAAAACCAAGAAATCACTCAGAAAGTACGGCAGCGTAAATTGGTCAAAGAAATATTTTACGCTAAAAATAATGTCACTTGCGTTATGGATGACGAGTCATATTTCACGTTAGATGGAAACGAGTGGCAAGGCAATTACTATTTTGAGAACACCAATGATCCAACCGATGAACACGTAAAATATATTGAACATACAAAATTTCCTAAAAAAGTTTTGCTATGGCTTGCCATTAGTCGACGCGGAATGTCTAAGCCTGTATTCTTTGAGTCAGGTTTAGCTGTGAACGCCGATCGCTACATAGAGCGTTGTTTGCCATTAGTGCGGGATTTTATAAATACGAGTCATAGAGGATAAAATGTAGTGTTTTGGCCAGACTTAGCCTCAAGCCATTATTCCAAAAAAAACCCTTAGCAAAATGGCGGAGTTAAACATCCCATACGTACCGAAGACATCAAATCCACCTAATGTTCCACAACTTCGCCCTATTGAAGATTTTTGGGCAAATCTAAAGAGGCGAGTATTTTGCAATAATTTTCGTCCCAAAAATGTACAGAGTTTGATCCGAAAAATAAAATTGGAGTTGACAAAAATGCCCACATCTGTGTTTTCGACAGTGATGGAAAAAGTACCACAGAACTGCCGTAAAGCATCTCGCACAGGAGTAAACTTTTTTTTACATTAAGCATTAACATATACCTTATTATATAAACATAAATATTTTTTAAAAATGTGTTTTTTTTTATTTAAAACAATATTGAAATTTGTCCAAATTTCACTCCGCATACGTTAATGTACTTATGTCACTTAGCGGGACTTAATCATGGTATTTTTAACTTTTAATACGGTTTTAATTACCTCGACATTTTGGCCGCATCACAGTGACCGTGGTCACGAGAAGAACCAGAGTAAACATGTTGAGTTACGATTAGTTACAGTTACTATTGTACCTCGTGTGTTTTAAAATACAAGAAATAAAAGAAGTAAAGTAGCTGATTGCGTAATTCGTTTATTCACTTAATTATAATCTTAACTTAAGCTAGTAACGGAAAATATCCAAAAACGGTGGAATAGTTCTCGAAAAATTCAGGTAAGTACCACAAGAAACAAGGGATATTAAATTCGGTCCCCTTACGTTTGTGAGTTGTTTCCGCAGTTTTTGAAAGTTTCCCCTACATCAATAATCCTAACAGGAAGCACAAAGTCATTAGCACTACTACGTACCTATTTAAATCGAAACTAAAATGAAAGCTCATCAGAAGTGATAGTTTAGTTGTTCTTTTTACAAGTACGGGCTGTAACAACCACCCTCCCCCACCCAACCCTCGTGGTCTCTAATTATATAGTTACAGAAGCTATTGTATTTAAAAATAAAGACCGTTTTAAATACCAAAATATAGCTGCTCCAAAATATAAAAAAAAATACTAATACAGTGAAAAAATATCTGTACTAGACATCGTCATAGATGATAATAGGTAATCGTCAAATTGCTAAAGACCACTTCATTTCCGAGTCTTGCGTCAGTAGAGTTAAGGAAAAAATTGGATATGTTTTTTTTTGCGAGGAAACAAAAAACACTTTTTACGGATTACCCCTGTGAATTAAAGCCAGGGGGTTTGTTACACACTGTATCTTACTAATATTATAAACGTGAATGTTTGTGAGTATGGATGGATGGATGGATGGATGTTTGTTACTCCTTCACGGAAAAACTACTGAATGGATTTTAATGAAACTTTACAGTAATGTAGCTTTTACATCAGAATAGCACATAGGCTACAAATTATAAAGATTTTGTTTGAATTTTTCAAAATATGACGATAAGTGTCGAGAAAGTAGGAAAAATCTACTATCTGCTGACTATTCTCGCGGGCGCTTCCTGCTAATAATTCCGAAATATCTTCTGTGTTAGCCCGAATTTAACGCGTGCGAAGCCGCGGGCAAAAGCTAGTAATACATAATTTAACTTTAAGACGCCGCAACAGTTGCAGCAACCGTTACGCTGTCAGTTGTTGCAGGTGAACAGCTCGTAGTCGCGCACAGTGAAGCTGTAGTCCGGCGCGAGCGAGCCGGCGGCGTCGGGCGCGCCGTACGAGTGCAGGTTGCTGTAGCTGTCGCTGTTGCTGTTGCAGTGGCTCGACAGTAGCAGGTCCGCGCCTGCGCCGAAGATTGGCCCGCAGCTGGCAACATTCGAAAGTCAATATCACAGTATTTAATTTCATATCAGTTTTTTACGTGAGATTGACCTATTTCCAAACTAACCAGTACATGGTACTTAGGTACTTATTTGTTGATAAATATAGGATGAATACGAAGTTATTTTCTATGCAAACATAATCGATCAACAGTTGAAATAAAAATTGTCAAAAAACAGTTTAAATGCAGCTCCAACACCCTCCTGAATGTATTGGCTGAGCGTTTAGACTGCCCCATGATAAATTAGGTAAAGATCATCACTAGAAGAACAAAGTAATGATCTTTACACAGTGCTGACATGTTTCTATTTTTATTTTTTTCATTTACTTCAGATTCTAATTTGTTATAAGTATGGTTTTTGCCAGATTTTTTTCTGAGGTAATTTTCCCGGTGCTCAAATCTTTCAGTCAAGGCTTTTAGAGCAGAAGGTTTTAGTAAGTTAGCAACTCACTCGGGATGGTAGCAAAGCGCGAAGGCCTTCTTAAGCAGCGGATGCTTGACGGGCGCGGCGCCGGCGCCGGGCAGCGCGAACAGGAACGCGCGCTCCGCCCACACGTAGCCGCCCGCCCCCGCGCCCGCTCCCGCTCCCGCTCCCGCGCCCGCTCCCGCGCCCGCTCCGCCCCAGCCCGCCTCGCAGAAGCCACCGATCACCTCGCCGCGCGGCAACTGTAAGGACAACCATTGACTATTTAAGTCGCGTTTTCACTAGGGAACATGTTGCGGAGACAAATCGCCCAACATTCACGTATATGCTTAAATTGAGGGACAATGTCTTGAGACATAATAATATGATTATGGCTGCCGAGCATAGGGTATGAAAACTAAAGTCCATACACTTGATTTACTTTTGTACCTCTCTGTTTCGTAACCTCCCCCCTCCCCTTTCTTCCCGTGGGTGTCGTAAGAGTCGACTTTGGGATAGGGTTAGTGTATTATGGGCGATGGGCTAGCAACCTGTCACTGCGATATCACGTTTGACCATCTGGTTACCCTGTAATTGCTAAACGTGGCACTGGATTTTTTAATTCATGTGCTCTGCCTACCCCTCTTGGGAATGAAGGCGTGAAAATATGTACGATTGCTTTCTCCCGTCAAGCCTATACCTGATTCGAGGACGTTAGACTATATCCCTGCTCCTTGTTTAAACGTTACCGATCCATACACCTCTTTTGTCCTCAGGTATTAAAAAAGTGAAGCAGATGGCGGCAGTGCTAGTATAGTATCTGCACGAGCAGCAACACGGGCGCGACGTTGACGCATTCAGTGTTCCGCAAACTTTTTCTGTTCAAAGTAAACTTAGGAAAATGAAAAGGTAGATAAAGGTAGGTAGGTAAGAGTATATTGTCGTACCTGTACGAGCAGCAGCACGGGAGCGAGGCCGTCGCAGTGCTTGTGGAATGCGCTGGCCGCGAAGCCCTGCGCCGACGCGCGGAACACAAGCCGCCATGATGTCGAGCCGCGGCCCACCCTGCCATCACAACATATTAGACCTACAGACGAACTGCTAGTTGTGAAGAGCAGAGACTACCCGTCGACACATGGCGATGGCAGCTGTCACGTATGGGGCCATCCATAAAGTCATCATCAGCCTATATACGTCCCACTGCAGGGCACAGGCCTCCTCTCAGTATGAGAGGGCTTGGGCTATAGTTCCCACGCGAGCCCAGTGCGGATTGGGAACTTCACACATACATACATACATACATACATATTCTCACGCCTGTATTCCCAAGAGGGGTAGGCAGAGCACATGAATCCGAAAATCCAGTGCCACGTTTAGCAATTTCAGGGTTACCAGATGGTTCAACGTGATATTGTAGTGACAGGTTGCTAGCCCATCGCCCACAATACACTAACCCTTTCCCAGAGTCGACTCTTACGACACCCACGGGAAGAAAGGGGGAAGTGCTATTCTAACCCGGCACCACACGGGTAACGGGAACTTCACACACAACGTTGAATTACTTCGTCGCTGTGTGTAGGTTTCCTCACGATGTTTTCCTTCACCGAATAGCTGGTGGTAAATATCAAATTCGATATCGCACATAAATTCCGAAAAATTCAGAGGTGCGAGCCCGGGGTTTGAACCCGCGACCCTCTGCTTGAGAGGCCACAGGTCGAACCGCTGTGCTACCACGGCTGAACACAAAATACGTCACACAAAATGTGGGGAATTTTGACCCCATGTCATACATTTAACTATGAAAATCTTATTCAATTGTCACAAAAAACTGCCCCCCCCCCCCCTTAAAGTGTGACTTACTTTATGGACGACCCATATTGACTGCAGCCGCTATGCCGCTAACGTGTTCGACATGTAGCGACGGCTGAAGTAGCCACTGCAGTTCACAACTTGCAGTTCGACTCAAAGAAGCTTTATGGAGGGCCTTCATTGGGGTTTTAACTGAACGATATTGTAGGGACACCTAGGGCCACCTATCGTCGAGTAGTTGAACTACTACTGTCAAAATAGTATCCCGCTACCGAAGTTATAACTATAAATATAACTAAATACAGCATAAATACAGTTTCCAACTTATCCTCTGTGGACTTCGATCCCCAGCCATAGCATCTGCCAAATTTATACTTACAAAAAAATAAGGTCTTGTAATGCCAACTTGCAATGATTTTTATCTTTAAGATTTTCATGGATTTATTTAGTTAGATGGGCCAGTCAACTATTTTGTGTTGTTATTCTGTCCCGTAAGTCAGGGGACAACTGTGATAGAGTTGCTTAGAAAAAGGTTGTAATTCAGGTCCCGTTTCATGCTCAGGAGATGCGCCATAAAGAAACGCTTATTACTGTAAATAAATCTTAACTTACAGCGGAATATATCCTAGAAAATCATAATTTTACTCGGTGACTCAGGGGACGTCCCCTAAGCAACCATCAAGGACATAAAATAGTTGATTGACCCAGATAACAGATTTAGAAGCCGACTCACCAGTTGTTGATGACGGCTTGGTAGGCGCTCTTGTCGCCCTGCAGGATCGTGGAGCCCGCGAACATGTTCACCGCCAACCTGGAACGTAAGGCACAATACCATTTATTTTCTATTCTTTTTTTTTACACCAACACATTTTGTCTCTTTCCTATGCGGTAGCGTTCAGCGATAGCTGTACCGGGGGTGTCTCCGTCTCCGTCCATAATCGTTCATGAAATAAAATGTTTAAAAAAACTTAAGATATTGTAGGGCTACCTAGCGCCATCTATCATCGAGTAGAAGAACTTCTACTGTCAAAATGGAATCCTACATCCCGCTATCGAAGTTTCGAAGATCGGCTGCATAAATACAACCTGCAACTTTCTCTCTGTGGACTTTGGTCCCCAGGCATAAAATCTGCTACTGGAGAGAGATCTCTCTATTGGAATCTTTCCCCACAATAATGACATACAAGTGTTAGGACAAGTGATCATTATGACATAAAACGTCAGGGAATGCAAAAATAGGTTGAATAAACTTGCCGAAAAAAACATAATTTTCAATACAAGCTTTTTTTGCCGACTGTACTTTTTGCCAACTGTTACTTCATTGTCATCCGCTCTAGATTATGTGCACCAAATTTCAAGTCAATCAGACAAACCGTTGAAGAGTGCCCTCCATCGGAGACAGTCCCGGCTGGGCCACCAGAAAAGTCTACTACCAGAAAATTGTATTGTCATCCAAGTACAAAGGTTTACCAAGTTTCAGCTCAATCGGTCTAAGTGGTTCAAACAAACAAACATACATACAAAATATAAAATATAAAAGCTTGTAAAAACGTTGGGGATCCAGGAATAGATCCGCACCTGGGTCGACTGCGACTGTCATGCGTCGCGAGCGGCGCGTGCGGCGCGGTGAGCGCGGCGCGGCGGTAGCGCTCCAGCGACAGCTCCATCGGGACCGCGCCCGTCGGCTCCACCTCCTCCGCGAACACGCAGCTGTCTGTCGAACAAAAGAGTCAGTTGTATTCTGTCAGTGAACCTTGGTAACCCTTCAATCTGCGTTATAATATGCGACAGTTATTTTCCAAAAAGCATCTGTCACACAGACGCGGGGCGTCCGCTGGTTCTTAGTGGGACCCGCGCGCTAACGTTTCGTCTTTATCGCGCGATTTTGACACCAACGACTGCAGAAATGCGCTGACACTAGCGCCAACGGCCCGCGATAACGCGTACGTGTTGTTAGCTTGACGATCAGCCAATCGTTCAGTCAATTGTGAAGGCTCTAATGCGAAAGCCAGGCATGTATGAGCAAGGACATTACATATTGACTGCAAGATCTTTGTGTGTGAGGGTCACCGATGAGTAGCAACCGCACGTGCGCCATAAGCGGCGCGAGGTGCAGGCAGACGCGCGCGCGCTCCTCCTCGGTCCAGTGCGCGCAGGGCTGCGTTACGCCGGCGCGCTGCTTGGCCCGTGTGACGGAAGCTCTAATGCGTACGCCAGGCCTGTGTGAGGCTCCAACGCATGTGCTAGGCCTATGTGAGGCTCTAATGCGTATGCTAGGCTAAGGCTTACCAATAAGCAGCAAGCGCACGTGCGCCATAAGCGGCGCGAGGTGCAGGCAGACGCGCGCGCGCTCCTCCTCGGTCCAGTGCGCGCAGGGCTGCGTCACGCCGGCGCGCTGCTTGGCCCAAGCCAGTGCGCAGCGCCATACTTCCTCCTCTTCCAGGCAGAGCTGGAATGCGCGTGAGTGGAATGTAAGTGATTGAGGTTAGCGCCATCTAGGTCGTGAAGAAGAACTAACAAAACAAAACTAAAACTCTCTTTTTGTCGGTCTCAATAATTTCGTTTCCTCTCTGCCTCTCTAAGGTTGGCTGTAAGTGATCCCTTAAGAGATAAGTCCGCCTTTGTACTTCGCCATTTCATTTGTATTTAATTTTTGTTTTTTGTATTTTGTGTTTTTTCCTTTTGTACAATAAAGTGTTTACTTACTTACTTACAAAACTATGGTGGGGTTCCGAATCTAAATGAGAAATAAGTATACTTAGGCGCGCTGCTTGGCCCAAGCCAGTGCGCAGCGCCATACTTCCTCCTCTTCCAGGCAGAGCTGGAATGCACGTGAGTGGAATGTAAGTGATTGAGGTTAGCGCCATTGGTGTATAGAACTAAGGTGGAGCTGTGGGGGGTTCTGAACCTTAATCTACACTACATCTACACTAATATTATGAAGAGGAAAACTTTGTTTGTTTGTAATGAATAGGCTCAGAAACTTACGACCCCAAAATCCGAAATTTACGCGAACGAAGTCGCGGGCGGAAAGCTAGTTAATAATAAACTTAGAGTGCATTTTACGTGGCAAGGTTTTTAATTAGTTGGAGTAAATTGGTGCATCGTTTTTTCTAAGGAAAACGTGGTACGTGAACCTACCCCCACTACGTCGAACCTTGCCAAATTTGAAGCCGCGTACTGAACGTAGCTTATGATTATGATCTCCCACTTAATAACGAGTATGTGGCTCTTCTTCTCTCTGGTCTTTTAGAGATGCTGCAGATTTTCAGTCAAATTTTAGTTAAATCAGATGAGATGTTTTCGAAACAACCCGCGAGGTGTCGGATTTACAATTTCACCTCTCTATTTCTTATGGGTATTTTAAAATGCGACTAAGAAAAATACCTATTTTTAAATTTTGTTATGATGTAATGTTAAGTAAGTTGCAGCGCCATCTAGTATCGAATAGAAGAACTAAAAGTGATTTTAGTATTTATAAAATTAGTTAGTATTCAGGGTTACTCACGAAGTCAGACGAGATGAGCTTGACGAGCGCGTCTTTCGGCAGGTTGAGGAAGGCGTTGGTGCGCACGCAGTCGGCCGCGCGCTCGCCGATGAACGACACGCAGCGCTCCAGGAACGACGCCGCGCTGTTGCCGCCTGCAACCACACTCATAAGGCCCTGTGCAGACGACAGACTATCCAAGACGGACTTTTTAGTCTGTGAAAATAGAACCTACAATCCACATGCATACAATCCACGCAGACTTTTTGTGCGCTGCAAACTTGATCGCACAAAGTCTGTCGTCTGCGCTGCGTCTAAGCTGGAACACATAGCGCCCTTCGAGCGTCTTCTTCTCTTAGTACCATTGAAACAATAGATTTGTAGCAACCCCAGCGCCACCTATCATTCCTGGCTGTACAGGATAGGATAAATTGAGGGAAGAAAAAATTATTATAATAAAACATCTCATGGAATGTTCCAAACTCCCAAATGATGTAAAAAATAAAAAATGGTGTAAAATTAAAATATTCATAAACTTCATTTCAGAGTATCCATTTAATCTTCACCCCATATTAATCCGTTACCTTAAAATGTGGTTCATAGGAAGTTTCAATGAAGGGAAACTAGGTATGTTTGAATTTGTAAATTGGATGAACCAGGGGTGTTAAGCAAGTCATCCCTTCATCTCGTTAGAGGACATCTTTTCTGCAGTCTCCATATGAGAGCATTTTGGCCCCAACAGCCATAATGACCTATCTGTTGCTACTTTGAGTCAATTTGCTTATCTACATCAGCGATTCTGTTCCTTTTAAGTATCACTTCATTTCTAATTCTGTTCCATAATAGATAAATCCTGGGCATAGTTCATAGCTTAATAGCATCCAGACAGAGCAAGTCTGAACCTTTATATAGAGCCACCAAATGTAAGACAAAAAGGCATAAAACACTTTCATATCAAACAAGCAGCCCGGTACTTGCTGAGGTCGGTATCTATTGCCGGTATGTAAAAATATTTAATAAATTTCTTTCTAATGTATTCTTTAATACTTCGGTAAGAAGCTTGATTTTATTTATTTATTTATTTATAAGGTAACATTCCACAGGAACTTTGAAATAACAACACATTTCCAAACACTTGGATTTCAATGTATGCTCAGAATTACTTTAATGTTAGGCTAATAATTATTATTGTAGCTTTATATTCCACTTATTTATTAACTGTGTGGGTGTGCCCCCCGCATTGGATTAAAGCTTCTTCGTTTTTTGTACACTTTTCTTCATCTTTTACTGTATGCATCTATCTTTTTCCATTTTTTTTATAATTAGACCCATAATTTTCTGTCTTCTGACATTACACTTATCTTTTGGGCCCTGCTATTTTGTTGTTATTGTTAGATAGGTTCTCATCACAGTGAATTTCAAAAAAAATGTACATAAATTAAGGGTTAAAAAAAACAAAATCATGAGTGCTTCATTTGTGTAACAAAAATTACCTATACAAAATGTATGGGTAATTGTCGTTAGGGAGCGTTCAAGTATTACGTAACGCAATTTTTGAAGATTTTCGACCCCCCCTCCCCCCTATGTAACGCGCCGTAACGTTTTCTGCAACCCCTCCCCCCCCCGTCACTGAACGTTACGTAACACGCACGACCATTTTTACTACTGAACTATATGATATATAGTTCTGTGATTTTTAGCTAAAACTTATGTTGCGCAAAGTAACAAACATAGCAATACCTATGCAAACAATAGGAAGTACTGACAAACTAACAATGGCATGGGTACAACACTGTCGGGGAATTCCCCGTAAAACATAAACGAAAGGTGTTGCCACCTTTGAAAAACAAATAAAAGTGACGTACACATTTGAGGGGTTCCCCGTAAAGTCTAAAATATGAAAGGTTGCCAACTTGGAAAAATTGTAATCTCGAATTTTTTAATAAAAAACAATGTTACGTAACGCGTTGTTTGGACCCCCCCTCCCGCCATAGTAACGCATCGTAACGTTTCACGAGACCCCCCCCTCCCCCAAATTGCGTTACGTAATACTTGAACGCTCCCTTACACAAATGAATCAATTAACTTTTGTTTTTATTAAAACCCTTAACTATGTACATTTATTTAGAAAACAACTCATCAATCTTCCTATTTTTGTTTCTCAGTTTTATTTTCATACAGTTTGTTGTTAATCACTGGTACCAGTATTCAAGCTATTTCTAGTTTGCTCCTATTGAAAATATAAAAATTACAGAAGGGTACACATTTTCTAATTATTTCTATTTAACCAATTCTATTGTCAATCTGGCTTATTTGATAAACAGGTGAGAGCTAAAGAGTTGCATCTGCGTTAAGGTGTGTTAAGTTGTAGTTAAAATTTCAGGTAACTTTTCTTCAGGGACACAAGTTAACCATGCCAGTCTGGCTACTTATTGTGTCACAAAAGTAAAGTTAGTAGTCATTTTAACTACAACTTAATGCACCTTAATGCACATCCACATTTACCCGTGGGATTACATTTGTGTTCATAATTTGTATTATAAATTGACATTCCCTGTCTGTTAAGTCAAATACTACAAAACAAATTTAGATGCTGTTTTCATTATTGGCTAGTTAATAGCTGAAAGGTGGAAGGGGGCAATTTTTACATAAATATGGAACTAATATTGATGTTCACAAGTGTTGGATTTATTCCGTTTTAAAATATATTGATGCATGTAACGGTCACCGAGACCACTAAAGCAGTTGTATTTTAATAGACCAATTATATGGGTTTCATTAAATTTATTGCGAACAGCATTTTGAACATTAATTTTGTAATATATCAACAGAAATATTGGAAGATGCTACAGTTTCTTTGAGTCGGGGAATAATGTAAAATTCGACCAACGGTTTGTTAGAATTAAACAAACATGTGAGGTTCAATAATTTACACAAGTTTAATTAAAGTCCGAACTCTTGAAATAATGAAATAAAGGACAGAAATAAAAAGAAGCATTTTTACTTATTACTTAAGTTTAATAAAAAGTTTCACCACAGCAGCATGCCACTTGCTCTTACAAGATAAAGGGTTCTTTTAATTAATACACAGAGGTACGACGCACTTTAACGCTAGGAATGATTAGTCCTCTTCACTTGTTTGTAGCTTCAAATAATATAACCTAAAATTACACTGTAGCGTTCGGGTTGACATTTTGGATGAGCGTAATATTGTCTCCTTTCATCATTATCCTCCCAACTTGCTTCCTCTTTTTGGTCTTCATGTGAACTTCCTCAGCTTCGTCCAAAACAATATTCATATATTCATCAAAGCCAACAATGTGACCCTCGATCCGGAGATTAACGTTTTCGTACAACCAAACTTGCACTCTGCTTCTATTTTGAAGATATCTGAAGATAAGGTTGATGGGCTGTACCATCACCTTTTGCACTTTCGGCGGGCCCTTGTAAGCCATGTTTTATTTGGTATTTTCTTGCTACCGAGACAAAAAATAAGATACACGGCGGGAATACCGGCTTCGCTTGCGCTGTCAAGATGCGATTTACGAAACGAAGCTAAAATTGGCATAGACAAACAACATGGCGGATGTAGTGTTGTTACCAAATTACACATACCGGTTTTAGGATTGTTTGAGCTATTTGCTTAAAAGCCGAAATAAAGTATTTATAACTTTTTTTAACCCCCGACGCAAAAACGACGGGGTGTTATAAGTTTGACGTGTCTGTGTGTGTGTGTGTGT
>BHDV01037397.1:108063-132250 GCA_005406045.1 Adoxophyes honmai
TGTGTGTGTGAATGTGTATGGATCTGTCTGTGGCATCGTAGCTCCCAAACGGATGACCCGATTTTTTTATTAACTTTCTCGTGTTGATATTTTTCTTGCTGAGTTTCTGTCTTTTCATTTGACTATCCGATTATTTCATTATCATTATGGTACGATTTTATATTGAAAATTTCACCATGCTTGTCATTACTAAAAATAACTAAAACACACTAAACAAGTAGGTTACAATCATTGAGCTTTCAACAATAAAAATCAAATACGAAATCGGCGTCATTAACTAACTACAGCTAAAAAACAAATATACGTTATAACACCATTATTATGGCAAAAAGTGTGCGATGGCCGGGAATCGAACCCGGATCAACTGCTTGGAAGGCAACTATGCTGACCATTACACCACCATCGCAACTTATTAGCTGCTCGAAATTTGATATCAAAATTAGAAACGATACCTGGCCGATCTTGGATGTCCATAGCAGCAGCTAATAATGTGCAAGCACTTTCCACACTCAAAGTGGAAGTGACATGATCTTCACAGGCTGCTCGCAGGTCCTCTACACCCATATCCGCAGCTAAGGTCATCATTTCAAAAACTCCTGAATCTTGAAGCAGTAGCTAAAAAAATTTAAATAAAAAAATAATTATAGCCCAAACAATATTTTGTGAGGTTTTTTCATGAGAGCGCTGTTCTCGGAATCTATTAAGTGACCGTTTTAAAGTAATTAGTTACGAAAAATCCGCGACTCAAAAGCAAATGATTCCGCTTCACTTGAGTTTTTTTTTTTAATTATAAATTAAACATAAATTAAATAACAAAACTTATCAATAAAAGTAACCATCTTGATTTTAGTTTTAACGCCATCTATATCAACATTTGTGAAGCAGTGTGGTTTCCCAACCATAGTAGTACCTATGCGTATTAGCTTCGTAACTACCTCACCAAATCACAGATGGAGCTAAACGCAACCATTTATAAACAATTATGGGGAAAACTATTTACATTATACACTAATCGTACTATTATTTTTACCTAAACAAAATGTTTAACGAAATATTGGCGTATTATAATTATTTTTCTCCTGTTTCTTGTCTATTAACGTAAGGAATATAAAAATATGCGACAACAGCGGCGTCACCACAATTTACGCAAAAGAACTTCATCCAAACTAGTTCCATATTTTCCCACCAAGATATTTATTATCTTTGTTAACTTGTACAACATACCTTCCCAGTATAAACGTATTGTATGAAGAGTCGGAATGTGTCAGGTTGTACGTGCGGCAAGCGAACCACGGCGGGAGCCGCCTGGGGCGCCGCGCCACCCGGGGGCGCCACTGAGAACGCTGGAGACGCCCCGGCTGAGCTAGAGGGCGCCACCACGGCGCCCGGAATGCGGCATATCTCGCCCCGCTTCGTGTTCTGGAAGCTTGCGCATCTGAAAAAAAAGTTCAAGTAGACATTTGTGGATAACAAATAGGATTACAATTAGCAACATTCGAGTAGTTTTTCCAACGACAAAAAAAGATTGACAATTTTCATTGCACTTTTACACATGTTCTTCTTTTTTTGTTGTTGTTTAAGTTCTAGTTAAATTGCTTGTTTTTTTAATTTTATTAAATAATGTCTAAAAATTCGATACTGATGCTATGTATAATTAGATAAGGAATATATATAACATCGATGCCGTTCACGCACGAGCAAGAGTGATTTAGTATTTCAAATTTCAAACCGACTTCAAAAAAAGATGGACGTTCTCAAATCGACAGTTTTTTTGTGTGTTACCACAGAATAGATAATAGTACAAGTAGTTACCTCAGAACTTCTATACTTCTACCGACTTCGATCGATTTCAATTTCATTAAGATCAGGCCAGTACCTA
Organism: Adoxophyes honmai; assembly: GCA_005406045.1. Taxonomy (NCBI): domain Eukaryota; kingdom Metazoa; phylum Arthropoda; class Insecta; order Lepidoptera; family Tortricidae; genus Adoxophyes; species Adoxophyes honmai. Next base: position 109,943 of record BHDV01037397.1, read on the forward strand.
GTTTTTGAATTATAAATACATAGATTAGAATATAAAAAACTATTTAAGAAAAGTTAAATAAAACGTCATTATATCGAGATTAGCTCGACATGTTTCGGGGCAATTCGTGAATCGTGACTCGTCATCGGGAGCAACGCACCACGGCGGCTGCACAGCCTCACACTAGTTATAATATACTTAGGCTTTAGGCTTTTCATAAATAGTTACTTTAAACATAATATGTTCATAACTTATAGGACCTATGGAAACTTCAGAAATGCAAAAAACACCTCCACCAACTTTCGAAGATCAAGATTACCCCCATCCAAGAACTCGGCAAGTTCGGAAACTCGCATACCGGCTGCAGCTGAGTCATCCCTTTACCAATTGTCACTCGAGTAATTTACTAATTTACTGCCGAACTTCAAACTTAGGCATTTTAGTGCCAAACTTACGGAATTCACGGAACTTGCCGGTGCATCAGACCTTCATTAAAATACCGGAGGCTTGTTATGACGGTGCTAGTAGAATATTTTCAGGCAATTAGTAGACAAGTAGGCATGCCAAAGAGTATAAAGCGCAGTTTTTTGTATTGATACATACGTTGTCTTTCACTATCGGCTTCATCAAAAAGTTCGAAGCCGCTCAACTAGCAATGGAGAAGGCTATGCTAGAGGTGTCTTATGGGATCAAATCAGAAATGAGGAGGTTCGTAGGTAGACAAACTAAAGTCATGGATTCCTATAGCCCAACGGATTCGCGAGTTGAACTTGCCGGGGATTATGGATACAGATTTTATTTCACTAAAAATGGTACTATCGAACCAACTGATTCCTGACCCACCCCAGAACGTTGTCACAATGAACGCCATAAACATTTCGTTTGTCAATGCAATGTCACTATGACGTTCACTGTGAATAGGTTTTATGGTGGATCAGGAATCTATTGGTTCGATGGTACAAGGCGAACACGTTAGAGGTGGTCCTGCCCGCTAACATCGCCAGAATCAAAACACAAGAACATTGGCTTCTTTAACAGTAGTAGTAAAACTGCGAGTAAACGAACCGACAATATTACTCAGTCTCCGTTCTAAAACTACTAATTGGTCCAAAGTAGGAAGCAGTGGAGTGGCAAGCGGAGTTGCAAGTAGCGGAACTCCGCCTAAATCTATTAAAGTTGCGGCGGCACTTGATGGCCAATCAGTAACCGATGAGTGCCGCCAGGGGGCGCGGGGAGCGGGAGCTTTCAGGTTTCAGCACACTTGCTTACTGAACACGCACCTTTAACACGTAATAAGTGGTGGACAGTGAAACTAGCACAAAGATGCAGCAATGTCGTTGTAAAGAAAGGGATCGATGTTTCTAGGATCTTCGTAGAAGAGGTTAGTCGAAGATTTTTTGGTGATTGTCGATAGAAAATAACTCCTTTTTATTTGTATTTAAAACTGAAGTTGCTGCATATAGTTTTTGTTTTGTTTTAATGTAAGTTCAGAGATAATAGTTATTAATGCACGGTTTGAAAATGGGTTGTATATTTTTATTATATTTAACAGAAGCAGGTTGTTCCCCAGGGGATTTTTTTACATAAATACAAATATTTTATCGCCCATGAAAAGACTATTAGACGATGAAGTAACTAACTAATAATAGTTTCATTCATGGGTCATGGATTCGACCCTAACAAGCAAAGAAATATTACAAGCGATGTAATTAAGTATCTAACTAGACAGACTTTGGAGGAGAACAAGGAGCGAAAATGTTTGACTAAACCAATCAAATGAACTGCATTGATTAAGCACAATTTAACGTAAACTAAACGCATTCAATTAATGAGTCTTCAGTGGCGCGCCGCCCCGTGCTTGTTCCCAATCCATCAAATTGTTCCGCTGTGAATTCAATCATGAAGCTTACACGCTAATAAAAGCATCTATTGGATTACCGATGGCTGCCGATTTGCTGGAAACATCACTTAATCAAGGAACGTTAGTTTGATTTAAACTAAAACTATCAATTTATCTTTCGCCGCATATGTCTGGAATTAGGAGCTTTAAGGACCATTTCATCCAAATGGTGAAAGTAAAATTATTAGTATTGGAAAATTATGCTAAATTTGGCGACGAAGCGTGAAACAGTTTGTGAGCCTTGCTTATGTAACGTTTCGTGTGCTCTACCTAGCTCAATTGAGAATACAGGTTTGATGTGTGTAGGTCTGTGTCTCTGTGTGTGCGTCAAACAAAAAAAAAATGTTTATTTAAAACAGAGACATAAAGACTAAATCAGACCAAATAAGACTAAATCGATTTTTCACGTGAAAAAGTGGGTAAGAGCGACTACCTACTTCCATTTATGAAACGACCCTAGTGCGAAACAAGTATATACCTGTGAGCAAATTATACTCCGTTTATTTTAAGTGAGTTTTCTTTGTTTTAACATTTGAAGTAATAATAAGGCATCGCCGCAAGTAGTGATACCTTTTGTATAGAAGACATTACAACAACCAGTATCTACCTAATAATAAGTGTTATTAGGTAGGGTCAGGGAGGGTACAGTTGCTCGAAGGGAACAGTCGCTCGAATGCACTGTGCTGGAAACTGAAAGAGCTATCTATGTGTCCTCTACGTTAATAAGAAGCGTTAGACATGCGATCGTGTTCGAACTAATCCGTGAGCCGCTCCGGCGCCGCACGGTTGTGTGATGACGTGGTTTGACTTTTACTCGGCCGAATTTACATTTCCACGAAAGTTTGACTTTGTTTTTTAACTAAACTTTTGTAGGATTCTTAATTACTGTTATTTTTGTCGAAGAGTACGACTAATCTACTTGGTATTGACTGATAATTCAGTGCTCTAGGTCTATTCGTTTGTTTCTAATTTGATCATTATTTCAAAATGACGTCGGGGTCAACAGTGGCTCGATTTGGAGAAGTACACACTGGCTCGCGAGCCGCTGTGTACGTATGAAATTATAAATGAGTAAAAAAATGACTACCGGCAAAGTTTAGTTGAATAAAAAAAGCTTTTGATTGTTCTTAGAACTTTAAATTTAAAACCTGACTGCTAATACAATAAAAGTTGAAATTTATACCTACACCTATTGGCAGAATGCCGCGACGTAAAAGATTGCCTTCAGTACCTAGAAAAATAATAGTCAACCAGACGGCGGAAAGCCTACTTGAAAGTTTTTATTTTTGCTAATAAATTTAACGCTCCTATAGGAGCAACGTAACGTGTGTATCATAATAATTACGTAAGTTCTAGATGAACAGTCATTGTAGGTATTATCTATATATCAAAATAGGTCATCAGTCACCATTTACTGGTTGTACTTACACAGAGGCTCTTTTCAGTCCGAGCCACTGTGTACTGTTGGAACCACTGTATACGGAGGGTAGTACACAGTGGCTCGAGCCACTGTGTACTGTTAGAGCAACTGTGTACTAGGGGGTACTAGTCACTGTGCACCTATAGTAGTACACAGTGGTTCGATTCCCATTTCTTAAAAAAAGTTCTTTATTTCTTTTTCGGTGTAAGTTATGGGAAATCTATTAACTACATATAAAACTTGAATAATGAACGCTGCTTTGTGCCTAGAAAAAATAGTCCAATCACTGACACTTTTGATACTATAGCTCGTTGAAAAAATCCTAGCGACTGTACCCTCCTTGACCCTACTGTTGTTGAGGAGGTTCCTCACTCTGCAGCCCTAAACGCCGGTAGCTTGGGCCTTGCTCCGCTGCCGACGGCATTTTAGATTAGGTTTTTTTACTGTGTTTATTTTTTGTAAGTGCATTTTGTATTTTACTTTTTATAATCATTTTGTTAAAAACCTAATTTAAGGAAATAAATCTATACTGGAGTGTTATTAGACTACCTAATCATTTCCAGCTTTGACTTTGGATTCCACAGATTTTTTAAAATCTTATCGTTGAATTTCTAATCTTAAAGTAAACAGAATATAGGATATAGGCCAATGCAATTTTGGTAAACGTTCACCAAACCGCGCCATCGATCGCTCCGAAAGACAGAAGATAATTAATCTGAAATGGGCTTGATTGGTCCGTTGTCGCCCAAAATCTACTTAAAAACAAAATGTTTATTGAAACAAACTTGTTGAGAGCCCCCAATGAGATTAAGGAGGGTCTCAGGATCGGGATTGTGGGTAGTAATTAATTTATTGGCGAATTATCGCTGGATCGCGGGTAGTCGCACATTCGAGGCGTTTAATCACTCGGCGACGTGATTAATTTTGCCTGTGGCTGCCGGGCCTGTGTCGTGAATTTTTGCGTGGATGTCATTAATCTTGGTTGAGACGCGGAGGCTTCAAAGAATCTGTAGCGAAGAAGCGCCTTTCTAACATTTCGCACGAAGAATTGAAGAAGTTGTAACCAATGGGAAATTTTGTGATGAAACACCGTACTGTCAAGAATGCTGTAATGACTTGCCTGTAAACAAAGGAGACCAAAATACATACATACATACAATCACGCCTATGTTCCCAAACGGGGTAGGCAGAGCACACAAAACATGACAGACAAAACAATCATGACTATTTATTTATACTTATTTCACGCTTCGCAGCGACATCCAGCATAATTTTAGGTTTTAAAACACTTGGAAGAGGTAGTATAATAATGAGAGATAGCTAGCCTGTCGCCTAAAACATACCTAATCCTATTCCCTTAGCCGCTTCTTACGAAAACCACAGAAAAATGGAGGAGTGTTATCCCGACACCAGGTAACCAAAATGTAATTAAAAAAAGATTAAGCATCAGAAAATTCAAATTTCAGTCTAATGATGCAATAGGTCGCTTGATTACAGCCCTAAGCTCTAATTTCGCTCAAAAGCCGTTTCATGATGAATGTATTGGAATAATTAATTACCATAAGCTCAAAACAATAGCTATTTGTAAACCGCTAGCATGCTCTCTTCACCCATCTTTACTCCAGTTTCCCCACCCACATCGGGGTCATACAAAGTGAACGAGCCTATTGGTATTTAATGGTGAACTGTCCGTGCTAGCACCTCTGGTGATTGAGGTGATTCGATATTAATCTCGTCTGGATGTTGTCGTCCGCAGATGTTGCTAATGGAGGCTGTTGGGGCAAAAACCTCGTTTTTGTCAAGACGCTGAAAGGTAGGAAAATGCTGCGTCAACTTGCCGTCATGCTCTCGACTTGTGAATGTGACAGGAAAGGGAAAGATTCCGCAAAAACGGTGGAGACGTTTTATAAATTGTGTCATAATTTGTGATACTGGTGTAATTAATATTCGGCGAAAAGGGGTAGGTACTTATGAAGTTAATGTAAAAAGATCTGTAACTACCCCCGTGTGGTGTCGGGATTAGAATACCTATCGCCATTTCTTCCGAGGACGCCATAGAACTCGTAGAAGGCGTCTAACTAAGGAATTAGGCTAAGGTAGGGTAAAAGTACCAATGCTCGACGCCTCAACACCCTTTAGATGACACCCATCTGTTACCTGTCTTACTATGACATAAGGTTGCAAGTGGCAAGTACTGGGTCAGTGTCGAGCACAGGAACGTTTACCTTATATTTTAAGCGACAGGGCCGCAACCTGTCACTTTTACACCTGCCAACTTAATACCTAAAACATACTTATACTAGAAGTGGCCACGAGACGCGAAATAGTCATGGATTTGTCTACGTAGCGTTTCGTGTGCTCTGCCTACCTCATTTAGGAATACAGGCGTGATGTTTGTATCTATGTAACAATTAGAATGAAAATTTACATTTCTTGTAATGAAACACTGCAGTAAGAGGTACCAAATACCTACATGCCTAATTTTGACTTTTTTGATCAACATATAGAATATCAGGTGGTGCCTCGTCTTGTCACACGTCAGGGGTATGGCACAAGCATTAATATTCTTCAAGCCTTCGACACATGTCCCAGACAGCCGATAATTGCCCAGCATCTGGCTTCTCCTCGTTGATTGAAAACGACGTATGTCCCAAAGAATGGTGAATACTATCCGTCATTTTGGATGTGTCTGAAGATTCAGCCCTACTTTTTGTGACGCGCAGATCAGAAGTAATTGAATCAGCTGTCGTGTACCTAATTACTGGGATTTCCGTGTGTTGTTGAGTGACGTGGTCAAGATTAAAAGGGGAAGAAAGAAGGGGAGTACTAGCAAAATGCTGCGTAAAATTGTTCTGCACAATAATATCAAACTATTGAGAATTTTTCCGAGCTTAAAAATCAGATGGAATCCTTAAATATTTATCGGTTTTTATTCCTGACCCAATGTTCGTTTGTCTGGAATCAAATCTTGCAAGATTAATTTGATGGACGGAGAATGACAATTAAGTACAGTTGGGAAAAAGTACAGAGACCAAAAAAGCTTGTTTCGAAAAGGATTCGAATAATATGCTAGAAGTCAAATATAATATAAAGCATAAGTTTAAAAACAAAATTTATGTAACCTTGTTAAAATATCGTTGTTAGTGTATGTGTGCATAAAACCTATAACCTGTATGTTTTAATGAGAGCTAGTTAGAGAGTAAATGCATTTCGATTGTAAACTATGTTATAATTACTTATTGTAAACATTTACTTCTGTTTGTTCTCCAATAAAATAAAATAAAAAATAAAAAAGTGGCCACGCAACGTGTATAAGTCTTGGTTCAGTCTATGTAGCGTTTTGTGTGTTCTGTCCACCCCATTTGGAAATACAGGCGTGATGTATGTGTGTAAAAAGTAAAAAGGCGATAGAAAAGGTATGCAAGTACAGTCGAACGAAAGATGTCTTTTGTCGAACGATGCAACGTCACTATGACGTTTACTGTAAATAAGTTCTATGGTTGGTACACTAAGTACTATAATCACCCTCCAGTTGTTTCCATAGCTCACCCGTTACCTGTCGCCTGTCTGATGTGAAGTTAATTACAGGTCGATACAGCCGACACAAGTGCACGGCGGGGTAACGATGTGGCCTGGCGTGTCAAGCCGGTCTAACTTTTGATAGCTTATCGAGCACTGCTACTGTTGTAGAACAGTCTTGCTCGAACATCGTTCTACCGGCCTAGTAAAATTTATACTACCTTCTGCCACTGGCTTTACTTTTAAACACAAGCTGTTTCCATTAGATATTAATAACATAAACAAACGTTACATAGTCCAATGCTATTCCACGTTTCGTATCCAGTTTTAGCTTAGATTTTTGATTGGGTGAAAGGGGTGAAACGGGTGTCATAATGACATCGACACGTCTCAATACAATTCCGCGATAACTCGCAAACGAATTCGATAACGAGTGCACAATCGAATTGAACACACTAGACGCTGGTTGCTGGCCTGTCGCCTGAAATATATGTATCTACATCACGCCTTTATTCCCAAATGGGGCCGCAGAGCACTTGAAGCTACATAGACAACACTATGACTAATGCACTAAGAAATGGTTTTAAACACGGCACCAAAAAAATCTAAAGCCCGCTCTACACTCGCGGCGCGAAGTCGCTCCGTGAATTCACGGCGTGAATTTACGCAGCGGCCCACGCATAATAACTAAGCGCGAACGCAAGGCGTGAACAACATCTACACTCGCGATTCGCGGCTTTCGCGGGCGTTCGCGGGTGTTCGCGCCGCGAGTGTAGAGCGCGCATAAGCAAAACCTACAATACAAAAGTATATAACTTTTTTGTCGAGTTTCCAATATCAGTCCCATCACTACTAACTCTTTTTAGTGTCCGCAATTTTTTCATCAAGCCCTATTTTCAGCCCTAACCGGTACGCAAGAAAAAATACTGGGGACATAAAACAAGAACACCTCTGTATCAATCACTTTAAACTTCACACAGCCGCGTAACTTTGTTGCTTCTTCCCCAATTGGTAATCGCTCAAACACAAGCCTGTAACTCCGCATGATTGATGCGCCCGCGCAGCCATTTGCATCGCGATTAACTCCATGTAATTAATCAAGTGGGTCACATGCCCGGCTTGAGAAGGCGCGAAATTATTTTGGTGCATTAGGGTGATTGATTTGGATTCGAAGTGGTAAATATTTACTGAAATTGAAACTGCTACTTCTCAGGCATATGAATGACAAATGACAAGCCTCGTGAATTGAGTTTTTGATGTGGAAGTAGCCCCATCGAACAGTGCGATGATTCTGCCAATATCGTGATTAGATAAGACTCAGCCGATTTTTGATCCTACATATAGGTAAGGTAAATAAATAAACAAATTATATATATAAAAAAACAAATAAAAATAAAGGTAAATAAGGGTAAATTTTGACTGTGTTCGGTGAAAAGCCGGGTGTCATTTATTAAAACCAAAGTGCCAATCAATCGTTGTAAGTAAAAATGAATCATTGAGATAGTGAATTCATATTTCATCCAGATACTTCTGCGATACTTGCTTGATGCGATAATCTGGTTCGTTGGTATTTTGTCGTTCAAAGTGTTTGGCAGTGTTATTGTCTAACGTAACATACTCAAGTCGTCGACGAACACAGCGTGACGCTGTAAAATTTTCCATGTATAGTATAGCCATGTGTCAGCTAATTTTTACATCTTAACGCTGCATTTGTCGACGAGTTTATTATGTTACGGTACAAAATAACACCACAGTTTGCTGTTGCTCTGATTCTAGTATTTATTACTGGACACATAAACATTTAACCAAACAGTTATTTTAAGCCAGCCCCATTTTATGTCTTCATTATTTAAACGTCCGTTTTAAATGCATCTGTCAATTGGAACACCAGCGTTTACAGGGAACTGGCAGTTAATCAAACATAATCGAATCATGCCTATCAAAGCCGCAAATGAACACTCGTGCTCCGTAATTCTCATAATTACATTACAGTCTCATTTCGAGGGTGGCCCTCTCAAAATACTTCGTTCCGGAAATAGAAATTTAGTAGCGTGACTTTTATTTTATTCCAAGTGAGATTGTAGATCGCTAGAGCGATTTCATGAAGTCCTTATCTTGTTAGTTAATTCTGAGCTGGCAGTGTTGCCAACTCCGGCTGAAGACGGTAATCTGCACGCGAGCCTGGCAACATTCTAATTTGGCGCCATTCAGTCCTACAGACACGCGACTATCGGTGCAAATTACAGCGCTCTTTACACAGCAATTAAGAACTACTGCAACTGACTCTCTTGTCCTTCTTTAATAGCGTAGTAAGCAAGAGATAGACTGATCGACGAGCGCGTGGCACCGACGGTGTTAGCCGTCGCACTTCCTAATGATCTTGCAGTACATTTCAATTTTGGAATCAGCGTCGTATTGAACGTTGACTCGGAATCGTTAGCACTGATTGGTGGGTTCAGCGTCGCAAAAACATCAGGATTGGCTGAATGCAGCGTAATTTGGTTTGGTATTTGGGTTAGTTGGATTACCAGCTTTTGAATTAGGAATTGGAACGCGGTGAATGAAACTTTCACGTTAATTTGATTTTGTGACGTTAGTATTCGTAGCAAGCAATTGTAGTTGATAATGGTATCAGAAATGCCTGTGTTCAGAGAAAATTTTAACAAAAAAAGAACTGTTTTTTTTTTGCGTTCCTTTTAAACGTCGAACTATAAGTGTAGTGACAAAAGTAAACTAAAAGAACCTAAATACGTATACGTATCTTTATAGGTAGTTGCTTACCATTCAACAAATACTCAACACATCCAGTTATTAATACTGAGAAATGATTGCAGCGTAGTCACCCACTGTCGACACCAATTACGCCACCGTGGCACAGCCCTAGCTCCTAACGAAGGTGCTTCACCAATATCCTAATACTCCTAAGCCATTCAAAAATAACCCTCAGTCCCTGGCTTTAAGGGTTTCGTAACTTGAAGCGTTTATCGTTGTGAAATGAAGCCGTCGGCTGCAGACCAGGGCTGGCAGTAGCCACAATTTGCGACGCGCACAATACTTGGTTGACAAGCAGGGGTGCATTGTCATCACAAAATAAATAGTTCAAGTGATATCTTTCGTAATAGAGAGAGGGCAATATATTAGAAAAAAGGAGCAATTATGGTCTAGGAGTTTGGAACATTTACAATTGGTTAAAGTTAAAGTTTGTCTTGAATTTACTGAATCATTAACATTTAACCTTTAATTTTATCATCATAAATCTCAGTTTTAACACATTTTTAACTCAACAGATTTTCTTCACTTTGGGATTCAAAGACTTTCTCTCTTGGGGATTAAAAGGTGAAACTGAAAATTGTTAAGGCAAGAGCACTTATTACTGTTTTGGCATGTTTTCATCATTTGCGGCGATGTCTTGGGTTCACTCATGCGTGAGGATTTAACTGTTAAAATTAAAATCTTAAAATAGACGGATCATACATGGAAAGAACCTTTTTTAAACAGACTTTAAATTCAAATAAACCTCTAATATTAGATCTGAGTTGTATCACACACGGTCTTTGATGTGATCGTTGAAAATACAATTTCAAACGCAATACATAAAGATCACACGGTACACCGTTCTCTAAAGGAATAGGTACACTATGTAATCGGTTCTTTACATCTGGTGCAGACGAGACCTTATGAGAACATATGACGTCTGCTCGGCTACCTAGTAGACAGCAGCTAGCAGCATGATTTTTATCTGGTTTCTTATTTGTACTGCAGCGGCAAATACTGGGAACAGAATGCAATACCGGATTTTCATTGAGTTGAGGGTACCGCGGGCAGAACTCGACACTTTTATTTGTGCCGTGTTGAAAGTGGTAAGATGAGGGCAGTTTAGTACAATTGGAGCTTTAGAAGCGATTCAAAGAGACTATTTGAAGTGGGATTTGCGACTTTGCTAAAATTCTTTTTAGCTGTCTGAACATATTAGTGGTCCCTTTTTGTACAATATGTGCGCAAAACGAGGTGAATGAGAACAACATTGTAACAATGACGCTTCTTCATTTATTCTGCGAGTGTCGTAAGAGGCGACTAAAAAATAGATTTAGGAATGCTCTAGGCGACAGACCAGCAGCCTATCATTTGTATTACCTATTTCATCTATTAAACCAGAAAATGTGCTAAAAGAGATTTTGTACGCTCTGTCCACTTTTTGGGAATACAGGCTTCATCAAATACATAAGTAAAGTCGATTGCATTAACGAGTTTTTCAATAGTTTGAAATTAATCTTTAGTACCACGCCCCGTAGTTGAAATAAGATTATTTCAAACTGAGATGAATTTGATAAATTGTTGCATAAACAGTTTTGGATTATGACGAGAACGGCTCCATTTGTAATAATAAGTATTCAAGTACCTAACAATATGCTAAAACCAGCTCACTCCTTTTTCATTTCTAGTCTCTCCATTCCAACCAACTGCCCTCGCTTTCCCTACTCGCCACATTTTACTTTAAGGGGCTAGTACACATTGGCCCATGCTGGCCCAATGCAGGCCAACTCCAATGTGTACAGGGGGTGTTGGCGTGTGTTGGCCGGACCGTGATTGGCCCGATTGCGAAGCCTGGCCCAACACCGGCGAATGTGTACTAGCCGCTTTACGGTTTGAGTGCGTAAAATTACAGACTTTTAGCGGACACGTATACACAAATGTATTAAAGTTACCTTTGTTCTTGTTCAAAGCAAACAACGGCTCATGACACAATGAAGATGGGAACTAAAGTACGAGTATAATTAATGTGGTCGGCAACTAGTGGGTGCCGCGCGGCGCAACATCGGAACACCGCCGCCAATCCGCGCGCGACATCCGCCCGCTTGTACAAAGCGTTCAATTCATGTTTTTGCCACAAAGCCACATTGTCGCCTGAAGTTTAATAATTAAAGTTGAATTTGTGTGTTTTGTCGCCTCGCTCGCGTCGTGTATTGTTTCGTTTACTATTTATTGCTCGCGCCGCTTGTACAAAGGCTGCGACCACAACTGTACGCCAGCGTGGGACTGGTGTTACAAAGGTGTTCTGTGGTTTATTTTTAATTTAGAATGATTTTTAAAGGAATTACTGGCCTGAGCTCAAAGTCGCTCAACGAGCAAGAGAGCAAACTAAAGTAATCGATATAGCCCACCGGATTCGCATCGCAAGTTGAAGTGGCAAAGGGACACATTGCACGAAGAGAAGATGGCCGATGGGGTCGAAAAGTACTCGAATGGAGACCACGAACATAGATTGCGCAGCGTAAGATGCCCATCCACAAGATGGACGGACGACCTTATAAAGGTTGCCGGAAGATGCTGAATGCAGGTCGTTTCCAACCGGTTCATATGGAAGTCCAAAGGGGAGACTAAGTTTAGCATTGACGATGAATAACTGGCCATTAACAAAAATTAAAAAACGCTATCGCGTATAGATCGCTAGATCTACAGGCACAACGAGTAAAAAACAAAACTACCACAGCAAATCGTCCGACAATTTCCGTGAATCCGAGAAACTCTGGTCGCCCGCAACGAGCGGTTCGCGTGAGTTGTAATTGCGATCTGTCAGTTTACTTGTTTGTTTGTTTCTCCGATAGGTGGCGCTGCCGGCACTCCATTCAACACGCATTTGCGAATGCATTGTTTTTCCCCGAACTTTTCTCGTTTATTCCGAACGGCGTTGTTTTGAAGCCTCCATTCGGCCGAAATGCCATAGGAAGATCGCTCGGGCAAACGTTTTTTCAAGTGGAAACGTATTAATACATTCCTTCCTCACATTGTGTCCAATCCTGTGTAGTATCGGGTTGGATCACCTCTCCATTTCTTCTGTAGAAGTCGTAAGAGACGACTAAGGAAATAGGGTTTAGGTATGCTTTAGGCTGCTAACTTGAACCCTAAAAAATGCTAAACGTGAAATATTCATGGTTTTGTCTATGTCACTTTTCGTGTGCTCTAACCCGTTTGGGAACACAGACTTTAGAAAGCCTTATTTAGAAATTAGTCTACCACCATTAGCACAATTTTCTCCTCCATTAGCTTTCAGCTTAGTTAATTTGGGATAAAAAGGAAAACCGCATAAGCATCATTTGTCTTCGAGCGCAATTTGTTTAGCCATGACTGGTCACCATGACGATCAAGATCCATTATTAACAGAATTAGGTCAGAGGTAATAATGAGAGGCTGGGGTATACCTAGTATCTTCCCAGAGTCATACATACATTATACATGAATATATCACGCCTGTATTCCCAAATAGGGTAGGCAAAGCACACGAAACGCTACATAGACAAAACTACGAGTATTTCACGATTCGTGACCACTTATATTTGAGCAGCAGTTGTGGAGCATGCGTCAATAACGCTGCAGATACGACGCGTCACTGCGATTCCATACCGTCACCGTTTTTTATGCATTGGTGCGATCGCAACCTCGCAACTATCACAGCACATCACGTGAACGTGAACTATCACATGATCCTAACACTTGTCTCTATATTTTATCCGACTGGGTATTCAACAACACAAGACACGGAGTTTCCAACACGACACAAAGAGCTCCTCAAAGAGCATATCGTGAGCACATCATATTGGTAAGAAAACGCAGTGTTTCTAGTTGAAAGCAAGTATTTGTGTCTACAGACAGTGTAAGGGTGATAGGCCGAATTCGGAAGCGCTTGTCATTAATCACCGCCGCAGTAATTAAGCTCGAATCATCCTGCGGCGTACTGACTAACTCGCGCTGGGACTAAAGGGTTTTTTGATTCTGGTTTCATAAATATTGCCTAGTTACAAGTAGAGGCGTTGCTTTGACCCTTAGCTTGTACACGCTGTTTTTTTCTGTGTTTAGAAATTGAATAAAATAGCTTTCTGCCAAGTTTCTTGCCGCGCAGTCTTCTCAATAAATGTGTAAATGTACCCTATTATTGTTACAGTCTCAGCATTTAACGCGGCCAAGTTAGATTTCGAGGACTTTTCTGTTAAAAAAAAGTTCAGCCACGGAAACGATCGAGCATAGACACATTTGGAGCGTTTGATCATTAGCTGCGCGTGCACGCAAGATTCGTATCCAAATCCCATCCCAAACTACCATTCGAATTGAAACACGATTCCTAAATACGCACTCAGGATTTACTCTAATCCATAAGCGGGATGTACAGTATGTGCCCCCACTTACCTATCCAGGCAATTCGGTGTTTTGAACGCGCACCACTACTAATACAAAGTTTGTCTAACTATTTTTAGCGAAATATTAATATCATGAACTACCTCATTTTGATTTTGCTAAAAATAGTTAGACAAACTTTGTATTAGTAGTGGTGCGCGTTCAAAACACCGAATTGCCTGGATAGGTAAGTGGGGGCACATACTGTACATCAGCTCTCCCATCAACTTTCTCTTTCATTTGTTGGCTAAAAGTGACACGTGCGATAGGGAAGGCCGATGTTCCATGATGACGGGATAGGTTAATGAGACGCGAATTAGTGCGTGATGAAGCGAAAGGATTAGATTGGATAGGTAGACAGATGTGTTTGGGTCATTCCGTTTGAACCGTGAAAGCTGCACTGGGGTAGCTCTCTAAGCAAACAAATGTAGCTCAAGAAAATGGTTTGAACAGCGGAGTATACGTTTCCTCTCAGGATCCCCTTGGAATGCATAATTTTATTTAGACTATTATTGTTTCGCATAATTGATTTGGCATAATTGATTTTGGCATAACAGTACTTTCGCATAATAGTACTATGGCCTAATACTTTTTTGGCATACTACGCTAATAGCATAATTTCATTTGGACTAATTTGTATTGGCCGAATACACATTACGCATAATACTATTGTTTGGGGTAATAATTATTTGGTATAAATGTCACCATGCATAATTTAAAAACTCAATTTCGTTGTTACCATGTACATATTTACTGTTATTAGGTTAGGCTAGGTTAGTATGAAATACAGGCGCGAAGCGCCTAAGCATCGCGGAATAGTTCATAGACCACCATCGACATCGGTTTAGTTCCTAAATAATACATAAGTATGCATAGCATTGGTATGAATAGCAATAATTACTACGAGCCATTGGTACAAAACTTCACTATTTTTGGGCATAAAACTATTATGCATATTGATATGATGCCATTTGATTATTATGCCTATTTATGCTTATGCTTAAAGACATTAGTCTTAATGACAATTATGCTTCCTGTATTTATACTTTTTAATGTTATGCGTTAAAAAATATGCGTAATGATGATTATGCAAAAAACAATTTCGGCGAAAAGTGTTATGCGAAACAATATTAGTCTAAAAAACTTTATGCCTTCCAATAGAGAACCTTTCCTCTCAAACATACATTATACATGACACCAGTTTTACCAAATGGGGCAGGTGTAGCATACAAAACGCTACATAGTCAAAACCATGACCTTATCCTTAGTCGCCTCTTAGAATAATAGGTAAGGCACCATTGTAATTTTTTGCCGTCTTCCATTAGAGAAATCCAGTTTGTGTCGAGCTACGTAAACGGTACAATGATTGGCAGGCGTTTGAGAACTTAATTTACGCGATTAACGCTCACTTGTGGTCGGGAGTTGATCAGGGGTATGATGGACTCTTAGTAGGGCATCCCTTGCATTAGTTAACGGGTGCCTCCTAAAGATAGAAAATGACAAAGTTCGTACGTTTAATCGTCATTTTATTGCCTGCAGTGGACCAAATCGAGCAACAACTCATTAATCAAGATTTCTTATTATTTTTATAATGGTGATGGTTTGAAGACCAAAAAATAATATTTTTTCTATCTTTCTTTCTTTATTCCCCGCGGGTAGAGGTAGGCAGTGACAATGAAACAGAGCGCCAATCGCTTCTATTCTGACATACTTCTCCTCTTTACATGCTCAACGGTTCCGGGCACTTTTAATTTGACCTCTTCAGAAAATCGCTCATCTGGTTTAAAAACGTTTTTTGAGGACGCGTTCGCCAGATTTGCCCTAAGACACTTCTTGTAAATTGACTTTCACATCCTTGTTTCATCCATTTGTTTTTCCTTGAATCATTTGTTACAAGATTTGACCAGCTGTTTGTTTTACCTATATCAGTTGCTTCCTCTGGTATTTTATTCAAATTGTATTTGGCTTTGTATATTCAGTCGCATTAGCCAACTGATGGCTCAGCACAAACACGTAAATATTAATTGCGCGCTTATCGAGTTGCGACGACTCGCAAGATTGATCGAGCTGCGCCGGCCGCAGTAAACAGAGAATCGTTACGACTTGGAGACGTTTTACTAATTTGTTGGAAAGAAACAGGTCAGGTCAAAAGCACCCGAAACCGACGAGCATTTATGAAGAGACTACTGAATGTGGATGAAGCAAAAGAGGTAGGTATGTCAGGATCATACCAAGTGGAACAAAGTTATCTCTGCCTACCCCTGTCGTTAAGAGACATGACTGTATGTATGTATGTCCTGATATGAGAGATCTCTTTTCAGGCAGATGTTTTCTGGGGACCGAAGTCCACAGTTGGAAGATGTATTTACTTAGAAACTTCGTTGGCGCCGTGTTGGATTACCATTTGACAATTGAGTATGTAATAACGCTGTAGAAGTTTGGCTATTTGACGATAGGTGGCGCTAGGGCCCTACAAAATTAAAATTAGCTGAAACGTGGCTACTATCAACCATCCCGTAGAAAGTTGTCAATATCATTATAACCAATTTTAGAGCATAAAACAATAGCAAATGGTGGAGTAATGTAACTCTCAAAAGCAACCTATTTCCTATCACGGCTTCTCTCGCCATCACACAGCCAGGTCAGAGACCCTGGCTTACTGTCCCTATTCTACCGTGGAAACAAAACTCGGATCTCAGAGTTTTAATATTAATCATCCGAGTTGCGAAGCAGCTCCAGCTGTGGCCAGTAATTTGTTTCCGGAGCCATTATACAGCCAATATCAGGTACTGCATGAAGCTGTAGGCAGTTAGCCGCGTTATGGCCGTTGGAAAAAGCTGTGGTTCGCTCGGAGCGTCCAAAGTGCGGGTAATGTGCAGCCCGAAACTTTCTGTGGGTAGTGAAATATTAATGGCGGTTGATTATAATTAGGCGAAAACACTGGTGGCAGGGTTCGAAAGGGTAAATATAGTGATATTAAGAGATGGATAAAATTATCAATTTGATAAACATAACGCTTGCATTTTCGAACGGGGTAGGCTGAACACACTACAAGACCTACGTCAAAGTCATGACATGACTATTCTACATTTCGTCAACTTCTAGCAAAGTTTTAGATTTTAATATACATAGATGAAAGTGGCAGGTTGTTAGTTTGTGGCCTAAAGTATACCACAACCTATTTCCTTAGTCGCCCCTTACATCCTTGGAAGGAACGGAGCGGAGTTATTCTAAACTCGACACCCCATGAAACGGAGGTGTTATTCTATGTAAACTAAACCAACCGATGGATATAACAATAAAATGCACTCTAGAAGTAGACAATATTCCAAATAATCAAACCTATATCACACTAATATAAAAAGTCGAAAGCTAGCGTGTGTGCGTGTTTGACTTCTCCACGCGCAAATAGCTGAATCAGTTTCGATTCTCCAGGCAAAATATAGTTTCCGCGGGATCGAAGTCAACGAATTATAGGCAGATGAAGTCGCAGGGAGAGGTTAGTTGTTAATAAATGTTGATTTGTGTTATTTTGAGTACAATTATTATGAACTAATGATTTTTTTCCCCAGTTACAATCAGATAGTTATCAAGGAGCGTAATTATCTTGATAACTAATAAATAGCAGTAGGTATAAAAAGGCCTCAGGCCATGACTTTGCTGGACTGACCATCAATATAGCAGCATCTATCGCGATATGTATCCAATTTTGCAAGATATAATTACAATGAAATATCGCGACATTTGGCCCGCTAGTCTGCTGATATTATTTAGCCTCAGTTGCTACAGAATAATTCTTAACAAAACATACATAATGCCGATTCTCAATACACCCCTCACAAACTCCCAACAGCCGTATGTTCTTGTCTTCACAAAAGATGCCTGACAAAACGTGTTTACATTAGAGTCCGACCGAAACTGCTTTTGCGGCCGAAACCGAAACCGAAACCGAATGTTCGGCCGTGGCTTCAGTTTCGGCCGAAACCGAAACCGAAACCGAAACTCACGTGGTCAGGTATAAAATTCCATAAAATACTGAGATTTGGTGCATTTTACCGATTATCTTGCATTAATTAGGACACCAAATTGAAACAATACCTATATTAAAACTCGCGCACGAAGGGTTCCGCACCATTGAGTAGGTAGGTAAATGAAAGGCGAATTGAGTTTAAAGCTACTTACTAGATCTAGTTCAAATAAATTTTTGATGGAAGTTTGCATGGTAAAATGTACTTCACATTTTTTTTTAGTTTTTTCAAACCCTTATTTTAGAAGTTAGCGAGGGCACGGGACTTTGGAAGTGTCTCGCGCGCAAACTATTCAGTTTAGAAAAAAAAAAAATAGAAACCTTGATATAATTTTGGTTTTTTATTCTATTTTTGTGCGAAAATCTCAATGCATTTCACAGAATACATCAACTTACCAAGTTTTAAAAGTGCAGTTCTTACAGTTTCGGAAAAAAGTGGCTGTGACCTACCCTACAGACGGACAGATAGACAGACAGACAGACAGACAGACAATGGCGAATCTCTAAGAATTTCTTTTTTTACCATTTGGCTACTGAACCCTAACAAAGTAGGTAATGAAACAACTTAAACTTTTCGCCTTTTTCATTTGTTATCTATTTTTTGCATGTACGGTCGATCAAGAAAGTGGTCTACCACTTAGGACAAAATTTTCTGTAAGATCAAATTGTCACTAAGGTTGACATGACCACTTGAGGCGACGTCAATGCAATAATGATAAGGGAGCTATTGTCACTGTCAATAACATTATGGCAATGGGAAATCGACCTTGTTGTTTCGTGAATTTCAAATGAACATCGTTCTTATGGGGGTAGACCAATTTCTTGGCCGACTGTACCTACCTACGTAATTTGATTTGTTAATAAATTTTGTAAACATTTGTAATAAAGTTAATGTCTTAGTATTTAACTATAATAAATAATTAAAGTACAGAAACGAAACAAAATCTTACAATAACCCAGTTCCATCGAAATATAATCTCTAACTAAAGAAATTTTGCGTCGGGCGATTACACACTAGCTAAGTTATGTTGCTACAGAGCTATAAAAACGGCGCACGGCAATTCCTGAACTGAGCCACTAGCGTCCACCAAAGCGTTGCCGCGCGAGACGAAGTTAGGCGAACGTGCTCGACAACTTCAGAAATTAGTTTCGGTTTCGGCAAAAGTTTCGGCCAATTTTGGCCGAAACCGAAACTGCGGCCGAAACTGGAATTTTGGCCGAAACTCGGCCGAAACCGAAACCGAAACCGAAACTTCGGTCGGACACTAGTTTACATCTGAACTTCTATCTAATAGAAGAACTAATAAAAAGTATGATGACTATGTTAAAGTCGAGTCGTATATCAAGTCAAATAGAACTTTGTAAGCGCGTCGAGTTATTTTTCCAATTTCGTCTTTACAAATAGATTCAGAAGTTTCCGCATAACTTGAGAACAGTTTGGCTGTACAAGAGTTTTCCGTCGCATGGTTTTGTTGGGGCTTTCGACGTTTTGGCGTTGAGTTTGCGGGTAGTTTGTCGGGGCTGGACCACATGTCACGCATTTGCATACAGATTGAAGGTTTTTTGCGGAGTTGACCGGTTGCCGACGATATCGATTGGTATAGTGGCCCTGCTGATGTAAATCGGGCTCTTGGAACTACTTTGTTTGAGGCAAAATAGACCCTTCTGTCCTCTTATATCTGAATCGAAATGAGGAATGAAAGATTGTCTTGGAATAATCTGTTACGGTTAAGAACTTAATTCATGAACCACCATCGTAATTTTTCATAGAAATAGTCATTACGATTGCGATTTCATTATGGTATTTACCGCCTTCGATCGTACCTAGGTACCTAGCGAAGAAATATTATTATGTTAAATATTTTATTAAGTTTACATCGGGAAATTTATGAAACATTTTAAATGTAAATCGACATTTTTTTTATTACAATTAGATTAATAGTAACGGATGAAACTAAACAAATAAAAATCTAATTTTCCTAACAACCTCAGTCCAAATATTTAAGAACGGCGCCATCTACCGTTGGAGTTATTAGTTACGAACTTCGTTCACAGATGGCGCTGCAAGACACGCTTGAACGATGCAAGACAAAACGAATGCAAAAACATTTATGAATATTTATTCCTAGACTTTACTTACTCGCACATTAGCGAACTTCAGGTGCTTCAGCGAATTACGCTGTCTTCGCGTCGCTGGCTCATTTACATTTGAAACAGAGAATTTACGTGCAGCCATGAAAGGCTGGCATCCGCTTTGAGCATAATCAGAATTATAAGGTGAAGGCAAATGGCTGGGTCTTTACTGCTCTCTCAGTGAGCTAAGTTGGAAGCTGACGATGGAAAGTGTAAATACAAATTTCCTGGGAACTGGGAAGGTATCTAAATCTAAACTTACTATTATTATTTTCTCACAGCAAAAATTACTAAAGTTTTTACTTCATTGTAGACAGAGTTGCAAATAAATTTCTGAGGTAAGCTACTATTTTAGAAATTAGTATAACGATTATGATTACTCAGGTTATCTAATAAAATTAGCAAAAATACAAAATTATAAACGCATTTTTTTGAAGTCTGCTTTTAGGCATTGACCTGAGGACCGATGTCTATTCTCAAGACCACACTAGAGATAACATGGAGTAAAAATGACTATTTACAATAAGATGCTTAATTTCAACTAAACTTGCAACTCCCGTATGGTCTAGTGGCTAGGATACCTGGCTTTCACCCAGGAGGCTCGGGTTCGATTCCCGGTACGGGAAATCTTTTTGCATTTTTTACCTGGCTAATAAAATTATCCTGTGCGCGTAGACTTTCTCCTCAGCGGTTCCCAGCACAAATACGATGTCTGCCGAATCTTGGTCTTCAGACAAGCGTTGCAAATCTCTGAGCAGGCCGGGCAGACCGGCGCGCTCAACCGATGCAGCGCAGCACGCTCCGGGGACTCGACTCGCCATTGTTTTTTTAGTGATTTGTATTTTGTAAAAGCAACCACTGGTGGCCCACAACTGGGCAAAATTTAGAATCCTAGTCCCCACACTTGTAGATTTGAGATTTAGGATGATAGTTATGGGTGGACTTCGATTAGGTAAACAAGCAGCACTTTTATGTGATAATACGTAGAATGGTAAGATAGAACACAGAACAAGAATAACTCCTTATCAATCGCGGAATGTGTATTGCAAACTATAATATGCCTTTCAGTTAAGCATAAGGATAAACAATAACAAACACGAATAAAGTTATTACACTATTTCCACTTTACAACACACTGTTTATAAACATAAAACAACACTTGGGTACCAGTTTAATTCATTATTTCACCATTTCAACAAATAAAACCGAACTATTTACAAAATAAAGCTTTCGCACGAACTTTACTTGTCAACATAACCTCAAAAACAGCTCGAATACAGTCAAACATAATAAATACAGAACACCTTGCTTTCCAGCAACGAGAATTACTGAGACATAATGTTCGAGAAACGATCACAGTGTCTCTTTAGTTGAATCCGTGAGTGAAAAAAAGTAAAGGGGCCATTGAAAGCTTCAAACAGGTTCCTCAGGTAAACGTTATTGTACTGCTATCTCAGTCTCACGTTTCTTTATTGGTGTTTGTCTTATAACAATAAATTTGGGCTTCTTAGATAGCCGCCTTCGTGGCGCAATCGGTTAGCGCGTTCGGCTGTTAACCGAAAGGTTGGTGGTTCGAGTCCACCCGGGGGCGATGCTTTTTGCATTTTTTTTTTTCTTCACAAAAAAACTTTCAATGATTCATCGGTCGCTCGCCTTGATGGCTATGCCTATGACTCATTATCATTAGTAAGCTGGAAAATTTTATCAAAATTAAATAATCTACCAATATCATGCAAAAATTTCCTGTTACATTTTTTCAACTGGACAAAAATATGTATACACCGTGTTACAAAAGACAGGGTAAAAACTTACATAAATTATTAAAGCAAAAAATAATATTGTAAACCCTCGTAAAGCTGTCACATAACAGAACTGAAGTTATCATAGATTATTTATTTAACAGAGTGTATTGTTTGACGAATTTTCAATTTTTCATTGAAAAAAGGTTTGCAAACTCAATAAGAGGATTTTTTTTTCAAATAATGTTAATTGACTCCATTCCAACTGGCCATTTAACCCCCTTTCTGTGTCACTCGTATTTTATAACACATTGTTTACATCTTTTGATAATAAGGGAATCTTTTGATAATAAGGGAATGAAAATGAATGTAGGTAAAACGAAAGTTATGGTGATAGAGAAGAACGACGAGATGACTGAAT
>BHDV01037397.1:138577-153718 GCA_005406045.1 Adoxophyes honmai
TGTAACTTCCAATGGGAACATACTTAAAATCAATTTCAAACTTCTTTTGACGATTTCTCGAAAGTGCAATTTTAGCAAGTGAAAGCTTGATGATTTAAAAAAAAAAAGTATGAGACTTAGGTTCATGATTGTTTCTGTGTTAAATAGCTTATTTAACATAGATTTAGGAACTGTGCTTAACTCAATACCTGCCATAAGGACCCTTTAGGCATGGACGGTCACATTTATTTACTTAACGCTTTTACACCTGCTTAAGTAGAAATAAATCAAAAAATTATCGAGATGAAAAAAATACTAAGAGTATGAGTAAGTACCTACACGATTTGAGAAATAAATATGGTAGATATCTCGCGTCTTTATACCAAGCTGTACTACAAGAATTCTTTTATTTGTAATTTAGTTTTCGTTTTGGGCGACCCTGATAGTTCTTTAAAACCATAATGTTTTATCTCGCATCTATTGGCCTTTCAACTTTGAACCCCCGCATGTTTCCAATAAGTCTAAAACACAACTTTTATTTTTACACCATCGCATACGATAGTGTCGTGAATAACGATGGTTCGACGCGATGACAGGTTGATGGTTCCGCCGGTTTTATTCGAGTTGTTATTGTGTCAGGGTTACTGCTCAATGTTTGGTTAAAATAGTAGATCTTTTTGACCCCTGACGCATAAAGAGGGTTGCTTGAGACTTAGTTGGCGGGCTTGTGGAACTTTTGTGTTTTTTAGCAATTGTTTTGTAACTGCTTGATTACATACCCGGTTCTTTATTTGAAATTATATATCTATTTAGTTAACTGTCTAAATATTGACCTAATTAACCATTAGTACAACTAAAGTGAGGTACTTAATCTTGAATACTTGATCTTCATTATTTTGTTTAATTTGTGGCCTTTTATTATTTGCAATGTCAAATAATCATTCATATTTAAAAAAATATTACCTACTTCAAGGTAGGTAAACGGACAAGAACTTATTTCAAAATATTTTTATGCCTATATCAAAGATGTCAAAAGATGCTAAGTGATTGCCATTGTTCACAAACATCAACCTGATTAATTACAGATGCGTTGCCAATTCAGATCACAGATGCATACATACAATCAGGCCTGCATTCGCAAATAAGGTAGGGAGAGCATACGATACATTACAGACAAAACTAAAACCATTTCACGCTTCGTAGCCACTTCTAGCACAATTTCTGGTTTAAAAACAGATGAAACTTGGAAGAGATGAAATAGTGACAGCTTACCAGCGTGTCGCCAGCCTAAGCCTATTTCCTTAGCCGCCTCTTACAACATCCACGGAAGAAATGAATGTCTAATCTAATGTGTTATTATTATTATAGCTAGTTACGAATGACAGTGATGAATTTGTAATGACTGTCTTATTGGGTTAGCTAGTAAGAAGTAAAAAAAAACCAGCTCCTCTTGTAACGTGACCTCTAAACTTGAAAGACATCTGATTCAAGTTTGTCATGACCTCACAACGCATTATTTATAGGTATCACATGGCTTCGAATATTTATTAGCACGTTTTAATTGCAGGTCGTAGTGTCAGAGGCCAATGACAGACAGTGATAACTACCGCGTGACCGCCGCGTGCGGCGTGCGCGGGCGCATGGCTCTTAGCATGGCTGCCATGGCTGATACATACATACATCACGCCTGTATTCCCAAATGGGTTAAGCTGAGACTATGAAACGTTGTGAAGTCGAAACCATAGTTCGATTTTAGGTTGAGGCATTGATGAAAGAGGTATAATAGTGGCAGGTTGCTAGCTTGTCGCCTACAATGGATCTGATGTAATTTCTGATGTAAATTCAACTCGAAGTTTCAGCGTGCCTACATTGGCATCGTTGTGCTGTTTTAATACGACACGTATGTAAGTACGTAATAATATGACTGTATACAAAATAGTGCATTTCGTGTTTTTAATACTGTACCTGATAAACATGAAATAAGTTGTCATAATTACAAAAAACTCAAACTGCAAATTATTAATTTTTAATGCGATATTGTTTACAACAGGCATCGGCCAGAAGCTTCACACAATAATTCGAATTCATTGCAACGCTCGTCTCTCAACAAAACATCTACATCTATCCATAAGTAAAGTTATAATAATACCACAGAATAAATAATAGAATACCAACAATCACCAGAGGTCCTTGAGGCCCAATTAACCCTGCCGCAGCCGCAGCGCGGCGATCAGCCCACAAAAGAATCAATTAACGCAAAGCAAGACAACAATATTGCACCGAGCTCTTCAGTGCACCTTGCTAGGGCTAGGGACTGCTAGATACGGACGGTGAATGAAAAAAATATTTATTTTATCACAACTATTATTACAAATCTGAAAGTTTGTAACTGAAAGCGTCTGTTTGTTACCTCTTCACACCTAAATAGAGGGAGCAATTTGATGAAATTTGGAATGCAGAAAGCTGACACCCGGTTCAACACATAATGGTACTTTTATCTTGGAAAAATACACAGATCTCTAGGGATTGCAATAAAATAACTCTACACAGACGGAGTTTCGGGCAATATACAGAATAATCTAGAAGTAAAAAAAGAGTTCTAGTGGATGCTCTTAAAAATTAAAATAGTTGTAATTGGGAGAATATAGTTAGTGTTATAGGACTGTCGTTTGTTCCCAAGTAAGATAAATTAATATAAAAATAGACTTTATCGCTGTTTTAGTTCGGTACTTTGTTAAGTAGATAATAAACGGAATGATTAAAGAATTATCGTCATTATCACTAAGTCAGTTCGAGTAGGTAATTGACAATCACAACACATCACATAATTCACAGAAACAGTAGATACGAAATCTCTGTGAAAAATAATCCATTTTTCACTGTATTATTCACATTCACATAGAAAAATCTTGATACCTACGTAATAATCGAGCCAATCGGTTTTTGATCAACCCGTGGAACGCTGTCACAACAAACAAAATAATGATTTCCTTTGTCATATAATTGTAATACAATGTCACTACAACGTTGACTGTAAATAGGATATGTGGCGGGTCAAGAATCACTTGTTCCGACAGTAAACGGACAAGATTTGCATATCATTCTTAATACACGGTTTGGCCTAGCTCATAGTTTGATTCAAACTACGACTGCTCTAAGCAGCTTGTCTTTGGCAGCCCGTTACACACATATAAAACAATTTAAAACTAAAATAAAATGAACTCAAATCGATCCCAAGAATTGAGCGAAAAATAAGAACCACCCAGAAGGAAACTAAACTTATTCCTTGCCAGTTCTAACTTCCGTGCGCCTTCGGTTCCCTTTGACGCGCAGATCAAAGCACGCGCTTCTATTAGCCCTGATTACAGCGCGGCTCTCGAGCCCCCCTGACTCGCGAGGCTGGGCCATTGTCACCCGCGAGCGGCGGAGGGTTAAGATGCGTTCTAGTGCCTTTGCTAGTTTCATAAATTAGCTTTGATGCGTCTGAGAGTTTTTAGGGTTAGTTTTGTTAAGCTGTTTGGGGTATGTAGATGGTCTTGCAAGAGCGCGGCTGTTGGAATATTGGTACCTAGCTGTAGGTGAAACACAAGCGAATAACTTAAATCAATGCTTGAGATTTAAAATTGTGACAAAAGTTAAAAAAGCAGAGCGTGAAATAGTCATGGTTGTGTCTGTGTACCGTGCCGTGGGACTTGCCTACTCTCTTCAGGAATACAGACGTATATCATAAACCTATATTTTCGTTTTCATCCATTTTTGGAAATGGTTCTAAACTGACATAGGTACATAGGTACAATCACGCCTGTGTTCCCAAATGGGGTAGGAAGAATACACCACAAGAAAAAAACCCCTGATTATATAATTTACGCTTCGTAGCGTAGCCATAGCCACATAAACTAAACTGATGTTAGGTAAGTACCTAGTATCTTTAAAGTTAGAAAAACATATACCTACCAATCTAAGAAAAGAAAAACCCTATGTGGTTCTAAATTAAGCAACTAACATCATAAGCTATCTTGGTAACAAAACACTCATCTAAAATGATATGCCGTAAATACCTACAGGTATGGAATTTGATACCTGTGACAATTTAATTATTTTTATTACATTTATGTTTTCTTGATAAGTTGGCGCGATATACTTACGTCACAATGACGTTTCTTGTGAACGGTGTAAATTAGCACAGGTGACTAAGCTACCTAAATTGTTTTTTGCCGTCACCTGGCCGTTTAAGATTATTTCAAGCAATGTATGATCAAATTTTCCTTGCTTCGTTTGTTTCCTTTCACTTATTTCAGGTGTACGGAACATGATACCTAATTTCGCCGCCTTATTCAGCGGCGTTGGTGGTGTAATGGTCAGCATAGTTGCCTTCCAAGCAGTTGATCCGGGTTCGATTCCCGGCCAACGCACACTTTTTGCATTTTTTTCTATTAATCTGAACTGTTTCGTAGCTATGTGTATCCATTTTGGATAATAAAGAGCACTATATTGGTGAAAAGGTGGCTTTTCTGTAAAAATTGCAAACACTTGAAAAGTAATTTAGAGTCTTTGATGTTTACATTTATTCGGGGTTCATTTCCGATGGAATGTTTACATTGTCGGGACTTCGCTTTTCGTAAAATGGGATTCGTACCCTCGACTTGCGAGTAATCATCTTTACGTTACGTACTTAGCTATTGTATTACACGCTAGTTGGTTCGTGGGATAGGCAACTATCTAAAATAAAAATGTATCCTTATCTACTTCACAAAAACAGACTGCAATGAGCTAAATAGTAGTTAGAAGGTACCTATAGCAGTGCAGTAGTATAATTTGCTTTTAAATATTGTTTATAATATATTAAATCAATGTTTATAATTTATAATGTTGTGGTAGCCCAGCGGTTTGACATGTATTGTGGCCTCTCATGCAGAGGGTCGTGGGTTCGAACCCCAGGCTCGCGCCTTTGAATTTTTCGCAATTTATGCGCGAAATCCAATTCGATATTTACCACAAGTGGCTAAGTAATTCAATGTTTTTATTATGAACCCACAATTCTCATTGGCAAGCGAAATTTTAAATCTAACATTTTTTTTTAATAGTTTAGGTATAATAATAATTTTAAACAAAAAAAAACCGACTTCAAATTAGCAATATTTTGAAAGTATTCTGTTTACTGAATGTAAAATCTTGACTTCATCAACAAATTACCGAAAACGCCGTAGGGGAAGCCGGGGCAAGACGGGCACCCGGGGCAATATGAGAATGCGTTCCCTACCCCACTCTAGCCGTCAAAGTTTGTAGGTAAATGCCGGAACGGCTGCTAGTCCGCCCCGCGACCGCGCGGTCAGTGCTTAAGTCAGCGCTGTTGCGCGTTTCACGGAACCAGTGGAAAAAAAACGTAAGTACATTATTTGATATAAAATTTCACTATTTTGCGTGGCCTATGTTTGTTAGAATTCTTTGTAATTATTTAAGTAGAATTCGCGTTCTGACTTGCTCAAAATCTTGAAATTATGTGTGGATAGTAAATAAATCAATAAAACTAACGGTTTAAGACTTCTAGGTTATTT
Source organism: Adoxophyes honmai (assembly GCA_005406045.1). Classification (NCBI taxonomy): domain Eukaryota; kingdom Metazoa; phylum Arthropoda; class Insecta; order Lepidoptera; family Tortricidae; genus Adoxophyes; species Adoxophyes honmai. Next base: position 144,112 of record BHDV01037397.1, read on the forward strand.
TGTTACAATGACGACATCGGGGCATTATGGGCGGGGTAAAATGGGCATACTGCCCATATTGCCCCGCTCAAATTCATATATGACCCCGCTTCATGATAAGTAAAAAATAATTGCTTGTTTTTTTTTTCAGAGTAATTATGGTTCGGAATAAAAAAGGAAGATCGATCGCGGTTTTTACGGTTTTGACACCCAATAATATCTTACCGATTCCCAAAGCCAGTGGGTAAAAGAGAGTCACTAGAAAGCAAGATAAAATGACAATTATTACAAGTTCACCATACAAAGCTGACCTGGACCAGTCACATCCAAAACCAAAAAATTCAAAAAAAGTTGTGAAGAAAAAAAAAACAAGGAAGAATGGTAAAAAAATGCGTTGATGATGAAGATGTGGAGTCTCTCTATTGCGGAAAGTGGTATTATAGTCTAAAGAGGGCTGGATTTCTTTCCGAGCGTGGGCTCACTGCTAATGCGCCGGCAAAGATGATAACGTCGATGAATAATTGGATATTTGTTCCTTTTGTGCTAGATTTTAGATTAATATTATTAATTTTGTTACCTATGCTCGTTTTGCCCCAGGTATGATCATTTTGCCCCGGGTACGGGGCAATATGAGCAATTTGTGTTTTTTTGTAAAATGGCTATGGTCTGTAGAAATGAAGGACTGAACTAATTATTTGCTGTTAATATGAAAGACGGATAATTACTCTAATAAATGAGTATGTAAACAATATCGTAGTTTACTCCAATCTCTTACAATTACGATTTACCCTTAAGGGGCCCGTATTGCCCCGGCTTCCCCTACATCTCCATATTAAATTTGAAGAGTTCCCTCGATTTCTCCAAGATTCCATCATCAGATCCTGGTTTCGTGCCAATGGGACCAATTTCGATTAAAAAAAAAATTTTGAAAATCGGTCCACGGGTTTTCGAGATATCGAGTAACATACACACAAAAAAAAAAATTAGGTCGAATTGAGAACCTCCTCCTTTTTGAAGTCGGTTAAAAATAAACCACTGTATGGCAAAAGCGCCCCTTTACTAATAATAAAATTAAACGACTTCTTTTGTACTTGAATTACTTATGTAGCTTAATAGGTACCTACTTGGCAAAATTTCCGACTGGTGTTGCAGGTAGTTGCAGAAGTATAGCTTAAGATTAGTCTTGACGAGGCCGCTTATTTCACTATGTTTAAAATAAGATTAAAGAGTCATCACAACATGGTCACCCTATTTCGCGTCCCCGCAGATTCGACACGTCTGCAATTAGGACCAAATTGCGCGGAATCCAACCTGTTTGCGAGCAGCGCCGGAAATTGTCTACTGTCAATATTAGGGCCGACTGTACCCTTCTGCCAGCTTACCACGCCCCTTGACTAACATCACCCGAAGTCTAGTGACCATGATTTAGGGTCGAATTTTCAAGGATATTTAGTTCGTCAGCGTTTGTAGACGGTTGGTAAAAGATTTCTCGTTCTTATAATTGTGTATGATGGTCTTGTAGGGGAGACAAACCAAATATTGGTGTAATGTGTGCACTATGCGCTGCCTATCGACGAAAATGTTGGCTACTTTGCGAATCACGAACGGTGAACTTTACTATTGATTTTATGTATAAGTACGATAAAAAATATAAGGACAAGAATGAGAACTTGATATTCTTCTTTACCAAGTTCAAAGTATAAAACTTGTTGCTATGACAACAAGAGAGTAGGCTGACAAACTTACGTTGGGGAGATTGGTGCCCGAACTACTTAGGCAAGACCTGGGTGTCAGGTCACCAGTTCTCCGACCCTCAAATGTCCATAGCTAAAATAGACCTAAAATAACCCACTGGTTATTAACGCCACTGCGTAGCGTGCATTGGCGGGGCCCCGTATAATAAAAATGTTTGGGGACCCTTTATGAGGGGGGGGGGGGAGAAGATTTTTCACAAAGGAAAGAATTTTATTTTCGTTTTTTAATCCTTAACACTTTGGGGGCCCCGTATAATTGATACGGGAGATACGGCGGTAGCTAGGCTCCTGAAAATGACGTAGGTAGGTAAAACACTTATTCTATGTTATACTTAGTACGGGTGACAACCCTTTATACCTACTCTCCACCAGCGAGACCTCGTGAAAGGTTTACAGCCAATAGGTAACGGGTAGAAAGAGACAGCTATATTTTTACACCTAAACCGTTCGGGAGTGGATCTTCTGTACATAGTACCTACTATTACCTATTCCGTGCTAGCTGTAGGTGAGGAGAAACGAGCAACACCGCCTCAATTCACCAGTGACGGCGATACGCCGCGAATTGTATCCGCCATTTTCTATTTCTCTGTATTGTTCCTTTATCAAAACCGTGTGACATTTAACTCCCATTGTTTACGCCAGAAGGTCAAGCGGAGGTCGGGCTAATCACCCCCTAGCGATGGGGAGGACAATCTGCGAATATACAATATCTAATCGTTTCAGGCATTTATTATTGACTTAGCCAGTTCTGATTGCTTAAGGGTCCGTTTGTTGAGTTTGTTCAACGGATAATATTCTTTTCGAGATTCTTAAAGTGTAAAGAAGAGATTCTTTGAGATTTACTACGTAAAATGGGCTTAATCTCGCTAAAAACTTTGTTTAAATTACGTCGTTGGAGTCCACACAGCCAACGTAACCGAAACGATGCAATATGTATAGGTACGGTCAAGGTCTTTAATTCATGAGCCACCACAGAACCTTTTCAAAGTGAAAATTATTACGATTTCCCTTGATTATTAACGAGATGTCACTATGACGTTTACTGTGAATTGGTTCCATGGTGGCTCATAGATTGAAGTCCTTGACTGTATTCTGTTTTATTTAAGATTAGAGTTGTAACGGCCTAATCTTCGTATGCTTACACCAAGGACACATGGCACATGGTCACTATCATACCACTCCGATACTTACTTGAAATTGTCATAGTTTTGACTATGTAACATTTTGTGTGCTCTGCCTACTCCATTTGAAACGTTGGCTAATAACAGATCTGCTAATAATTTACTTGATAAAATGTTGTGCAATAATAGAAGGCTATGGAAGTATGGACATTATTATTCTCCAGTCAAAAAAGTTTTGATCAGGTGCCTGAAATTTTAACATTGGCAATAATTCACACCGCAACAAATTGCAAGTTGATGCAACTTATGCGCCAAGTCTAGCTCATTCACGAAAAGCGCAGAAAGGCTCTTTTATCCCAACCATTCATATCTGAATGTAGTTACCGCTATCTCAATGCGATGTCAAATAGAGATACACGCAAAGGATCTAGGTCGCGCCTGGGGCGCCCCTGGCGGAATATTCTGGAAGCTCGATAAAGCCTTAGTGTAACCCGGCCTCGAGACGATAAAGGTTATGATAAGACGCGTGGGATGTGAATAATAATTCGGTATTGGATATTATAATGTTCGATGGTTTAGCATTTTGGAAAGCCTTTTTAAATTTCGTTCAAACGAATGCGAGTAGATTGTGAATAGATAACCTACTAGCTTTCATTAGCGCTTGATTAAAACCTTTTTGAAATTGCGTCGCTTTAGCTGTTGAAGTTGAATCAGTGATACATGCTAGTGTCTTATCTGCACAACTAAGTAGTTTAATTTAACTTCCTTTTTAATTCAAGACGTTGTAAGTACCTATTGGGTATTTTGAAAGATGGATTTTCTGTCAAGGTTCTTGTGGCGCATTCTTCTTGGCAATGCTGCTGGTAGTCTCAAAAAGATGTGTAAAAGTGTTCTTCGGAGCCCATTTTTACGATTTTTCAATGAAATTTATCAACCCGTACCTACCTCCTGGTAAAAGTATTTTTATTTTGACGCCACCACGCCCGGTCTTACGAATATGCCTGTTTTCAATTTGTAATGCGTTCTTGCAAATCTATCTATTTAGACTTACTTATCTTACTTCTCATTACCGTGACCAATTTTATTATCTTCACTCCACACATACCGCATTGGGCCCGCGGGGGAACTGTAGCCCAAGCCCTCTCATACTGAGAGCAGTGGGACGTATATAGGCTGATGATGATGACTCTACACATTTCCTAGCTACTTCTGTTGCATTTTTCTAACCATTACGTCATCAATTTTGTTCCTTTTTCAAGATTCAAACTCCGCGCCAGCCGGAATGGAGATAAAATTCAAAGAAACTTTAAAGAAAACAGTTTTTTTCTTCAGACGGGTCCAGAATAAGCGCAGGAGCAGCGAAATGAATCCCTTCACGCAAACACGACTGGCCGCGAGTAGCCAAAGTGTTTTCTCTGCGCTACCACCGCAATTCTCACGTCCGATTCCGCTAAAACTTCTGTGAGTTTGGCTACCATAGTTACGCTGTTTAGGCTGATCGCCAAGTAGCAAGGAATTTTAGTTAGGTAGGTACTAATTTTTTACGGTGCCAAAAATGTTGGAAGTCGGAAATCGAACTTAAAACCAGTAGTGGGACACTCTAATAGCGTAAAAGAAAAGAAAATGTAAATTCGAAGTTGTATTAACCTTTTGACCGCCAAAGACGCCATATCACGTCATCGCAAGTCAGTGCCCGTGACGCCACGACGTTAAATGGTGCGTCGAAGTTATTGCGTAAGAACTGAAATATAAAATGCTGCAACATTTTTTCTAGGTTTACTTTATTTATAGGTAATGTAAGTTATTTTATACCTAATTTAAATAAAATAATACAGCACCATTCGAAAAAAAACAAGCATTATCTAAGAGCCGGCTCACGTCTTTGGCGTTAGGAGCACAGCGTTTCACTTCGCGCCTTGGCGGTCAAAAGGTTAAAGAATAGCACAAATAGACACGTTGTCATGCCATGAACATATTCAAAACGAATGGTTAATACCTAATAACCTTTACAATGAAAAGTAACTGTACATTACACCATTCCATTTCGACAAGTTCTGCCAAACAATTTAAAAAGATAAATCGCAGACCTTAACACATACCAGTACATCACATACCTCCCGTCAACATACTCTAGCGAAACTCGTAAAACATCAATGGTAGCTCGCTCGTCAAAGCAGAGAGCTAATTCCGGCTCAAAGCTGTAATTAGCGCCATCTAGCGAGGAGTAGCGGTATTGTTACATGATTTGCTGCTGACATCAAAGTCGTACTTGTTCTTTCGAGACTCAGGTTTGAGGGCCATTGGAGCCGAGAGCTGCGATCGATTGAAGAGCTGTTTTAATAAAAACCGGCCAAGTGCGAGTCGGACTCGCGCATGACGGGTTCCGTGCCATTGACTGGTAAATGAAAGGTAAATTGATGTTTATGACGTATTAAGAAAGCGCGATTTTTGTATGGGAGCCCCCTTAAGCACCTATTTTATTTTAATTTAATTATTTAGTTTTAAAGTAGATGTACAACTAAATATTCTGTGAATGTTTCAATTGTCTACCTATTACCGGTAAATATATCGACCCAAAAACACCAAAAAAAACACGGCTGCTGTAGGGGAACCCCCGTAAATAATTATTTTATTTTATTTTTAGTATCTGTTGTTACAGCGGCAATAGAAATACATAATCCGTGAAAAATTCAACAGTCTAGCCAGCACGGTTCGTTAGATACAGCCTGCTGGTGACAGACGGACGGATGGACTGACAGCACAGTCTCAGCAATAGGGTTCCGTTTTCATCCTTTCTTTAGGGAACTCTAAAAATGTAACATAACATTGCGTTAAGTAGATATTATCTACGTATTTCTAGCTATATTTACAGTTGCACTTGTTGATTCTCAAGCGAGATGAAACTTATTCCAATTTGTCAGATAAGTTCAAGTGTTCGTGCAACTTTCCCGTATATTTCACAGACATTCTGGATTTCAGTTTGAGTTCGCTTCTTGGTTCGTGAACTCCTAGAAAAAGTTTGATTTTAGTAGAAGTTACCAAAGTGCAGTGCTGGAATGCAGACCGAAGATGGAGTTGAACCCTGAACGATTGACTATTTGGCGATCTTTACTGTAGATATAGCTGCAGATATACTATTAAATGTTATTATTATCTACACGGCAGATGGTTTTTTGAATGAGTAGAACTGGAAACGCCATCTTCCGGCAACGAACTAAGATAAGTTCGCCTTTGTACATTTAAGTTGTTGTCCTGTTCCTTGTTTTTTGTAATTGTTTTATGTACAATAAAGAGTCATACAATACAATACAATACAATACGAACTAGAAATCCGTGAACAAAAAACCAGTCTATTATTACTTATTCTCAAGTTCTAAATTGGCTTTTGCAAAAGTAAAAATTTTAGAAATATTGACATTGACACCTTGAAACTCTGAACAATGGTTGTATTCTGGAAACTAGTGATTTTCCCGTAGGTATACTATAAGAAAAAAATCATCGTAATCAACCAAGTTTTAACGTTTTGGATTGTTTTATAGGTTAACTTCGAATTTCGATACAAAATTTAAAATTTTATGACTTTCCATAGTAGTAAACAGGCAACACTTGCTATGTCATTTTAGAAGTTGAGACTAAGCCGGGGATACACATGCCCGTAAATCAGGAAAGTAGCTGGTATCAAAGTTACTGGCATGTACGAGTAACTGGCACACTGCGGATACATTTGCAAATAACACTGGCAAACATACTGTGCTCTTGCATGCCAGTATTTTACCATCGCGTATACACAGGACAGTTCGTGAGAGTATTTCGTACCTACAACATGGATAACGATCGTAGTGGATTAAACAAACGAGTGCCTACGGCCACGAGTCGGCTACTGGCATGCCCTTAGCTATCGCGGCAGTTCACACGTGCCAGGTTAGCAGCCCCCCGCGCCCCTCCCTCAACGGGCATGCAAGGAAATCAAATGTTGTGCCAACTACTTGCAACAAGCTAGCTTCCAGTTACAGGCATGCCAGTTAGTGAATACACATGACTGTAGCTGGCACTTGCAAGGAGCTGGTATGCTAGTGTGCAAGCTACGGGCATGTGTATCCCCAGCAGAATACTACATACGTCTTCTTTTACTTAATTTAGGTTATGAAATTTTTAGTGTTCGCTTATTTAGACATTTTGCTACATAACATTACTGTCAGTAATTATCCCCAATAGCGTAATTAAATTAAAATAACACATGACTTGTTTCCGTATTCCCCTCAACCCAGCGAAGTGCCGACTGCTTTCTTTATCTCAAAATGGCCGCCCTTCTAATTAAAGGCCAGTGGCAATTAATTAGCATTTAGGCCTCTCCTACGTGTGGGACAGTGTGTATGTGATATATATTATGATATATGTGATATGTGGTATGTGGGGAGCTACCAAGGAAATACAGTGTGAAAGAGGTCAAGTGAGCAAGTGTGTATGACTCTTTGTTTGTATAACTCTTTCTTGTACAAAACTTTAAAAATAACTTTGTGTTCTATAGGGTTTATAATGGAGAGGTCCATTTCTTCCGTGGATGTCGTAAGAAGCGACTAAGGCAATAGGTTAGGGTGTGTTTTAGGCGATAGGCTAGCAACCTGGCATTATTATACCTGCCAACGCAAAACCTGACAAAATATGCTGGAAGTGACCACGAAACGTGAAATAGTCGTGGTTTTATCTATGTAGCGTTTGGTGTGCTCTGCCTACCCCTACATACAGGCGTGATGATGTATGTACAAAAGTATAACCCATCAAAGTCCAAAAACTACAGATGACACAAAAATCTATAAAAACATAAATCCGTATCAAAAGGTGTACAATCTTGCACAGATACCTATGTCGGCAATCGGCATAAATTACCTGTAAAAAAGCAGCAAGGCCATTGACAAATTTATGTCTCATCTTCCTAAAACTTTCCCCCACCCATGCACTTCAAAATTGTAGGTAGAAGCGGGAATATTTCCACAGGGCATCGAATAGTTATAAGTGGGCAGTCGATGCCTCGCAATCAGACGCGGCGCGGCACATCAAAGGCTCCTCTAATAGCTTTTAAGGAGGGGGGAAGCGGGGAGAGAGGCAACCCTCTACCAACCGAGACGACGTACAATGCGGCGTCTGGTTATACATGGTTTGTCTTGGTTGGTGGTAGAGGAGCAATGGATGCGGTTTCACGTGAAGTGGTTAGGGTCGTGCGATTTTTTGTCTCATCGCTTGTTTTCTAATGAATGCCACTCGAGCGCTTTCGGAGTTGTTTAATTTCTGGTGAAACTGGGCAGGTTTAGTTTTGGCTGGCAAAGTTGGTTTCGATTTGGGTAATTAATTGGAGAACAGTTAGTGAACACATACAAGCGTACATGTCTGCATTCCCAAATGGCGTTAGCAGAACACACGACATACAGTCAAAACCATGGCTGTTTCACATTTCGCATAATTTTAGGTTTAAGCGTTAGTGAAAGAGGTATGATATAGTGACAGGTTGCTAGCCAGTCGCCTAAAATATGCCTCAACCCAGGGCTTCCCAAACTTTTTCTGACTACTACGCTCATAGGAAATTTGCCAGTTTTTTGCGATGCGCTCTCTAATGTCTACCATACCTACCAGTTGTCATTCTAGCCAGATATACGACGAATCCCTGTGGATCGCCTCACGGCGCAATAGGAATACAGCTGCGAAGCCGTCACGACACACAGTAGTTTGGCAAGCTCTGCCTTAACCTATTATGGTCACCTGCCACATCCATGGAAGAAATGGAGAGACGTTATTCTAAACCCGACAACGCACGGCCATACACTTCATGAATTTACAAATAAGATGATACAAAACATGTCGTTATAACCCAAATACGTCAGCACGTCTCGCAGCAATATTTTTATGAAATCCCGTACCCTTTTGTCGACATGTTCAAAGCATATTCAAAACGTATTACACTTGGAACAACGGGATGAAAGAACGCGCCCAACGGCTCGGAAACGCCGGCTGACACGCGGCAATCAAACGACCTCGATACCTGTATCTTCGGTGATACATGGTGATACATGAGGAAGTAAACACGAGAAAATGTAGAACGTAACGTACCTATTTAGTATTTACCTAAGTTAATTTTTGGTGCGGTAGCGAACGGACGACAAATAGGTACCTATGTTGCGTTTACCTACATATTATATCATCACCCCAGTATTCCCAAACGGGTTAGGCAGAGCATGCAAAATGTTACATAGTTAAAACAATGACTATTTCATGTTTTCAGGTTTAGTTAGGCCTAAAGCTATTAATCCTTAGTAGCTTCTTACAACATCCACGGGAGAAATAGAGAGGTGATGTTCTATCACGACACCACACGGTGCACGGGACTGGTAACAAGAAGACGTGTGGAGTCGGGTTTAAATTAAACCTCCCCATTTCTTCTGTTGTATAGAAAAAAATCCTTTGTCGAACACTGCGGTGTCACTATGACATTCACTGTAAATAAGTTCTATGGTGGGTCAGGAATCAATTGGTTCAATGGTAATACATACTGCCTGAAATCTCACATGAGGCAAGCAGAGCACACGAAACACTATTGCCTAGACCTGTGGTTCTTAACCTTTTTGCCTGGCGACCCACAAATCAAAAATATGAGAAACCCGCGACCCGGTTATAAATGAAAAACAAATGAAACTCAGTGATTGAGGTTAGTTTTTCAAACGGTGGGTCCTGCGACCCATCTTGATATGGCCCGCGACCCAA
>BHDV01037397.1:161267-187716 GCA_005406045.1 Adoxophyes honmai
TTACCAGTGTTGGGGACAAACATTGAGAAACTTACAGCCTTTATACTATGACGAAGGTCTGGGGGCCGCTGGCTCTTACTCTATCTGGTTTAAACCATTTTTCGCTTATTTACGAGCGTTTCGCGTGAGCGAACTGAGCGATACAAGCCCGGTTCGCGCTTTTGTTACAGAGAAATAAATCTGCGTTAGCCAAAAATGGTGTTTACTATTTAGCGCTCTAAATTATTTAATGGAAAATGTTTGTTGGGAACTCAAAACTTAACACAGATTGTTTTAGACGAGTACAAGTAAATGTGCTAATGTCTATAGATGCCCTGTGAATAGAACGTAGTCGACTCGCCTAAGTATAATAACTGACTTTCATTAGGTACAGTCGCGAACCGGGATTGTTGAGCCACTTGCCACTGTTCGCAATTTAGACGTGTAATCAATGACCGATGTGACCGACTAGATGTTAGCTATTGAATTAGTATTACATGACCAAGTTACAAACATTAGTAAGTGGCTCAACAATCTCGGTTCGTGATGGTACCTAATCATCTCATAGAAATCTATGGGTGTCGCTTTCAGCTTGTCCAGCCGGCTTAGCACAGCAAGCCGCGAGTAGAGATGCACTCGAGATGGACTAGCTGTCACTGTGTAACTAGAGACGTCAGAAAATGACAGGTGGTATCCTGCGCGCGTGGCGTCTCGTGCGTTTTGCTCTGCTAAGGCCGTGGTCGCCTTCACCCGCCGCCCGCGGCCGACAACGGCCCGCCGCCCGCGGCGTCTGAATAATAGTAGTAAACGGAACGCTGCACGCGGCGGACAAAAACGACCACTCCCGAGCATTCCCGAACATACCATTCAGATGACATACATAAATACTAAATTACGCCTGTATTCCAAATGGGATAAAACCATGACTAAAGTAGTCACTAGCATAATTTTAGATTGAAAATATAGCCGTGTACATATATCTGCCGTGTGGTGTCGGGAAAGAATAACACCTATCCATTTCTTCCGCGGATGTCGTAAGAGGCGACTAAGGAAATAGGTTTAGGCTTTAGGCGACAGGCTAGCAACTTGTCACTGTTCTACCTCATCCTTCTTTGCAAACCTAAAACTATGCTAGAAGAGTCTGCAAAGCGTGATATCGTCATAATCATGGTTTTGTCTATATCACGTTTCGTGTGATTGTGTGTATGTAAATATTAGTGTCCGACCGAAACTGGTTTTGCGGCCGAAACCGAAACCGAAACCGAATGTTCGGCAGTGGCTTCAGTTTCGGCCGAAACCGAAACCGAAACCGAAACTCACGTGGTCGAGTATAAAGTTCCATAAAATACTGAAATTTGGTGCATTTTATCCTGTATTAATTAGGACACGAAATTGAGACAATTGTATTGTAATTAAAAAAATATTAAAAGGCCAAGTGCGAGTCGGACTCACGCACGAAGTGTTCCGCACCATTGACTATACTTTAGACCGATAGGTACTTAAAAGATGATAAACAATCTTGACATGTCTTTTTATTGAAATACACAGTCTAAAAATGAAAATCGTTACAGTTACAATTCAATTATGAAAGTAAATGATTTTTTCATACCTAAATTGTAAAATGTAAAGATTTTGATTTATAAAGTGTATGTTTAAATAAAAAGACACGTCAAGATTGTTTACCATCCTTTAAGTACCTATCGGTCTATAGTATAGGTAGGTAAATTAATAGAGAATTGAGTTCAAAGCGAATACTAGATCTATGTAGTTCAATTTTTTTTTCTTTACTTGACATTTTTTTTTAGTTTTATCATACAACAGCGTTAGCGTTGAACATTAAAAGCCTTAACAGTAGACCAAATTTGGTTTGCTCCGAACAAATGTACGCCCAACCGCTGAACACACGTTCGAATTTGGTTTGGAGCCAACCGAGTTCGTTGTTCGGACCAAACCAAATTTGGATTGGTTCGAACAAATGTACGCCCAACCGCTAAACACACGTTCGAATTTGGTTTGGAGCCAACCAATTTCGTGGTTCGGACCAAACCAAATTTAGTCGTCTGTTAGGGCTTTTAAACTACCGTGAGACTCACTCATGTTGAAAATTTTCGGATCGCGCACGTTTAATAAATCGAGTTTAGCTCGACATGTTTCGGGCTAATTCGTAGCCCTTCATCTATTTATGAAAATTTTCAACAAGTTGATCATCTTTGATAATCATTTTAGCGAACCTTTTTTTTATTATGTAAGGTGCATAACATTGGTTATGATAACAAATCAACAAGTATAATATAGTAACAAATCTTATGCTTTTTCTTTTTTATAACCTATTATCTAATTAAAAATAAAAACAGTGTTTTTGACATACTTATTAAACAAACACAATACGTATTGACACGTCTACACGAGCAAAGCGCTCTAGCACTGATTAGGTAGTTGCCGGCGGAGTCAGGCGAACGACGCCATATTGCCAGCTGTGCCGAGCGCGATCCGAAAGTACGATGTTGTAAGGTTCGGCGCGGCCGAAAGGTTCGGCCGTTTTTGGCCGAAACCGAAACTCGGGCCGAAACTTGATTTTTTGGCCGAAACTGGCCGAAACCGAAACCGAAACCGAAATTTCGGTCGGACACTACTTTAAACCTTATAATTATCGAGATAAATAAATTTTATTTTTTCATATAACACGGTAATCACCCAAGCAAACAATATGGGCATGAAATCACGTTTATTGATAGATATCACAAGACTTTTTATGCTATACATTTATAGCCTTGAATTATAGACATTTTAAGTAATAGTATAATAATTTTAATTAATGGTAACCATTCGTAAAAAAAGTAACGTGAAATTATTATTTTTTATTTAGGTATATTTTTTTTTGTGTTGCACAGAGTAATGTTCATAATCAAGAGAAGCATTACTTAAAACTTATGTTTCACAGTAATAACTCAATAAATAACCAATAAAGTGTTTACCACGTCTATAAAACCACGGAGATCACTCAAATCACGGTAATCACCGCCGCGGTAATCACGTGAGCAATTTAGATTTTAATTAATTACTTCAAAACGGTTACTAATAAAAACCCAATATTTTTTGTGTAAGCAGTTATAACACTGCTTAATATGTCAAAATAATCTGAGTTAAATATATCAACAAAACATGCGAGAAAAAAATAACATGGGAATCACTTTCAACTGTGACAAAAAATTCGTGTTGTTTTCTTTCCTTCGTGATTCGGCAGCGGCATAATAATAAGAATATACTATTGTTAGACTTATTTTGAGCATATAATAAGGTGTGATTTACGTAAGATATTTTTTTTATAAGGTTATCTGCTAAAATTTAGATTTTACAGGCACTTGAACTTGAGAACACGAAAAATCGTACGGCTGGAGAACGGCCCTTTTGAACAAAACATGCTTTAAATCCAATCTTCGAACCTATCGAGTAAGCACAGTTTTAAAGTGGTTAAGTTTTCTGCATTTTTTAATATTATTAAGTAAGCAACTAATACGTTCTTAAAAAAAATCCTACATAGTTCTTTATTCAATTTCAAAGACACTCGTACTGCGTGGGCTTGCCTGCTTCTGAAAGTACACTCTTCACTACAACGTGAATCAAATCCCCCAACATGCATGTATTACATATTTTAGGTATCAAGTAATAAGTGTGAAATAAAAAGGCTGTGTATGTAATACGAACCTCCATGGCTCCTATTTCGGCTTCCACGTACAGTATTCGGAATTTGCTGATACCATGAACAGCCGTGTTTTTGAAATACAGAGTGGTGCCAAAAGATATGGTTTGTTTCATGTCGGGCACCGGGTACGGCTCCGGGATGTCGGCGCCCGGGACCCCTATGGGGTCCGGTTGCTTGTAATGGTCTAATATTTGCAAAAGTTTCTCGCTTAGACGTTGTTCTCCCTCTCTGAGTTGTTCCTCAGAGGTGTTGGGCGGTGATACATCTGAAAATAATGAATGTAACGAATCAGCTTAAGTAGTGGTATTAAATGCAGGGCCGACACGTTTTTCATTTTTATGTAAATTTAACATAGAAGATGGAATTCTAAAATTAGTCGCTCACAATGCTAAACGTAACTTTTGTAGTTTAACGAACAAAATCCGGCAATTAAAAACATCGATCGGGTTACATACTTATGCATTTTCAGGCCCCTATTTGAGTACCTCTGGATAATGCCAGGACGCTGTAATTTTCGTAATCTAGTAAGCTATAATCACACACTTAAAATCCGAAATTTCAAGTTTGTAGGTAGTTTAGTTCCGAAGTTAAGCGAAAGCAAAGTTTCTCATTTTCAACACTCACTCACTCACTCACTCATGAGTGAGTACTCATGATCATCAAAATAGAACTAGTACTTCCCATAGACTCAGAGAGCTGAAATTTGGTACAGAGTTAGAGTTTAATGGTCACATAAGGGGAATATCATAAAAACTGGGATAATCGAAGATCTGGAGTACTTGGTGACCCTGGTTAGAAAACACCAAAACTATAAGAAATCGACCTACCGCCTTTACAAAGAACATTCAACTTGGTTAAAGCGGTCATTTGATGACAAAAATCGAAGGTCTGAAGTATCTGATGAAGAACCCTATGTATTAGAACGCCTCGTTCTACTAAAAAATTTACTGACATTGCAAAAATCCAGCGTTTTGGGACACGTCTTCTAATTTAATGAACGCGAATACGCAATAAGAAAAACTATCGCTACTTTACAAGAATCAGAACCGGAAGAACTAAAGAAAGATTTTTAATAATTAAATAACTACTCTTAAAAAGAAAGAAAAAAGTCATATAAGAAAATCAGGAAAATAAATCAATATGCCCACGTTTCTACAAAAAGAAGTGAAATCCCATCAAAAACATTCTGTAAAAAAACTAGCCAAGTCTCGATGGATCTGCTTGTTTATCTCTAAAAAGTAATGAAATCTAGAAAAAGTCGTGCCAAGTCTAAGATTCCTTACTGCGATTTCTTTATTATTATCTATAGTTAATGTTATGTGACTTGGCCGTTGAACACGCTTTATATACCAGTTACCAATACCATTAAGAGCTATTATCTAGCTTAACAAACAAAGGCAGTTACAACAAAATGGACTTGTAAAGACTCTAAGGTGACTCACTAACGTGTAAAGAATGTTCAACGGCCAAGTCACAAAACGTTAACTATAATAATAAAGAAATCGCAGTAGGGAACCTTAGACTTGGCACGACTTTTTCTAGATTTCATTACTTTTTAGAGATAAACAAGCAGATCCGTCGAGACTTGGCTAGTTTTTACAGAATGTTTTTGATGGGATAAAAAATGTTTAATTACAAAATGTCGTGCAACAGTCTGGTAAGTTCTTATAACAGCTGTGATAGTCGGGAGGAGTATGAAGATCAAAACACTTCGCTAAGCAATAGGAATGCTACTAAATAGGTATGGAAATATGTCAATTTGCTAAACATTTGTACTGCAAAGAAATCGAGTAATTTTCACATTTACACACAAATTTCCTTACTTATAACGTATGACGTTACAAATAGTCATAATGAAGTCGCGCTTAAGTGCAAAGATCAAAAGCAACAATCTAGGAAGATATTTGATCTTTATTCTTAATTGATTGATTGGCACTTCATAGCATGATAACAGTCCAACTACTTCGATGAATAGGTACCTATAGGTATCTACACAGTAGCGTATTAAACTTTTTTATAACCTTGGTAATCTAATAATTATTACAGCAAGTCTCATAGCATCGACATACATTGCAATGTTATACATAATAATCATACATAGAGACATCAGAACACCACAATGTGTCGAAGGAAAATGAAGATGAGACGCAAATGGTCGATCAAACAAGGGTATTTTTGTTGACTCGCGTATTTGCTGTGTGTACAGTGGACCACGGGCAGTCCAAGGGCACAGTTGAAGTTGGTCAAACAGAGGAGCTCGCGTTAAGGAAGAGCGACGTACCTGTCGGCAGCGCGGCGGCGGCGGCGCACACGGCGGCGAGCACCCACGCGCTGCGGCCCCACATGCTGGCGTCCCGTCCCACACTGCGCGGGCGCCGGTCGCCACAGCCGGGAGAGGTCACAGTTTATCTGGCTGCACACTCAACACTGGGACGTCACTGCGACTAACTTTATTACCGAACACGATACTTATAGTTCCGTTGCAATGTTTGTTTTGTTTGAAGAGTCATTAGTTGATGATTGGCTTCAATTTGAGTAGATTAGTGATTTTCGTTCAATTGTACCTCAAATTGAATTAGGTATTTAAGTAATGCGACGTTGAAAAGTTGAGATTAACACAGTAATGGGCTGCTCATTACTTTGTTTATTTTTTACAAATTAATGGGTTCCATCGTACAAAGTTCGGGAACAACGCTTTTTATTTATTAGAAAAATTAGGTAGAGTCAGCTACAAAGAAAAGTATCCCATACGTAAAGTATGCTTATGTATAATGCGTTAAACCAGAAAAAAGAAAAAGGGTTGGTAATACATATATATCAAGGAAAAGTAAGTGAGTTCAGTCTGTGGTTTATGGTGAGAGGAATGTTCGTAATTTCTTTCGAAAAAAATGTTTCCTATCTGGATTGCGGAAAGCATAAAGACAAGTGGATAAATAGGAAGAGGCTTTTTCCCAGCAGTCGGATAGAAACCCAGGCTAGTGATAATAATAATAATAGTTTAGCTTGCGGCCTAGAGTGGAGCGCTAGAACTATATGTTCGAAAGGTTAATAAGTAGTGACTTGACTAAAGTCCAGTGATCATCAGGGCCGTCTTTAAACTATTTGAGGCCCTGGGCACGTTAGGATCATGGGGCCCCTATGGTTATCATTTGGTAATCTGCTAGGAACTAGGGGGCCCCATTCGATCGCGGGGCCCTGGGCACGTGCCCATAGTGCCCAGTGGAGAAGAGGGGCCTGGTGATCATCCACATAAATGTTGCCATCTCTTGATCCAAACAGCAGAGGATTCACCTCTAGACGAGCTTTGTTTATTGTGGGATATCGAAATGGTAAACGTTCGTCTATCACCATCCATAGCCCAATACATATGTTTGTTCACAGCACCCCAGTCTCAAAACCTATTCCGTATCGCTTACTTCCTGGTAACAAATAGGGAACTTAGGCAACGAGGGTATTATAATGCAATTGTATTTTCGAGTAAGTAAAATATTCTAATCATTTAAGGCGTGAAATCATTTAAGGAGTGAAAGGGTTAGTAAAGTCGACGTGTGATAAAAATAAAGAAGAGCGAAAGGATGATTTCGAAAGGAGACTATCTGCTGATGACTTCCGGACTAATATTAAGATGATCTGGAAGTCTATAAAGACGGCTCGAGGCAAAAGTACAGCCTCGGAGCTGAATCAGATTAGAAGTCAGGGTGGGAGTATTATAAAAGGAGAATAGCATGTGCCTATTTGAAAGAGGAGAAGAGCAGGTATAAGTACCAGTACCAGCTCAGGCAGGAGAAATGAGTGAAAATAGTCAAGATAATGAAATAGGCATGAATGAAATTATGAACTCAATGAAAAGAATGAAGTTAGGAAAGTCTGCGGGGTATGATAGGGTGTTGGTCGAAATGTTGAGAGCCGGTGCAAGTCAGTTGTACCACCTTTTCAACTTGTGTTTGACGAACGGTCGGGTACCTGAGGATTGGTGCAAGGCTGTGATTGTGCTGTTGTACAAGGGAAAAGGGTCACAACTAGACTGCAAAAATTTCCGCGGAATAAGTCTTCTCAGCGTCATCGGCAAACTGTACGCAAAGGTACTAATTGAAAGAGTTATAAAAGAAACCGATGAGAAAATATGGGATGTACAAGCGGGTTTTAGAAAGGGAATGGGATGCGCGGATCAGGTCTTCTCCTTGCGGTGCATAGCCGAAAAGTTCATGGCCAAAGGCCAAAAAGTATATTGCTTATTCATCGACTTGGAGAAGGCTTATGATAGGGTCATGAGGAATGAGTTGTGGTCAGCGTTAGCCATGCATGGGTCAACAGTAGTCTGATACGAGCACTAAAATCTCTTTATAAGGATTCTAGTGCTTGTGTGAGGATAAACGGGGCGTATACTCACTGGTTTAACATAGAAAGAGGTGTTAGACAGGGATGTGTCGCGTCTCCATGGCTGTTCAATCTATTCATGGATACCTGCCTGAGTGATTTAAAAACGAATGACTGTGGACTAAGAATGAGGGAAAGAAGGAAGGACTCGGTAACTACCACAACATCACAACCGACGGACAAAAGATTTCGCCTGAAGAAGTCTAGTTTTGTGTTGAGGCCTGGAACATTTTGGTAAACGATGTGCAGACTCATTTCTGTCTCCAAATTAGGCTTGATGTTAGAAGTGCCCCGTGGAGTTCCTGCTGGTTTGCGTTTTTCGAAATAACCACGTTTTGACTCGCGCATTGTCCGGCCAGACCTCCGCCGAGAGGCACTTTTCATACATTTCAGGCGGCACACCAATCTTAAATGATTTGTATTCTCCCTTGGGCTTCAGTTCTTTAACTGTGCCAGTGCAATTAGGGCACAGGGTTAACAAATATGCCCTAACCTCATCCGCTCCCGAAGCCATGTTCCACAGATGAAGGTTCCTACGATACTCCACCGCTCTTAGAGAAGTGACGCTAGGACCAGCGGTACAGCGCACCGACGAGAAACGCTTCTTCCGGTAATGAACCTCCTTGAAATCACCGTCCCCAGCGACATCACCGTCCCCCGCACCAATTCCACCAGCCATAGCACCATCACCATCACCAGCTCCATCGCCACCGGCCGCAACGCCGTCACCATCCCCGGACTCAGCAGCACGGTCACTGGTAGGCGAAGCAGTCTGCACCTTTGGCATTGCAGTATCACATGCCCCCCCCATGCGTAAGGCTCAATTCCCACCAGAAGAGCAGCGCAGCGCGGCGTAGCGGAGCGCAGTTTCAGTATCATGAGAATTTCAACTTTATTTTCATTACAATAAGACTTATTATCGCATGAGAAACTCTAACGATGCGCGCGCATGACCGCGTATGCATGGTCATTCCAACGCATTCCATAAATAAAGCCGTGCGACTGCGCGAGCTGTCGCAGGAATGTCCGAGGATGCTCGAGTAGTCGCGACGGCCGCTGTCAATACATATGTCAATATGTCAATAATTATGTAAATTCCAGCGACTTCCTTCGCATTCCAGCGGCTTCTCGAACAGTCGCAGGAATCCTCGCGCATACTCCACGGAGCGGGTCGCTGCGCTACGCCGCGCTGCGCTGCTCTTCTGGTGTGAATTGACCCTAAGTAGAACAGCTTGCGGCTTCTTAACGGGGCCCCGGGCCCTATGCTCAGTATTCCTAACTCTACGAGCCTTGGACTTCTGCTTGTGCAATTGCTTGGAAGGCCGGTTTTCATCGCTGTCCGATAGCCGCTCAGGCCCAACGCATCTACAGGAGCAGGGTGGGGCCAATTCAAGTATCTTTAGCCTCATATTGACCTCCTCAAACTTGTTGGCACTCTCAGGAAGCGCAGCCTGAAAGAGCGCAATAGTCGAGAGGGCGTCGGTCAACTGTTCCGGCCATTTGACCCCGAACAAGCTGTATTTCTTGAGCAACCAGGATCGAACCAGCCGAAGACTGCGACGTCAGGAGACCGGAGTCGATCGTACTTCTGAACGCTACATTTTTGGTAGTGAACGGTGTACCAACAGGAGTTTCATAGTTACGACCTCCCTTCTTTCGTTGGTTGCAGCATTCGGGGCACACCCATGAGCCCTTCTCCACCATCGTGAGAGTTTTTCCCGTACATAAGTAGTGGTACAATCTTCCACAGGTAGTAACATACACTGCAGGTACTCCTCTCCATGAATGATGTGAAATGTATGAAAGGTATGAAATGGTAGGTATGAAAATG
This sequence comes from Adoxophyes honmai, assembly GCA_005406045.1. Lineage (NCBI taxonomy): Eukaryota > Metazoa > Arthropoda > Insecta > Lepidoptera > Tortricidae > Adoxophyes > Adoxophyes honmai. Next base: position 171,158 of record BHDV01037397.1, read on the forward strand.
AAAGGTATGAAAGTAAATGTGAGCTAAACAAAAGTTATGGTGTTTGAAAGAGATGATTGTGGGACAGAATGTGAGATTATGATTGCAGGTGAGAGAGTAGAACAAGTAAAAGAGTTTGTTTATCTGGGATCGGCTTTTACGAATGATGGGAAGTGTGAAACTGATATTGAAAGAAAAGTGAATGCAGGAAATATGGATGGAGCGCTGCGCGCCTTTGTTAGCAGTGAGAAGGTATCGAAAAAGGCGCGTCTGGCTGTCCTCAGAGGGGTGCTCGTTCCAACACTATTGTACGATAGTGAAAGTTGGGTATGGCAAACGAAGCATAAAAGTAGAATAAATGCGGTAGAAATGAGAGCGTTAAGAAGTATGGAAGGTGTATCACTGAAAGAAAGAATTAGAAATAGTGTGATAAGGGAACGAGCTGGTGTGAAAGTAGATATAGTGACTATGCTTAGCTGGTTTGGTCATGTAGAGAAGATGGACGAAAGAAGATTGACTAAACAGATCTATGCTGGAAGTGTGAATGGATGTGTTGGGAGGGGAAGACCTAGACGGACGTTCCGTGACCAAATCGCGGACGTTTTAGAAACAGATCAGGTCTTGAGTACCCGAAATCGACGAGCATGTATGAAGAAACTAATGAACGTGGATGAAGCAAAAGAGGTATGTCAGATCGTAGTAAGTGGAACAAAGTGGTCTCTGCCTACCCCTGTGGGAAAGAGGCGTGACGGTATGTATGTATTTAAGGCTACTTGCAGTATGACCGAAATTTAAATCTAAATTAGTCACAGTCAACCTAATTTCCCGATTTTTGACGATGCAACAATGGAGTGAGCCTATAAAATATATAGTATATATGGAATAGTTCTTGAACCAATAGCGACCCCTTGCTAGCCATGCTAAAATCAATAGCTACTCCCATTTTGTTTACACCGTGCAAAGAAAACTTTAAAAATGCAGCGGAAGTCAAGATACATATTATAGGACTGAATATTTATTTTAAGCTCATCATCGCGACCGCAACCTTCTTTTGATAAATAATGCAGAGGTTAATTGCTATAATCAAGTTTTTGGTATTTATCTTTAACAACGAAACAACAAAATACCGTCACGGCCGCATTCCCAAGGGCTGCAGGCGCAGCAGACCACGCAGACTCGATGACACAATAGAAGAATGATATTTTCAAAATTTTATTTAAATCTAATAATTGTTTGCTGGTTTTATATTATAGAAACGTTTTACTCGAAATGGTTATTTTGATATAATATTTAACGTCTCGAACACACAAAAAAATCTTTATGCTTAAGGGCATGAAGGACGACGATATTTAAGTATATTTTAATATTAACAAGTTTCAAGGTTGCATAATCTAACTATTCATACATAGGTAAGTATTGTAGTAAGTACGCAAATTGCTTAAAAATTAAAGAAATCATCTTCATCGTATGAGGTTACATTCTTAGAGGAATCTTTCAGTGAAGACAACTTAAATCCCTCTTCCTGCATTTCGTCGAGTCTCGGTAATTCTTGTTTAATTGTTTCCTCGACATTAATTTTATTTAACTCTTGCTGGACTTTTTCTCTGATCGGGCCTTCTAAAGCATCCATAATTTGATACCTTAAAAGGTTAGGTAAAACGTTAACAAACAATTCAATCACATAATCTAAGGTACCAGCTCCGTCACAGCGGACTTGTATGTTTCCTATTTCCAAGTCTAAATCTCTGAATTCTGGACAGTTTCTAGTATCCAGAGGTTGAGCTAAAACGATCCTGCCACTCACGTACTCCACTGTAAATGAAGCCGTACCAGTTTTTGTGACTAGGCCTCGAATGGCTGTAATATCCCACAGTAAACTTCCTGTCAGCTTCTGGGTGCCTATTTCAAAATCGGCCACAACCGTGTTATTTTCCATTCTTAGAGTTATATTACCGACGCGGTGGAAGGACGACAGGCCCGTTATCCAAATATTGGATAACGCCGCAGTGAAAATGCTGACAGTGGTGTTGTAATCCTTGATCTTATACGGGTCCATGTCCATTTCTTGCACCTTTTTCCTGGCGTCTGCAATCACCATATCTAAAGGCGACACGGAATTCGGAAACTGCATATCACCAGCGACTTGGTCGAGTTTATTGTTTATTTCATTTCTAGCTTTAGTGTAAGCTTCTTTGAGTATGTACGGCTTAATGGAATCAAAAAGGTACGCTCCCGCGGAATTGACAAGCCCCTGGAACATGCTGCCGATGAAGTCGAGATTCTCGAAGTTAGCCGCCATTGTGGCGAAGGATATATCCATGGCGATGTCCTGCGCCCTGAGCTTGCCGTCGCGCTCCACGCCCAGGTTGGCCTTGGCGGTGATCTTGAGCCCCGTGAGGTCCACGGTGAACGGCCCGCGGGCTCGGCTCACCCACGAGGACATGGTGTAGTTTCCTCTCGCTTGCAGCTTGTTGATTAACAGTGCAGCCTTCACCTGGAAGCGTAATGAACACATATGCTTTTTCAAAAATAACTAGAAGGACATTTCTATTTCATATCAAAACGGTTTTTTTTATTCTTATTTAGAACAGAACTTAATATAAAAAGAAATTTCAATACTTAGTATCTGTTTAGATAATCAACTGCGCCTAAATTAAACTGTGACTCAATATCCAACCCGCAATTTTACGCCGTATCATGTAATCGTTATAATGAAATGTGCAATGGTGCAGGATATTGCGTACCTACGGAAACTCAATTCTAGACCGTAGGTACCTATAGTGTTATATTTTTATAAATACACACTATTTTTGTAGCAGTTGACGGATTTATAAACAGGTATTTATCTTCACTTACACACATGTAAGCATTCAAGACTCGTTACAATTCATTTTCGACGTACAAACTTGAACTTGCCACAAACGAGAATCCAATATCGGACCTCAAGCTTCATAGTCACGTTCTCTAACCCCTGGGTTATTTAACTGTTAGGTATTCATATGCATTTCGATTAACTTACTGTTCTGTTCACGTTCCGTTAGAAATGTTTTGATTGAACAATATACAAATAAAAGGGAGCGTACGGTGTAGGTAAAAGTGTCAAACATAAAATATGAACACACGGCCGTATTTTGACCGCATCGAAATCTTTCATACAACATACAGGATGACAAACAAATTAAAGTGCCAGTACGTGGTTAATGTAAATGAACTACTCACTACTCTAATGAATTGTATGATTATGATATGATAATAATATGAATGTATTAATGACAGTACGAAATTAACAAAGTAAAAAAACAAGCGTCGCACATACCTAATTGGGTGCTTAAAATAGTAGTAGTTAAAATAGTAGGATGTCATTAAATATGCACTAAGTATTTTTGTGTTCCGTACTTCTAGAAGAAAAATGAACCCCTGTGGGATGACTTCGTTGTCCGTGTCCGTCTGTTTGTTAGCCTGTCCGTCCGTAAGATTGCGTGAATTTAATTTACAATATTGAAATCTATTTATATGTATAAAACTCAAAGGTGACTTTCTGACTGACTGACACTGACACAGTGATTTATCAACGCACAGCCCAAACCACTGGACGGATCGGGCTGAAATTTGCCATGCAAGTAGATGTTATGACGTAAGCATCCGCTAAGAAAGGATTTTGATAAATTCCACCCCTAAAGGGATAAAATAGGGGATGAAACTTAGTATGAAACTTTGTCAATTTTGAATCGATCAAGCTGAGACCCTGCATAGGTACATAAAGCTACTATGACATAAGCACCCCCTCAGAAAGAATTTTGATAAATCCCACCCCTGGGGGGATAAAATAGGGGATGAAAGTTTGTTTGAAACTTTGACAATTTTAAACCGATCGGGCTGAGACCTTGCATACATAAAGCTACTATGACGTAGGCATACCCTAAGAAAGGATTTTGATAGATTCCACCCCTAAGGGGGTAAAATAGGGGATGAATGATTGTATGAAACTTTGTCTATTTTAAACCAATCGGGCTGAGGCTTAGCATGCATAAAGCTACTATACATACAGCTCAAACCGCTGTATGGATCGGACTGAAGTTTGAAATGGAGATAGATGTTATGACTTAGGGCGCTTGTGCACTGCCATGAATTTTCCGGTCCGGCCGTCCGGTTTTTCAAGGTCTATCGCGCCGTCCCGCTCACGCCAATACAATTTAATGGAAGAGCAAGCGAGACGAGTTCTCCGTAAAATTCATGGTAGTGCAAAAACGCCCTTATGACCAGGGATCGGAAAAATTTGCGACATGACTCCAAAATTAATCAAAATGTTGATTAATTATTAATTGAAATATAATTTGAATTTTTGGAGAAAATAGTCAATTCATAAAGTATCTACTTATAAGCACGTATATACTAAGTATAGTAACTTAAAAAAAAACGTTACGACGATGATGAATTAAGTACATAAATAATTACTAGCAAAAAGTTCGTATTTAAAATAGGGTATAGTTTCCGTAAATATTTATATAATTATAATAAATAAATAACGATTTGCAAAAAATACTCTCAATTTTTTTTAATAAACCAATACTTTAACAAACTTTTGTATTTATTGACTAGGAATCAAATTATATGTCAAGTACAAAATTAAAAAAATATATGCTAGAAGTGGCTGCGAAGTGTGAAATAGTTATTATCATGGTCATGTCTATTTCACGTTTTGTGTGCTCTGCCTACGCCATTTGGGAACGTAGACGTGATTAAGTATGTACGAGTATGTATGTAAAAAAAATAATTAACTGAATAACATTTCGATTAATTTAATTTTGGAGTCATGTCCACATAATTGCAAACAATGTCGCAAATTTTTCCGATCTCTGCTTATTACTTAAATATCCGCTAGGAAAGGATTCTGACTAATTCTACCGCCAGGGATTTAAAACAGGGGATAAAATTGAGATTCCAAACGCAGAAAGCCTATGACGTAAAAACTAAAAAAAAAACGTAAAAACTTAAAGCCGTTAAAACTATACCCAGTTGATAATAATGCTTCTTAACGCGAGTGAAGCCGCGGACAAAAGCTAGTTAATACTAAATGCTAAGGTAGGTACTATTATTGTTATTAGGTAAGGTAGGTAGGTAGGTACTCAATCCACGATAGATAACGTATGGCTAAAATGTATGACATTAGGTGCAACAGCAACCGCAACATACATTGTAGTAGAGGATCCCGTCATACAACGACCTTCACCGAGCTGAATGGATCAAACACATTTTTATGTATACAAAAAATATATTGCATATGGGTTGCCTAGCAAATTTTAGTCCAGGAATTATTTATGAATTTTTATTTTTTATTTTAAAATATTTCACCGGTTTGGTTAATAGATAAATTTTTATACCAATCGAAAGTATGCAGCCCCATAGTATTTATGCAAAAGTTAGGTAGTATTTTTTTGACCAGATCTGTGCAAATTCCTAGTATCGATTTACCTGTTCATACCTGGCAATCCAAGGGTTGTGACGGGTAAAAAATAGACAACCGCACTTTTTTATATACCTACTATGGGCTGCATACCTACTTTCGATTGATATAAAAGGCTGTAGCCGTGTTTCTATACAAAAATTGCCTTTGTATCAAACGTTCTAGTTATTCATTTTTAAATACGCCTTATAAATATGTACAGACAGCTGTAGAGAAAACCCCCCGCCCATACAATGTCTCATTGCTAGGGGGTTACCTTTCTCTTCAGCTGTCCGTATACTTGACAGTTTTCGTATTATGGCAGTTTGCGTTTTTTCATTTTTAATTTCTTAAATTCGGTCTGTGCGATTTATTTGATTTTTTGGGAGGTTATAGTACATATTAAAACTCATCAATACAAAAAATATTGTCTCAATCTTCAGTTCAAATATAATATATGTCAAATTAATGAAAACTATAATTTGTCAATTTTTTTTTGGTGTTCTGATATTGGGGCACCTACAGTTTTCATTAACCGACTTCAAATTTGGGCTATACTGAAAGCATTTGTCTAATAATGAGGGTGACCTTCCATAACCAGCAGGCCTCACTAATTACTGCAATTATAATTTCCAGTCTGCAGGTGCATTCAGTATTGAAAGAATTATCCTTTAACTCCTAAACATTAAGGAGTTGACTTATCATCATCAGCTCAATTTTTTTTTTATTGCCTAGCGTAAATACTGGTGTAGCTTTGAAAAATGTACTAAAAACATTACCTGTGCCTGTAAAATTTGAGGGTTGCCCTCGATTTCCCTCATATTCCATCAACAGGTCAAAATAATATGCTGACAATGGGACCACCTGGAAACTATATCCTTTCAGACAAAAAAAGAATTTTCCAAATCGGTCCAGGCGTCTTCGAGTAGTCAGCGAAAACACATAAAAAAAATCATAATAAAAAAAATAAAAAAATGTATGTCATATGTAATATGTAAATGTAAATGTAAAGGAGGAGGTTCTCAATTCGTATAGATGTACTAACACCTCCCAAAAAAACAAATAAATCGCACAGACCAAATTTAAGAAAATAATTAAAAAGTGAAAAAAAAACGCAAACCGTCATAATACGAAAACTGTCAAGTGTACATGGTTCTTCTTTTGGGAGCAGGACTATGCCTATAAGGCGTATTTAAAAATTAAATAACAAGAACATTTGATACAAAGAAAATTTTTGTATAGAAACACAGCTACAGCCTTTATCAATTAACCAAGCCAGTGAAATATTAAAAATATATTCTGGACTAAAATTTACTAGGCAACATTGTAGTTTTTGATATATTAAATTACATAAAAAATATATTTGATCCATTAACCAGCTCGGTGAAGGTCGTTGTATGGCGGGATCTTTGACTATTAAACAATTTAAACACGTAAAGAAAACTCGCTGAATATTATAAAAAAAGGAGCAAAAACTTATGAATAAAGTTAATTAGCATTCGCATAAACAACTATTATTAAACTATAACAGTGCCTACTAGTGTAAATTCAAAATTGCAACGATTGCTGATAATAAGAAAATAGAAGCATTGCAGTAGGTAGTGCTATTTATGTTTCGATAGCCATTATGTATTTGGCAACGGGATGTGATATAAACAACAATGACATGTGTCAGCGCAAAAAAATAGCCGTGCGCATATGCGCATGAACCTCATGATAGCTTTGTCTAGGTCCTACGGGAATTTCTTGATCTATTTACTTATAAATCTTATAATTATAAACCTAAAACTATGTTATAAGAATATAATAAATTAATAATACATTGATACGAGTAGGTAAGCTTGTAAACTATCTGTTTTCGCTATGTTTTATGTGCTTTTATCATTTATTCAGTGACGCTACGTCATTCATTAGTTCATTACGCATTAAGGTCTTTGCCTACTATACAGTATCATACCATGGCCGTAGTAGGAACGTGACAGGTAAAATAATATTCTTAGTACAGAAAACGAAGAGACTATGCCCACTAGAAAACTAGAACGTTTGGTGGCCGTCCGACACATTCATAGAACATCTAATACGTTCATAGACCAGTCATAGTATGATATTGTATATTGGGCAAAGACCTTTATAGTCCCCGGGAAGTTAGATGGCACGATTTTAGAGAGAGAGAGAGAGATATCAAAATTAAATATTCAAGTACCTAGTTATTTAATTCTTCTTTTCCGCAATCAGAAATATGTACCTGCCCAAGCCTAATCTATTTTAACCATCGTGTGCAGCGGGGTAACGCGGCCAGCGTCTTGGGGACGATGCCTGACTCGTCTTTTGGCGATCTACTGTATGTTTTATAGGTAATTTTAGTTTAATTTGATTAGGTTAAGTGGTTTGGTATGTAAATATGTCTGTTTTCGCAATAAATGTTGGACCATCGTGTTATATTTACCTCCATTTTTCCAATTTCAGCATCAATGTGTAGTATACGGAATTTACTTATTCCGTGAACGAGAGTATTTTTGAAGTCCATCGTGGTGCCGAAGGACACCGACTGGCGCATGTCGGGCACCGGGTACGGGTCCGGCACTTCGGCGCCGGGCACGCCCACCGGGTCCGGCTGCTTGAAATGCTCCAGCATCTCAACGATCACTTGACTCATCTTTTTTTCTCCAATTTCAAGATCAGACTGAACTGACGCGTCGTGAGTCAATCCTGAAAAAAAGATGATTACATCATGTTTTTTTTAATTAGACTGGTTAAACTTGGACTTAGCATTATTTAAACAGCAGAATCTTCGTGGCATCACAAGGGCCCGGCACGCACCTTGGGCGACGGCGACGGAGAGGGCCGCCGCGGCCAGCACGAGCTCCCGGGCGCGCCGCATGCCGCGCGCTTGCTCACTGCCGCCCGGCGCGCTTGACCCGCCCGCGGTTATCTACAGCATACAAAATATACATATTTTTACGCAGAATTCATTCCATTATCAGTTCCTACTATCGTCATTAAAGTTCACTGGCAAAACAAGATACGTTAGCAACCAATGCTTTAGAGTTAGAAAAGCTGTTTAGTACACTTAACTAATTCATTAGGTACCGCAAATACCTAATATTAATGTTCACCGATCGCCACCTGCGAATGAAACCAGGAATATTCAAATGCAATACCTATGTATATAATGAATTGACCTACCACTAGTTTCTTAATTTTTTCCCTAAACATCATTTTATGGAAAATTACCAGACCTTTAAAACATTCTCAAGCTACGTGACGTAGACACAAGCGGCAAGCTTTTTATAAACGAATATCAGTTGGTTTTTAGGCAGGTATGTCGGCACGTGTCTGTATAATGTACTGTACCCGTTTGTTTTGTTAGATCGTTAGTGTAGTTTCATTAATTATTAATTGGCTCAGAGATTATGAAACTGAAGACATTAACATACCTATAGTCTTATACCTACCTACAGAATGATTTCGGGGTCGTGATCCCTACCTTTTTTTTGTGACTAAGTACGATTGCGATTTTAGCTGTATATGTATATTTTAATTGAAATAGAGATGACTCGTTATTTACGTAGGTATTTTAATAATAAAAAAACCTTTTTAACTCAAAATGCGTGGTCACCTGATCTTTCCAAACACAACCTTTTCGAAAAATAACTGGCTGATTAGAACACCTTTAATAATTTATGACCAGTAATGTCACTGTAAGTAAACGGTTCTCTATTGGAAGGCATAAAGTTTTTTCGACTAATATTGTTTCGCATAACACATTTCGCCGAAATTGCTTTTTGCATAATCATCATTACGCATATTTTTTAACGCATAACATTAAAAAGCATAAATACAGGAAGCATAATTGTCATCAAGACTAATGTCTATAAGCATAAACATAAATAGGCATAATAATCAAATGGCATCTTTTCAATATGCATAACAGTATTATGCCAAAAAATAATAAAGTTTGTACCAATGGCTCGTAGTAATATTATTGCTATTCATACTAATGCTATGCATACTTATGTATTATTTAGGGACTAAACCGATGTCGATGGTGGTCCGCAAACTATTCGGCGATGCTTAGGCGCTTCGCGCCTGGATTTCATACTAACCTAACCTAACCTAATAATAGTAAATACAAGGTAACAACGAAACTGAATTTTTAAATTATGCATAGTGACATTTATATCAAATAATTATTAGCCCAAACAATAGTATGCGTAATGTGTATTCGGCCAATACAAATTAGTCCAAATGAAATTATGCTATTAGCGTAGTATGCCAAAAAAGTATTAGGCCAAAGTATTATTATGCGAAAGTACTGTTATGCCAAAATCAATTATGCCAAATCAATTATGCGAAACAATAATAGTCTAAATAAAATTATGCATTCCAAGGGGATCCCTAAGTAAACGTATCCCACATTTAAAATAACTAACTACAACGTGACCATGATTTCAAATAGGTATTCCCATTTAGTTATTTTATTTTTTGCCGTGCTGAGCAAAATAAGTCTCAGATACCTATTGTGATCCTTAAGCTGCGTACTGACCAACGTTACGAGGCGTAATGTAACATGTTACACAGCGAGCATTCGTGCAGTCAGTACGCCGTGTTACGGGGAAACCGGCGAGCCACGAGCCGCTCGTTGCTCGCCTTGAGCGCTCCACCCGGCTGTCGGTTTTTTGGCGAATCCTTTGACTGTTACGCAGTTCAGTCAGTACGCTGTTACTAGTGATGCAACGGAACTCGCATAACGGAAGCAGAAACGGAAACAGATGACAAAAATAAATCTTAACGGAAGCGGAAGCGGAACAGAAGCGGAAACGGAAGCGTTAATCCTATGTAGAAAAAACACAATTTTGTATTTTTAGATTTTTTTTTACTAAATTTGTAGTAGTAAAATAGAAATTAGTAGTCGAAATAAAATAGCGGCAAGTTATATTTAATAAAGTGTAAAATTTGTCCCCCGCCACCGCCCCGCCCGCGCCGCGCCGCCGTCGCATCGGCTGCACCGCACCTCACAGCTCTCTCCCCGCTTCCGTTTAGAGTTCTGTTATAAAGTTTGCGGAAACAGAAGAAACAGAAGCGGAACTGAAAAAATATGCGGAACTTCTGCAGAAACGGAAGCAGAAGCAGAGTTCTGTTGCAACACTAGCTGTTACGCGTCGTCGCGAGCGCATTCGTTGTGTCGCACGTCGCGAGTTATTACCACCTTGTCCCTCGTAAATATTTCGTCTTGAAACATGGAGTGGAGTAAAGAAAAAACTATGTATTTAATAGAAAAATACAAGGAAGAACCACTGTTGTGGACCCCATCTTTTTTAATGCTCCAATAAGTGCTTCGCTGACCTTTTTTACTATAAATCCTATTCGTTGTTTTGATATCAGAAATAAAAACTGAAAATGAAACCTACGAAGAGGTAGTACCAGCTTACTTAAATTTCAATTTCATCATACATTTTCATTACTTTCGCACCCCGTGTGGTGTCAGGTCTAGAATAACACCTCTTTAGGCGACAGGCCAGCAAGTTGTTACTATTATACTACCTTTTCCATCTGTTTTCAAACGAAAATTATGCTAGACGTGGCTGCGAAGCGTTAAATTGTCAAAATTATGGTTGGTGTATGTAACGTTTCGTGTGCTCTGCCTACCCCATTTGAGAACATGGGTGTGATTGTAAGTATGTAAAGCACGTGCTTTTTATTCAAAATTCTAGTATCATTCTATAGAAAACCCGTCTAATGGCTTAGCTACTGCTATGAGTTCAGCGCTACCGAGGCTCATTCAAACGGCTGCAGTTCCGTTGTTTATAGGTTTATTTTAATGTCTTAGGATTCGTTAGAAAGCTGATAAAAATGGCTAAATATTTTATAATAACCTATATTTCCATTATCCTAACGGTTACCAAGTTATATAAAAAAGATTTTTTTTTTTATTATATTTTTTGGAAATATTTCCTAAGGTACATACTTTACGTTGATAATTGTTAGAAACAAAATAATGCTTATTAAATAACCATTCATTTGACACCCTATTTAAGTAAATCGGTTCAGTAGTTATTTAAATAACTCGCACAATAGAATATTCCCGGCGGCCATCTTTGTGACGTCATGACGCGTCATAGCTCCCCCCTCCATACACTTAGGGGGTGACTACCGCACTTTTCGTGAACAGGAAAATATGCCGAACAAGTACATACCAATAATTCGTAGGACCGAGGTATGTCCCACGAAAATCGTTATTTAAAGACTTTTTGGCAATTGGGTCTTCTACTAGATGGAAAGTAATCACCACGGACCACCGCAACACAACAGTAGTGTTTTCAGCCCTTCCAGAGACAAATAGGCTCGCTTTTTAGAAGACCCGTAGTACTGTAATAAATAACATAGGAAAAAATGGCTAAGAAATGCAAATTAACCGAGAAAGCTGAATTTTTGATACGACGTAGGGAATGCCTAAAAAAGCTTAACTTGAAATTGTCGACCAAGATTTCGTATAATATGGGTTTTCCGCCGGCTATCCGACGAGATACAATAATTCTGTCGAGAAGTTTTTTGTAGCTCTTTTTATGCTCTATAATTTACTAGCTTTCCGCCCGCGACTTCGTTCGCGTAAATTTCGGATTTTGGAGTCGTAGGTTTCTGAGCCTATTCATTACAAACAAACAAAGTTTTCCTCTTCATAATATTAGTGTAGATGTAGATATCTAAACCCAAATATTTAACAGAATCCTTTTTTTTTCAAATCAAAATTTAGCCTATGTTACTCGTGGATAATGTGGTTTTCGAATGGTGCAAGAATTTTTAAAAACGGTCCAGTAGTTTCTGAGCCTATTCATTACAACCAAACAAACAAACAAAGTTTTCCTCTTTATAATATTATTAGTGTAGATGTAGATGTAGGTATCTAAACCCAAATATTTTACGGAATCCACTTTTTTTTCAAAATAAAATTTATTAGCCTATGTTACTCGTGGATAATGTGGCTTTCGAATGGTGCAAGAACTTTCAAAAACGGTCCAGTAGTTACTGAGCCTATTGATTACTCAACCAAACAAACAAACAAACAAACAAAGTTTACCTCTTTATAATATTAGTGTAGATGTATAATACATTTTGCGTAACTTGCATCGTTATCAAGATATCGATCGAAAAAGACGAAAATGGTTTTCGTCGAAATCTTGGTCGACAATTTCAAGTTAAGGTTTTTCAGGCATTGCCTAGGTACGTCGTATTAAAAATTCAGCTTTCTCGGTTCATTTGCATTACCAAATGTATATAATTCCTGCACTACCGGTGTTTTAGCGCTCTGGAGTCGATGACGTTTAGTCCTAAACAAAATATTTAGTTGTGATACGTCTGCTGTGGTAAATTCGAACTGCGCTGCTTATTAAGGATGACTGGCAAAGATTTCTTCAGAGATATGTTCGCCAATATAGCGCAATAACGTCGCGAACGGCCTTGAGTCAATAACTTCCAACAGAAATGCAAACGGCAGCCGTGCGACGCGACCCCTGGTTTGAGGGCTTTGTGGAAAAGCCTAATGACGCGGGGAGTTTGCGCACATCGCGACCTTGAATCGCTCTAGGATGTTGTGAGCAGACACTACTCAAGAAATTTCGTATGCTTAAAAACTTAAATGTGATCAAAGTAGGGTAGTAAGATTAGTAATGTTATTTAGTAGATACGCATTTAACCAAATGAGCCTCTGTCTTCCTACTGCTGAGTATTTTTTTTTTTCATATATTATAAAAACCTGACAAATTTTTATTCTCTTATTTAATGGGTTTAGCTACCCGTAGAGGGAATGCTACCTACATTATTGGTGGACTGTTATCTCTGGAACTGCTATGCTAATGCGCCGAGTAACACTTTTGCCGAGTTACGAGTACCGAGTTTTACTCGGTTCAATTTTTTTTCAACCGAGTACTCGGCCGAGTAACTCGGTTCAATCAAATTCGTATTTTGCGCGCGTAAACAAGTACAAACAGGTTTGCGCCGGGTCGGCTCGGGTTGATACACCCCTCACCCCGCCATAGCCAAGCAGTATTGAAATAGGTACTATGAAACTGGTGCCATAAAAATTAAATGACCAAATTTACCATGGGAATTGGGTAGACTAAAAAAACTATTTAGCCCGTCAGATAGATCACCAAAAAAACTGTACACATATTTTTTCTTTTATTTGACACACGAAAAATGACGATAATACAGAGCCTAAAAGTTTCGCGTGATGTCACGTTTGAGTACAATTTTTACTCAAACGTGACGTCACGAGCCCCCGCTCAGGAAGTTTGATGATCTGTACCTTTGTCGATTTGATAAACTAAAAAATATGTGTCTAATTTTTTTTCCATAGGTAATCTAACTTACGGACTAATTAGAACGATATATTTTTAACCCTGTCATCATCCCTATTGTCGGAAAATGAAAAGGAAATCCGACTTTGTAGCTCACCATTTTTATACGGCATCAGTTTCATACTATTTTAATACTGCTTCCAATACATTATTTCGCAACGCCGTACAAAAAACATGCCAATATTGACAAGAGGAAATAATCGAGGGTTGTACTTTTGAATTCTCACCTGCATTCAGTTGGACAGCTTACAAGTGCCGTCATAGTGCTGAATCTTATTATTTTATGCCATTATATTGTTCTAGCTAGGTCTCCTGGTGGTTCAGGTGACCCATATTTTTTCAACATGGGCCAGTAGTCTAATACTCGTTACTCGTTATCAAAATAACCGAGTACCGAGCCGAGTACGAGTATCAAAAAACCCGCCGAGTACGCCGAGTACCGAGTATCAAACGAGTACTCGGCCCATCTCTACATCGATCGATATCGATTGGTATATAATTCGGAATGATTGTGGATGATAGTGAGACGAGTGGTTTTTTGAATTTATACAAGAAGTAAGTATACCTATATTAGATAATCATCAGTAGCACTGGATTTTTGAATTCACGTGCTCTGCCTACTCCTCTTGGGAATACAGGCGTGAGAATATGTATGTATGTATATGTATGTGTCATCAGTAGCTCGAATTGTAAAATCTTTAAATTTCGTAGTAATTTTGCAGGTTCAAAAAAAACTTAAACAATTTGTAATTTACTTAGCGCCCACCGAGGAAAAATTTAGCGAACACTGCCTCGTGTATCTTTCAGGAACTGCTTGAACGACATAAATACTTGATTTTTATGAGGCTTTTTTGTGAAGTCTATCTTGTTAAGAGGGTATATAAGCGGCGAGGCCGGCGGCCGCCTGTAGTGCGAGCGAGCGCTGCGCGCAGCGTCGTGTCCTCGCTGCCTGTGTTAAACCCCAAACCGTGAGAATGACTAGACATCTAACTTCGCTAATCCTTACTTTGCAAGTCTTAGTCAGTGTGTTCTCTAAGGAATTACGTAAGTTTGATACAAAATGGGCGTGTTTTTTAATAACTTTCACATCACCAGCATACTTTATCTGCATATATATCTAATTCGTCCTTTGCACTTTTTGCAACTACATTAACGAACTTTAACGCCTGTTCACATACTCGTTTTTCCATGCCTATTGTTGGTTAGTGTCGTGACGTCATACCCAATGTCATTCATCTTTAAGAAGGTACCAGTATCCATACCTAATTAAAACGCTCTTTTGGTCGTATAGACTAAAACGTACTTAATTAAATACAAAGACTAAAATAAATCTAGCGGTCGATCAGCACGCCTAGGTTTCTGCGGTGAAGGTTTTTTTACTTAGACTTGTAAGTGTTAGTTTTTCCTGTTGTCCTAAAATGGTGTCCTGAAAACTAACATAAAAACGTTGAATGAAGCATTTAGTTCAGCCATTTTAAAGTGTGTTCTGCGGAACCCCGGGGTTCCCGCGATACCCATAAAGCCTAGTTCGGACTAGGCTAGTATTTTAGTCGAGTTGCGAGTATTTTAGTGACTAAACGTGTCTGAACAATGAAAATTTAGTCCAGTTTCATAGTTCAAACACGATTGGTTACTAAATTACTAGCTACTCGACTAAAACGCTAACCTAGTCCGAACTAGGCTTTAGGTCTTCCGAAAGAATTTAGAAAAAAAAACAGAACACTCTCTGATCGAATGTTTTGACACGGCGTTATACACAGACGGGTGGATGGATAAAGAATACACTTTTCAAAACATTGTTGTTTTCTAGGTTTTTGTGAAGTTTATGCTTTCCAAAAGGGTTGCGTCACCAAAAAACTTTGAGAACCGTTGATTTAGTTAAACTGGATGATCAGCGAGTAAAACCGTACCCATATCCCTTTCCAACGGCAGTAATACGATTATGAGGTTTAAATCTGGAAACACATCACGGTCGTATTCACTGGGTTGTAAAGGGCTGAGCTGGCGCCGCCTGCTCAATTAAAAGTCAAATTTCCGTTCAAGTCGCATATATAGTAGATACTTACATCTCGATACATGGCCAGCAGTAACCAAGCTTTCATTCAAGATTCATCTGCTTTTCTTTTACTGCAAACATTACCTATTAAGTCTCAAAGTCACGAGAAATCAAGTAGCAGTTAATATAAATATGTATTTGTGTTTTTTTTAATGAGATGGATTTTTCATCGCTATTCGGCCGTTAAGATTACCTACTTATCGGCCGTAACTTGAATCTCGTGGCCGATCTTTATATTCAATTCATCTGCGTTTTAGTATAAAATGTGACATAGGAACGCCCATTCTGAAATTTTATATTGATGGAGAACTCAAACCCTCGATAAGTGTGAGACCAATCATTAGTGAACGAATTGTTCAATCACCAGATAAATTTATCTGCCAGTTAAAATTATTGCTATTCTTTTTTCGCGTCATACTTATAAAAGAAAAGTGACAGCCAACATTTATCGGACAGATATGTATCATAAAATAAGCAAAAATAATTTTGTACAAGTGACTTATTATAGCGGGACGCCGCACGCGCGGGGTGTAGACTACCTGTAATTTTATACAAGTGACTTATTATAGCGAGACGCTGCACGCGCGGGGTGTAGACTACCTGTCATTTTATACAAGTGACTTATTATAGCGAGACGCTGCACGCGCGGGGTGTAGACTACCTGTAATTTTATACAAGTGACTTATTATAGCGAGACGCTGCACGCGCGGGGTGTAGACTACCT
>BHDV01037397.1:196176-209758 GCA_005406045.1 Adoxophyes honmai
CGCCTTTGAACCCCTTGCCAGTGCTCAAAACTAAGTGCTACCAGAAAAGAAGCTAAGGTTAGGTTCGGTATACAGTCAGTTTTACGATATAAGTTTATAATAATTAATAAGTTTATTATAAAAACCATTATGAGTCATGATGAATAGTTGGAAATGACATTATGTTGTTTAAAAATGTGCCTACAGATAATTATGAGAAATGATGTTGGTAGTACAAATTTATACACAACAATTTTGTAGGCAAAAAAATTATGACCAATGATTATTATGATCAAAAAACGTTAGTTTAAAAAATAATATGACAAGTAATATTATGTGAGCCAATATGGACCCATTGCTACTACATCAGTAGTGACACTACAAGTGTAGGAAAGACTCAAAGAGAGAACCGTCTCCTACTGGCAGTTAGGATGTTAAGCCTGAGGCCCAAAAACCCAAAATCCACAGAGAAGCATATGGCACGAAAATCCCCGTCAACATAAGTAATTGACACTGATGTAGCTATTTAGCCTGTGCTCATTGGATTTATGAAAGTAAAGATACCGTTGTAAAATACACAAAAACAATACAACGTTTAAATAAAATGTTTTTTTATTATTAAACGTGAAAGTTTGTGGGGATGCTTGGATTGACGGTGATTCCTTGTTTTAAAGACAAAATTTTCACGTACAATGTTTTTAATAATAGCTAATAACAAAATACGTAGGTACCTACTGTAGAACCGCTAAATAAAAATTCCATAGAAAAATCAATCAAAGAATTTTGTCGGACTCATCACTTTATTTTGCATAATAAGAACAGTCGCATGCATGACACTGCTTTGTAGACATTATTTTGGAAATAATAACGTATAGATGAAAATGGGAGCAATAGTGTATAAAATATTGTGACCGTTAGTTGTATACATAATTTTGTCAAATTATTGTGCACATCATTTTGGGGGATTTGTTTGATTACATCATTTCGAACGGTGTACTTGTACACTTTATTAAAATACCTTATGTGGGTACATATTTTTGGAAATTAGAAAACGTTTACATATTAATGCACGCAACTGTACCTACAATAGTTCAAACGGAAGAGTTATTTTACTAAACAAATGTGTTTTCGTACCTACCTATGTAACTTTACTTTTGGTATTTTGCCTTAACTTATTTCCAGTCGCCTCTTACAACATTCATGGAAAAAATAGACAGGTGTTAAGTATTCTAAACCCGACGCCACACGAACATATTTTTAATAGGTTTATTTCCCGGTAAAGGATCTTCTTTTTTATAACAAGCATTTTGGTAGAATCCTGTTAAATATTTCAGTTGTATTTTCGTGTACTTATGTCCATATTGTGCATTTTGTTAACGTCATCTTTTTACGACATAATTATCCGTCATAATTGTAACGTCAGCGATCTGTCACAACTGCGCTTGCGCAAGCGGGGCGCGTGCCGCGCGCCGGCGCAATCGGTCGCGATGCCGCTGCTACTATCGAAGATACTGACCTGATTGATGGTCATTAGCCAAGTCTATTGAATGAGTTAAGTAAGTACAAGAACAAACGAAAAAAGGCACAGACAAGAAAATAGATAAAGACTGTATTGATAAGTATAAGGACAACTTACGTCATCTGTTAAATTAACTTTTTGTTCTTGAGTTCGGCTTTTTTTTCTTCCGTCTTTCTGAGAGAACAGTGCTATTTTCAATTTTAAACAATTGAAGTCCTATTTGTCAAAATTCTTGAAAATGAAAGGACTTTCCGCTGAACAGAGAAAAATAATTGTGGACAAATATGTTCGCGAAAAGGGTATTACGGTAAGAAAATTGGCAAAACTTGAAAACGTAAGCCGTTCAGCCGTACATAATACTATCAAAAAATATGGTAGTGAGTTATCTTGAGTTAACAAGTCAAAAAACGCCAGACGCGTTGGTCCGTATAACACAAAATTGTATTTAAAAATTTGCCAATGTTTTGAGAACAATCCCAGTATGTCCATCAGAGATGAGGCCAGAAAATTTAAAACTTCAATCGGAATGATACAAAGGGCTAAGAAACTCTACAACTTAAAAACATACAGAAAACAAAAAAGGCCCAAACGTAGCATAAAACAAGCTGCTTCAGTAAAACCAAGGCTTCGAAAACTGTATAATAGCATTCCAACGAAGAAAACACAGTGCATTATCCAAGATGGCGAAACATACCTAAAATTGGACTACAAGACACTTCGGGTCCCCCAATTTTACACCAAACAGAAAGGATAGGAACTTGCAGAATCCGTTACGTCATTTTTTGTGGAAAAGTTTGGTTCTAATTTGGCAAGCTATTTGCGAATGTGGGATAAAGTCAACCCCATTTGTTACGAACTTAACGATGGACACTGATACTTATATTAAAGAATGTTTACATAAGCGTATTTTGCCCATGATCTGAAAACATAAAGGGCCTACATTGTTTTGGCCCGACCCGGCATCCTACCACTACGCCAAGAAAAGTACAAAATGGATGGGAGATAAGAACGTTGATTTCGTGCGTAAGGATATGAATCCACCAAACTGCCCTGAGGTCCGTCCTATTGAACAGTATCGGGCTATAATGAAGCAAAAGCTGAGAACAAAGCTCACAGCGTCCGATTCAATTGAAAGTTTCAAAAAAGATTGGACAGAGGCTGCCAAGATAGTGTCAAATAAGGTTGTCCAAAACTTAATGGGAAGCGTTCACGGACGAATAAGAAAAATAGTTAAAGAATAGGCAAATTTTGTTTTTATGTTCTTTATTATTATCTGTTAGAATGCGTTTCAATAGCTGGTTTAGTGTTTTGTTTTAGTTTAATAAAAAAAAAGAATATATTTCATGTTTTTTTTGTCCTTATACTTATCGATACAGTCTTTAGTGTACAAAGAGTGACTATCTATGATACCTAGGTATATGTATAAAGTGGACTTATCCCCACTACAAAATACAAATACCTTGCCATCGTAACGTGCCGGGGCCTGTATGTATGAGAAAACGCATCTATTTATTACGCTGACTAAAAAAATTATAGTTGTATCCGACACACTGGTTGTATTTCAATCGGTGTGCTGTTCCAAAGCAAGTGCGGTGGTTGCAGGGTGGACCTGGAGTCGCTGCGCATCAGCGCGCGCGTGCGCTTCCCGCGGCTGCACTTCGCGGGCCGCTACGCGCTGGACGCGCGCCTGCTGGTGCTGCCGCTGCACGGCGCCGGCACCATCGTCGCCGACGCCGGTACTGCGCTCGCCCACTACATGCTGCCTGTGTACTTAGTCAATCTTCTTCCACGACGGCATTCAATAATCAACGTGGATGTCGTCCCCTGAATGTTTTTTACTAAAAACGCTTTCTTGTAGGTACTTAGTTCGTTTGTATCAGATATAGTTAGATCGGTTAGGAAATTTGATTTTGGTTTTAAATAATTCTTCTTATGGGATATCTACGGGAGTCTAAATTTAGCTTAATAAGCTAAATGTATGTTACTGTCATTGTTTCGAAAAATGCTCTTTAAAAAAACTCGTTTACCTACTTAATTGAACTAAGCTTTGCACCTGAAAGCCTGTTTCGCTGGCAGTGCGCTGCGACGCAGAGATAGTGCTGCACTCCGCGCTGGAGACGCGCGAGGGCGAGCAGTACATCCAGTTCACCAAGCTGGACGTCCACCTCAACGTGAAGGACTACTCCGTGAGGCTCGAGGGGCTCTTCGACGGGAACAAAGCGCTCGGTAAGGATACGTTGAGATAGATCATTTCACGAGTGATGTGTAGAAAAAGACCATTCATAGTATGCAAATCAATTATTTTTAAAGGCGACGCTGCCAATGAAGCCATCAACCAGAGCCGGGAGGAAATCCTGCGAGCCACGAAGCCGTACGCCGAGAGGACCGTCTCCAAGCTATTCCTCGACACTGCGAACAAAATTGCGAGCAGCTTCCCTTACGACCAGCTGATCCCCGAGTAGATGTTGTTTAATAAACAAAAATATAAAAGAATTCAAATTTAGTACGCGCTCTGTTTATGATCTTTCCTCATGACCACAATAAAAAGTTAAGTATTTTCCCGTTGGCTTTTGATTAAATTTAGATACCTAATCATGTTTTGATCCCACTTCATAACAGTTAGGTTAAAACTTTCGCAATATTTACAGAGATTATGTTCGATATCGATTTTTTATCAATTAAATTAGGTACCTACCAACCTAATGCCTTTATAATAATTGTCTACAAACAAATCACGATATAAGGATTAACTGAAAAGTTTGCCGGACACTTTAATAAAACGAAAGCCTAACTTAAGAGACATTTTCCGGCCTACCTATAAGTGCCTACTTACTTAGCTACTACCTCTAACTGTGTCGGACCAGGAGTATCAGTAAAAACGCAACAATGGGTAGGTAGACAAAATTTAAACATTTGTTTCATTTAAACTTAAAACTACATAAGGTAAATGTCCGTTTCACCGGCACCTTAAGACCTTGATGTACTTTTATTTTTTTATTAAGGGATGGAAGGCACTCACAGCTATAATTAGGGTTTCAAATGAAAGGGTGATAAATTTGCCACCCACTCAATTCACTTAACATTTTGCTGCATGCCCTAAAATTAGTTCTATTATTTTTTGACGTAAAAGATGCTGGAAAACACCATTTGTACCATTCGTCGTACCAAGAAACGCGATTTGCACCAGGAATCGGCAGCATATGACCCTTTTACCGGACTAGGAAAACAAAGTATGGAAGTCAGGGGGTCAGTGGGTCTCAAACTTTATGCAAAATGAAAGATGCGCAATCCACGTTTGGCATTAGCCGTCTCAGCTCCTAGATGAAGGGCTACGGACTTGTCCGATACATGTCGAGCTAAACTCAATTTAAGATGTGAGTACTCCATATTTTTCTGAGCTCAATAGGTAAATATTGCTTCTGTACCAAAAAAAATCTGTCTTCAAAGAGACCAAACTAACAAAAATAGATCTTCACATGATTTAAGTCAAAACTTACAAGCTGTACCTGATTACAATGTTGAGAACCACTGCCCAATTTTAACAAACAACGGTGAACTAATAATGGCTTACAATTCGATTCCGACCTTACCTACTAGTCAATAAATTCGACTTTCGTGTGAAACACCTAATGAGTAGCTAAGGCATCGCTGATAACAGGCACTATGGAGTCCGTTTCATCGGCACCCCCGCCGATGAATAGGCAGCATGGGCGTAGCCAGGGGGGGTTTGGGGGGTTCAAGCCCCCCCCCCCAAATAGTTCAGGCTCCCATACAACAATCGTGATTTTTTTTGTGTCCGACTCGCATTTGGCCGATTTTTTTTTTCATCAAACCCCCCCGAAACGAAATCCTGGCTACGCCCATGTAGGCAGGGCATATTTTGATGAACCTTAGTACCGGCAGTTTTTGGGAAATAGTGTTTTGTCAACATAAGTGAAATTAAAAAGACATCATGTGATATTTTATAGATGCTACGATGGACAATCAAACTTATAAACTTCTTTCCAGAACCATTTTATACGTGCTATTATTTGTGCAAATTGTTTCGAGTAACAGCAGTAGGGTAGTGGAACCAAAAGTTGAACGATTAAGCGACTACCACTCTTTGAACTTTTTTTTCGCAGTGTTGTAAGTCATGTATGACAGTGATTTTTTTTTGAAACACTAAACACATAGTCGACTTTGCATTTCACTACTTAAAACCTATGTATTACATACAAACGAATAAATAAAAAATATTTTTGCGCAATTTAGGCAAATTGCCCTAAAGTTGAACGATGTGCCCTATTTATGAACGAATTGACCCAAAAGATGAACTAGTATATTGATAGTAAAGTAATAGGAAATATGAATGTATATGAAGCGTTTCGTGTGCTCAGCCATCTCCATTTAAGAATACAGGTGTTATGTATGTAATAGTATGTGTGTATGTTAAATGTTTTAACTTATTTTTAAAAATTATTATTGGAATACTACCTTGATAAAAATGTTCATATGGATGCCCTGCCCCAAACGTGAACGACAAAATTTTAGTAGTTCAAGTTATGGCAAAGAAATCTGTAGGATAAACCAATTTAATTAGTTCAATGTTCATCTACTGAAATAGACACCAAAAGTTGAACTAGTAAAATTACTATTGGAGGAAAAACCATATTGGAGCAATAATAGTATATTGGAATCAATGTTCGTATGTACGTTGCTAGGACACACACAAGCAATAGACTAGGTACACATGATTAGTTTATTCTAGGCTAGGTTTACAACCTCCAACAATTACTAGTTCAACTTTTGGTTGTGAAATAATAGTTGAACAGTCGCGATTCCCATACAACAAAAATGTCGAATTTCTTTGAAATAACATCAAAATACTTTGTTCAACTTTTGGTTAAAAAAATCTACGACAATTATACAATTAATTTGAGCTATAATCGGCGAGTCTATCTTTTTCGTGTGATTTTATAAACGCATTTGTAAAAATACCACTTTGCCCGATAGTTGAACGCCGTTCAACTATTAGCTCATACCTCTGATTTTGGAACCATTACTTGAACAGCAAATTACTCGTTAAATAATACAAAAAAACATTTTGTTTATTTACAATAATATTAAACATATAGTCGAGAATACATACCAAGCATAAAAATGTTAATCAATGCATTATTCAATTTGATATGCAATTAAAAGCTTAAAATGTGAGGCTCTTTTTTTAATAAGGATTCCATACAACTGGCACTTTTGACCGGAATCCGAGACGCGAAGATCGCTCACGTTCACGTCCGTGATGTAACTTTTCTTGAATTATGTTTTTCACCTCGGCAAAGTTTTGCTGCATTATGAAAAAATCTTTTTAGGCGTATAAAATGTGCCACTATTTAATTAAGGCCAAACGTTCAACTTCTGGGGGGTGTTCATCTTTTGGTTCCACTACCCTATGGCATAGCTTAAAAAGGCGTGAAAATAAGCAAAACTGGAAAAGTTTGAACGCATTTTTCTCAAAATCTACCAATACAACTGATGCACGATGATTGCTCTAAAAATCATAAATTTATCCATTTAAACAAATTTATGCACTTACATCTTATTAATAATTCAGTTTAAACAACCTGAAAATAAAAATATAAAACCTTCGCTTTCCTTATTACCGGAGGCCTGCCGATAGCACCTTCAGCTCACAAATGACATTAACCTTTCACCGGCAGTTGGTTTTATTGGTATTATATAGTTAATATTACACTAAATGCACTTACATCGTCTCACACCCATAGCTAATTAAATTTACTAACACAGGAAACACAATTAAAAACAAAACTTTCACAAAATAACATTTCATGACCTTAACGCCAATCCTTAGCGTTTTTCGTAAGAAGCTCCATACAATAGCGCATGCGACCTATTTAAAAACTCGCAGCGTCCTTACTGACGAAAACAAGGAGCACTGACGCGGTGTAAATGAAAGAGAAGATACAAGGCTATCGGTTAAAAATACAAGAACCGAATTTAAATCATAAACTGTACACTTAGAGCCTAAAATGTGCAACTGCCGATGAAACGGCACTGCCGATGAAAGGGACGTTTACCTTACTTGCTAATCCATTGGAGGTATTTTAACACAGGAACATAGACCTGCAACACTGAATACCTTGGTCGGTGATTGAGATCGAGCAAGTCTGTAAGAGTGTGTTTCTGTTATTACGTTGTAGTTCCGTTCAGTTTTTACCTATTTGTTACGTCTTATCTTAGCTATTTGTAAAGACAAGTTCGACAGCATTATACATTAAACTACCGTGAGACTCACTCATGTTGAAAAATTATCGGATAACTCACGTTTAATAAATCAAGTTTAGCTCGACATGTTTCGGACTAATTCATAGCCCTTCATCTAGGAGCCGCGGCAGCTGCTGCTGCCAAACGCGAACTGCGCGCCTCGGCTCTCTTCGCGCGATTAATTAGTCCGAAACATGTCGAGCTAAACTCGATTTATTAAACGTGAGTTATCCGTTAATTTTTCAACACAAGTTCGACAGGTATATGTATAAAGATTTTTTTTAATTTAGTAAAGTTTAAATTGAGTTCTGAATGCGGGTTCGGCATTCCCGTTGAGAGTCCAAATTTTACAGCTGTCTAAAATGGAACACAACAGTGTTCAAGTGAACAAGTCGCCATCATCCAAAAAACTACATGTTTGAAATGTACAAGTAACCCACAAAACGAATAAGTGAGTCGTAGCTATGCAAAACTTGTCGAGTGTAACTCAATTGTCTCTTTCGTATTTTGTCTAAGTGAATAGGACAAGGCTAACAAATCACTTTCGATGTCGTAATATTACGCCTAAAGTACGATTGCATGTTTCTTTTACCTTTTTAGTAGCAATCACACTTCAATCACGAATCAGTGAAAGAATATACATCAATAAGTATAATTTTGAGGCCTCTTCGCCAGCGCCTCACCGTTACTATATTGAAAAGGCTCGTTGAGAAATAGTTGGCTATACCTAAGTAAGTAGGTACTTGTTGTTACTATTAAGTCCAATTTGAGAGATCCTAGTGGTCGAATAACAAACTTTAGACTAGAATTTAAGAACTAAAATAGCTGTGACAAGATTGGAACTACCAATTCAAGGAAGCTTAAGGAATAAAAAGAAAACTGGCTGAAAGCGAGTCGTATTTGCATACCGGAAATTCCCGCGAAGTCGTCATATTTCGCTGTATCTATTATATCGTTTTATGTTTCTTCTAAACTTTGTATACTTAAGACAACTTGGTTAAATATGAAGAATAACATCAGGTTTTGGAAAAGCGGCCGGGGTAAAGCGTCAGCCCTCACTTCTTTCAATTGACTTAGTTAGTGGCCCCCTGTTAACTCCGTTCTTTATTTTAAAAAGAAAAAAATCAAAACAAACATTACCAAAGGCTAAGCGCAGTTTTATTTAGATGGATCGGATAGTTCTCCCGCCTATTTATGTATCGAAAATTAGATGAGATAAGCAAAAAAATGAAAACTACCCTGCAAAACTTCGGTCTTATCAATTATCCAGCCTATATACGTCCCATTGCAGGGCACAGACCTCCTCTCAGTATGAGGAGGCTTGGGCTATAGTTCCCACGCCCAGTGCGGATTTAGTGTGGGTTCACTTCAGTGTGGGTGAAATCGCAGGCAACATGTAGTTTTGTATTTATTAATTAGTAGATAAGTAATTACGGTCAGCGCCCCTGAGGAACAATTTCGCAATTTATAGTTACAAACTCGAAACTAAGTCATGTTTATCGTTAATAACCTACAAACTCACAATCAGATACGGTTATAAAATCGAAACAATCATTCGGCAAATTATAGGGCCATAATTATTCCTACTGTCTACAATAAATTTCTACATAGTTTCTAATCAGAACCAATTATCCAAACACCAGTTGATGGCATGGAGCGGAAGCTGCGCAACCGCAAACGCGAGCGAAGATCGGAAGAGCTTGCGGCGCACATCCAGGATAGCCGCGCGCGAGTTTCCCTGCCGCAACCTCCGGAACTCGCCAATCGGAGGTTGTGATTCGCCGCGGACCAAC
The DNA here is from genome assembly GCA_005406045.1 of Adoxophyes honmai. Taxonomy (NCBI): domain Eukaryota; kingdom Metazoa; phylum Arthropoda; class Insecta; order Lepidoptera; family Tortricidae; genus Adoxophyes; species Adoxophyes honmai. Next base: position 205,732 of record BHDV01037397.1, read on the forward strand.
CTTCAATGTAGACTCGCGGGGCTTAGCAGTGTCTTGCTCGCACTCGGTGCGGTACGAACGGGGTAGCGCTAGAGCCATCGATTGAATCGATTCAGATCCAGAATGGCTCGGCTGTTGGACAATCACGCGTGTCCTTAAGTCGAGTGGTAGAGAGGTGGCCGCAGCGGCGAGAGCGCGCAGTGCCGGCCGCCAGTGCGCCCCGGCTGCGAGCCCGAACTCCTGCGCTGTCACATTCGCCGCCTGGCTCCTGCCGAGCGCGTGCGCCGCCAACATGCTGTCGACCGCGATCCTGCTGCTCGCGCTGCACTTTACAGCCGCTGAAATACGTATGTACCTTGAGTCGTTTATTTAAAAAAATCCTGTTTTGTTCTTTTAAATCAGTTTAAGCAATTCCAGCATGGCACAAATACCGAGTGTAGGTTCAGAAAGGCGTAAAATTAATGTTGGAATATTAGGATCAATATTATAAGCAAATCCAACAGTCAAAGCGAATTATTGAGTTATAAATATAAAAGATGTGCGATGTCATGATGTTAATACCTAAGTGAGATTTGTGTCTTAACAGGTAAGGGCTCTCTGAGTATATGCTTGCATTTGTAGCTCATCTTCTTGCATCATTGAATTTAATATATGTATATTGTTTTGCTTAAGTTTCTATAACAGATTGATTTAGAAAATTAAAACCCTAAAATGACAAGGAAACAAATATAAGTGCGTAACACTAGTGTTAGGTTGAATAAGTGTTTTTGTGATAGAACAGTTAATCATATAACAGCGTACCTAATCTAAGTAACCTTATAATATTCTTCTCATATAGGGTCTATAATTATTCGATTCTGTCAAGTATTTTAATATTTTTCTATGCCACCTGTGGTTAAAGGATTGCTTATCTGCCGAATTTTCAACTAGTAGGGTGTGTGCGTGTGTGTGTGTGTGTGTAGGTCGGCTGCCACACACAGTGCCCAACGACAACAAACCGAAATAAAATAGAGAACATACAAACGTAATGTGATGGACTTTTTGATTGTAGTTTTCGACTTCGCAGTATTAATCAAATAGTGATAATCAATTGAGTATTTGCCTTATCCGGAAAGAAAAAAAAATCCGGAATAAAACATATTATGGGTTTAGTGAGCTATATAGGTAGACATAATTTGCACAGATTTATTTGTTTATAGTAGGTACAAATATTGAATATCAACATATATCAGCATCAGCAGGTTACGACACCGCAGCTCCGGGCTGGGCAACGATAAACGGCAAATGATATTTTCGTTCAAAGAATAACTAACTCCAGCGAATGCAGTGAGGCATCAGTCGGTTTTGTGGGACAAGAGCCAAGCGGTTCCGCCGCAAGTAGGACGTAGACAGGATACGTCAATGGGACCTACAAAGGAACAATCGGGCGTTATTTTCTGTGGCTTAGGCATTACCATATATTTATAGGGTTGTCGCAGCGTCGGACAAGTTTATTATTTATTGGGTATATTGCATACATAAATATGTACGTACATCACGCCTGTATTCCCAAATGAGGTAGGCACATACGTTACTAAACCAAATCCATAACTATTTCACGTTTCGTAGCGACTTTTAGCATAATTTTAAGTTTCAACATAGATGACGTACCTATAATAGGTAAGTAACAAGTTAGCCTGACATTGAATATTAAACTACCGTGAGACTCACTCATGTTGAAAATTTTACGGATAACTCACGTTTATAACGATAATAACGAAAGTAGGCGTGTGCCGGTGTTAGTTTCGTCGAGCAAGCGCAGTCGCGCGAAGAGAGCGGTGGTGCGCAGTGCGCGTTTGGCTGCAGCAGCCGCCGCGGCTCCTAGATGAAGAGCTACAAATTAGCCCGAAACATGTCGAGTTAAACTCGATTAATTAAAGGTAAGTTAGGTATCCGTAAATTTTTCAACATAAGTTAGCCTGTCGCCTAAAGCATACCTAATCCTATTTCCTTAGTCGCCTCTTACGACATCGACGGTACTTGTAAAATATATTTCAGTATGAAACAAGCATAAAATAAAATCAACTAAGTACTTAGAGTTACTAATCGCTAACAGCATAATGAGTGATTGAGTGTTGCGAATGCGATTCAAAACCTAACATGTGAATAACAATAAGTTGAGGCGTGTAGGCTGCGGTCGCAGCCGCCGCCGCCCGCGCACCCTCACTTCATTTTAGCTAAAGTGAGGGTTAGATGATAACCTTTTGTGAAAACGAATATTTTTGGCACTAAATGTATTGATTTGAGGTTATTGACAGCTATTTGCAGTTAGCGATCGAATGTTTAACTGCATCGCGATCGCAAACGCATCAGCGTGAAGTTGCGTCACGCCGACGGTCGCCGCGCTGTTACAGATGCAGTACAAAACGTTATTCCGTTCTATTTTATCGGAATACTTCATATGTATATACATGTACTCCTCCGTACAATCATTCATTGTCTGTCCGATCTTACATGAGGTTTTTTAAAAAGGATACCCAATGTTCTGAAGGAAGTCAATCGGTGTTTCACTCTATGAAATTTATGCGCTTAGATACTGTAGCGTAGTAGTACCAGAGCCCACGACCAAACCCATGTCTCATAGCAATACGGCAAAAACCCTATAAAATCGTTAGATTGTATGATACTGAACCCGACTAGGTGTGTAGTAACGGTCGAAAGTGTAGCAACTGCGTGGGAAGCCATTTCTGCTGTGTCAAAAAAAAAGGCAGTCGGTATTATAGCAATACGTCTTATAGTGAAAACGTACATAGATTTTATAATTGTATTACGAAAAAGTTTGTTTTCAGACATTTTGCGCGTAGCATATAGCCTGAGCGCATTTTTGAAAATGTCAACAAATTTAGTCGACCTGTATCATAGCAATACGGATTTTTTTTTTTTAACTTTTCGTATTGCTGCCAGGATTACCAAAAACCTGTTTTCAGACAATTTAAGTGTAGCATATACTCCCAAAAACGAAAAAAATTTGGTCAAATCAAACGCTACGCGGAAAATGTCTGATATTGGTATTTTCGAGTTCAGGATAATCGTATCTATCGATTTGATGCGGTTTTGGCCGTATTGCTATGAGACAAAAATTTTGGTCGTGGGCTCTGGTTGTATATTAACAATTTAAAGTATATTTGGAATGTGATAAAAAAAGGATAAGAATGTCAGTAATAGGCTTAACAATTTCATGTCAATTAACAAAATAGATAGGAATATTTGAAAACATATCTTATTTTTCTCCATCACCTCTGCTTCAACGCCTTGCTTCAACCCCCGTTATAGTACTTACCTTCTAGATACTTACATAAATCCATTCTTGTTTCAGCTTCGTACATAAAAATATGCCAACGCAATGACCCGCAAGTTGACAAGTGCATCATGAATTCAATTGATGAGTTGCGCCCGAAAATATCCAAGGTAAGGTAAACGGGTGATTTACGGATTAGGTATTAAAAATACCTATTTAATAGAAAGTCAGTGCTTTAGTACCTGGGTAAATATTTGGGCGTTGGAACCGCTGTCATTATTCTCAACAATTTTTTTATTACATTTATTTAGAAATTGGTGTAATAAGTGTGTCATATAGTGTATAAATATGTCTTGCAAATAGGTACACACTAGACTATTATATACACATTTCCAACAGTATTTGATAAAAAAAAAGTGTTGAGAATAATGACAGCGGTTCAAACGCCCGAATATTTTATAATATACCCACCTAGTAGTTCGTTTTAGTATGATTGTAATTTTTAATGTTCACTAGCTTTTTCCCGCGGCTCCGCTCGCGTTAATTTTGGGGTAGCACAGAAGAGATAGCCCATATACCAATTTATAGCTTTCTACATAGAAAATTGCGGTATTCTCCACAAAACTTCCACCTCTCACTTTGTGAAACGGAGAGTTTTAAAGAGACAAAAAGTAGCCTATGTCACTTCCATCCCTTCAACTATCTCCACCCAAAAATCACGTCACTACGTCGCTTCGTTTAGCCGTGAAAGACTGATAAACAAACAAACAA
>BHDV01037397.1:211557-253166 GCA_005406045.1 Adoxophyes honmai
CGGTCAAATATGACAAAAAATTAACTTGCCGTATTTTATGATGCAGATTGAAAGGGTTACTGATAAGGTTGATTTTTCTCTTAATCACAAATACAATCAGAATAACGGAAGGCCATGAAAATTTAGATCTAAAAATTATAAACACTCAATAATACAATATTCATATAAAATACCTAGTAAATTTTAGCGATTTCTTTTAGAAAATTTTCTTTTTGCAGAAATTATTGTTTTTAAAAACAAAGGAAAGTCTCTTTTACACAAAATGTTCTATTTACAATATTTAAGGTAGTTGCCATCCATGTGGCATTCGATTTTTCCACCCGGTATAACAACTGAATATAATTAATCATCTGTTGTTGCCTCTGATGCTGCCGTAGCAGAAATTTCTTTCTCATCGTCAGCTTCCGGAGTGTTGCACTCTTCTGCTTCTTCATGTACTGATGTTTCATCAACTGCTTCCGGACACGGTATTAACTCTTCTGTGATAGTATCTTCTTCCGTGCAATCTGGAATTTCACTATCATCTACCACGGAACATTCTGAATCATGTCCATCTTCACTTGGTGGTGGAATTTCTTCTTCGTCTTGGGTTACGTCTTCCGAAGGCACCTCTATTTCATCAGCTTCAGAGTCATGATCATCGCCACATGATTCCTCGATATTTACTGATTCATCGTTGCTAGGCAGTTCACAATCATCAGGGCTAGTTATTTCTGAATCACAATTGAGGGCTTCAGAATCCGGTGCCGTTTCAACCGACTCATTTGGATGAGCATCGAAACAGTCTGTGGTTCCTTCAGGATTAGCTTCATTGTCATGTTCCGACTCTGTTGGGTTACTTTCATTGTGTGAAGGACATGACGAATCGCTATCACATGGGACCTCACTTTGCTCAGGACAGAAATCAACGTCAGCAGGGTTGTCTACAGGACAATCACTGTTACCGTCGTTAGCAATGTTTTCATTGTCGTGTTCTAACTCTGTTGGGTTACTTTCATTGTGTAAAGGGGATGACGAATCGCTATCACATGGGACCTCACTTTGCTCAGTGCAGAAATTAACGTCAGCAGGATTGTCCACAGGACAATCGCTACTATCGTTATCAGCAATGTTACCTTCACTTGGTTCGGAAGGATCATGTTTAATCATTTCATCTGAATAACATTCATCTAAATCTTCATGATCACTTGTTTTATCTGAAGGCAGTGTAGAAGTTTTGTCAACATCCACACCCAAAGTTTCTACTGTGTCAGTGTCTGAAGATCCAGAGCTTGAACTGGCTGATCTGGCAGGATTATTTGATTTTTCCGTTTGAGGAAACATGCAGAGAGGCAGTTCTATGATTATATTGGTTTTAATTGGTCTACCCATATACAATGGCAGTTTAATTCTGTACTCGGGCCATCCCGCTGCGTTTCCTTTCGTGATCATATTACCGGTAGTACTATGCCCATGGGCTTTTGGGCAGTTAGTTTGAAGGTACGGGTAGGGCACTACCACACACGGCGGCGGCTGCGGGGGCGGGCACCAGGTGACGGAGGATAGTTTACGGCGAAGTGCTTCGCGGTACGATTGCTTGCCGCTCGTGTTTACACTTGATAGGCACTGAAAAAATAAATATGATTGGGTAAATATAAAAAATAACCACAGGAGATATCTTGACTTATTGATTTTTGGTATCTACCTAGTATTTTTGTTCTTAAACAGATACCTGATTATTACTAATATATTAAGTAATTAGTATTAATTCTCTATTTTATTATTATAAAATTGAGTAAAATGTCCAACTCACCTGCAGCAATAAACCACAGGCCACCAGTACGGTCGCTCGACGCCATGACATTTTGTACAAAGAATCTTTGAACTAGGGTAATAAGCTCCTTTATATACATTTTTAGTTTGATACGAGACCTGTAGCATTCGTCATAGTAGGGTCATTGTTGTTATTTGATCCGTCGCCGAGCGGGCACGTAGGCTGCGCCGGCGGCGATACCGCGGGCAGGTGCGCGCGGCGCGGCGCGGCCTCTTTCCGGTAACGTAACCACACGTGCACGTGTTTTCGATAAAATGCAGGTTGGGTCCTCCTCCTCAAGCGCATTTATCTTACTGCAGAGTCGTGATCAAGAATATTTGGTTTAGGGTCGTTTTTCGTGACTGCTTGTCCTCAGCGCCAATTCCAGTGCTCAGGCAGTCTGTATATATAAATACAGTTCCAGGAAATCTATTTTTAAGAATGCGACTTCTTTTTTTTATTGTAGATTAATATTTCTCTCATCATGTCCTAGCTAAAGGGTGGGCTAGACAAGAATTTACGTGGAACCGCATTTTAGTAGGTAATTCCGCCCATGAACAGGCAGAGAAGTGTGAAACAAAATAAAACCAATGCAAAAAACACTTCTTCGCTGAATGTTTTTTTGCATAGATATGTAGGTATATTATTTTAGCTTTCATTTGATAATATGTGCATTCAATGAATAATGAGTTCAAGACGTCGGCACAGCATAATAAGCAAAATATACAGAAAATATTATGATTACGTGCCTATTAATTTTATGTTTGCACAATAATTGTGGAATGTGATGGATCAAGCTTCATTCTAACGGGTTCAGATTAATCCTGAATGACCACAAGACGGGTTTTGTATAATTTATTTCAGTAAATGCGCAGAATTTAAAAAAATATGCTAATCTTTAGTCCATTTAGAGAAACTAATTAATGATCAATAGTATTGTTTTGATAAGAAAACACGTTTGAAACATTCGCTAAATATATAAGAAAATCATTATAATGTACTTGTTTTAGTGGCTCTATTTTAATTCAGATAATTACAGGACAAACAGTAAAGTAGGTATAGGTATAGGTATCTTATAAAAATTAACTAATATTAATTACAATGTGTAGCAGACTCCCGTATGTTTCCCAGGTATATACCTAAGTAGCTGTAGAATCTATATACCTACACCTACTCAGTGACAGTCATGATCCGATAGGGAGATGATTTTTGTGTTCGTATTTTAGATACTATAGATTTTCTGCAGCTTCTCGATTATCAGCCTGAGGGGTCGAGTACACCTACACGCGAGTTGCCGTTTGATAAGAGAAATAATTCGACATTTACTTTTACACGATTTTTTCCAAAAAATTGGTATTTTTAGCAAGATTTCTGACCAGCAGCAGAGAGTGATATCAAGGTAAAACGCACCTGATACGACCATCTGATTGGCAGTTACCGCTTGGGTAAAAAACGCGTAGCTACGTGACTTATTTTACAAAATATGTTTCAAGGTAGAACCTGGTGGTAGATAAGGAAGAACCTACTAGACGCATTTCCATGTTATTACTATGCTGAGATACGCAGCTTGGTGAAGTCATAAAACTAAGACTGAATATAAATTTTCTATAAAATGACCTTCGATTCAGTATACATGAGGAGTACGAAAATATTGACTCTACTACAACTATAGGTTATTGGAAAGTATGTCATTGTCAACACGATTTCATAATACGTTCAATATGTCAAGATGGGAACTGCGAATTCAGGGACCAGCTATTCTTGTTTAGGCAAACATAATCATTGACGCTTACCACAGCTGCATTGAATCTTCATTTTGTCGTAAATATTTTCAAAATAATTAATAATGCACACTGTTTGTAATGTCACATTTTTCATTTGATATATAAATAGGTGCTATCCTCCAAACGCCCAGAGTTTTTTTTCCGCAGATGGGGTAGCGGCTCAAAGTCCTTTTTATAGGTTTACATGGTGCCGACCCAGGCCTTTCGACGCACAAAAATATGGCTTATGATTATCTTTTGAGCGTGGGATTTTATTTGCATCATGAGATGCATGAGTAGAAGGCCAGGAGGTTAATAAAACACCAAAATTGAAAGACCTTTTTATAGGTCTACGGGTCGCAGTCTCTCAAAATATGTAACCTGTATTTTTAGTGTTACAAAACCACTTAGAGTACCAATATATTGTACTTTTATGATATTAAAACGTAGGTTAACAATATCATGTAAAAAATAACCTGTTTGTTTTTTACAGTTAAAATATTTTTTTCATGCCTTCCATTTCCACTTGCAATTGTGATATTTGCCTCGAAAGCTACATTTTTGTAATGATTTTTATCAATTAACGAGAACACTGATGTGTTCGATCATATAAGTCAAATCAAGTATTTTTTCAACGGAAAAGAAGTAAGAAATTAGGCGAAAGATGGTCTGATTAGTAATAGTCCGTTTTGCCCTTAAGGGTGGTCCGTTTTACCTTCTACATGAAGGTAAAACGGACCAAAGTCAGTTATTAGAAATCATCTAATATCTTCACAAATTATGATCTAATTACAGTCGGATCAATAAGTAAGATAAAGATTAAAGTGTTGATTAGTTTTGCTAATTAAAGGTTTACATAAAGATAACATTTTTTTTTCTAAACGAGTTTTTCCTTAAGTGGTCCGTTCTGCCTTCCTTTCCCCTACTTAGTATATTTAATAAGGAAAACAATACTGTTTATTAACATTTAATAAAATTATGTTAATGATTTTCGAACAACATCGTCACAGTTAGTTGATAGAAGTCGAACTTCCCTGTGTGCAAATAGAACGTTCGCTATTAGCAAAGAAAGCGGGGTGGGTTAGCCTTTTAAAACCTAAACTACTACATATCTATTTCTATACAGACACAGAATATTAATTTATAGTATTACGCACAAAATGTCCACTCCCAAGTGATCATATACTGCGGTATGGACTTCCTCTTATACAGAGTGGAAAAACTCGGGTCTTGAAGGGAAAGTATCTGAAATCCTTAAAGTTGCGACCATACCAATGCTTGAAAAACGGAGACAGTAGGTACGTACGAAATCGCAGTGACGCGTCGTATCCGCACCGTTTTCAATTTGACGCAAGCACTGCACACCGTTGGTGGAGGTTCACGTCAAAAATCTTTCGTTTAGGGAACGTCACGTCATGATGCGGCTTTTGAGCAGCAGTGTGTGGAGCATGCGTAAAAAACGGTGCCGATACGACGCGTCACTGCGATTCCGTATTGTGGCCATTTTTTGAGCAGCGGTGTGAAGAGCGTGCTTCAAAAACGGTACGCATACGGGTCATTGTCAAGCCTGGCAATTTTTTTCGCCAAAAAATGAAACACGTGATTTATAAAAATCAAAGGTATATTACGACTCTTACTCTAACTTGCAACAGAACTGAGTATCATTCAGAGATCAATTATTCGAAAAAAACGATTTAAAACGAAATAACGATATTTCGGTTCCACAGAAAAGACTAATATGTCCACCGAGTGGACTAATTATGTTAATTAATAATAAATAAACAAAACAAAAAGCGGTAAACATCTTAAACAATAATAACGTTCAAGATATATTCTCATAATCATGAACAATCAGACACGTAAATACATTCAAAAAGTATATAAAAAATATTTTGTGTCTGTCTACCGAAATGACAATTCTTTTCGGTGGACAGAATATGCCTTCGTCCTCCGAAGACTAGGAAGCCTTCAAGTCTTCAAGAAGCATGTATGAAAGTGGGGGTTTGGTGGCTCTTCCTGGTTTTAACGTTGACGTATCCGAACTTTCAGAATATACGTCCAAAAATTGTATACTTTTATGAACATTTTTTTCAATCAACAAACAGACTGCACTCACTAATTTTTAATGGTTGCTGCATTCTAAAGTCATCAACTTCTTTCTAAGTAAGTAAGTTTCTTTGCTTTAAACATTCTTCTGTTTTTCACTGCAATACGTTCACCCATTTCATAGTACTAAAATAATTGGAATGGAAGGCGGTATTTTGCGTGCGATGTACTTTTAAGTTTCTTTTTGTATATTGATTTTTTTTCTGCATCGTCGTGCATCATTCCATTTTCCCTCCAAAGCTTATTTTGTATGTTTTTGTTAAATCTTCTACAGTTTTTTTTACCTTTACAGAATTAACGTTTAAACATTCAGTATTCAGTCACTAGTCATTTACGGATATAACAAAAAAGGAATCAGAAGCTAGTTTTTAAAGTTATAATAAAAAATTAAACCAAAGTACAAGAATCAATCAAAATATAATCATTTATCGTTTGGGTGCACAAAAAGCCCACCAAAAAGACGTCGACCGAATGGACTTTTTTCGCAATATCATTCACAACACCAGCCATTTAAAGGATTATTCAAAAGGCAAGGCATATTTACGATGTTTGATTGCTTAACTAATTGTTAAAAACGTTTGGTGGATTTATAGCGATGTACTTACAAAATACAGCAGTAACCGGAAAGACAATTCAACATTGACACCACCAAATATTCTTGTTAACACAACAATATCGTCTGCTGCGCACAAGTCACGGCAAAATGGATGCTAACAGGGATAGTACGATAGTGAATTAGTTAAATTATATGTCCCGGTCTATTCATTTGGCATTTCCCTAACTTTTCTAGAATTTAAAGTAATGTCCACCAAAAAGACAAAAAATGCTGTGACAAGATTCAATGATGCAAAAAATGTGTTTTATTTCCATCTAATTTTTTAAATCCTATTAATGTCAAATGGAAATCATATAAAGATTAGGGAAAAATGGCATTTTTGTACAATAATAAAAGAGATGTATTTTTTAAAGCCACATTCTATTAACAGGTGGAACCCGGACAGTCCACCGAAGTGGACTTTCAGTTACATTTGTAGTGATAAACAAAACAAATATTACATTTATAGAAAATACGATATAGTATAGTCTAGTACGTTTCCTGTACTTTATAGTTATGATGTAAATTAAATGCAATTATTAAAAATGTCTTATATATTACAAATGGACATGTTTTTTTAGGGTTATGACAATGACCCATACGCTACGTTACTGCGATTCCGTACCGTGATCGTTTTTTAAGCATTAGTGTGATCGCAACTTTACTTGTCCCATTTTACTTAAAGGAGATGTTCCTTTATTAAAAAAAAAATGATCAAAACAACATTTATAGTTTTTCTGTACCTCGCTTCTTCATCTGGGACTCCAACCAACTAAAATTAAAAAAAATCGCCATTTTATTATTTTTTACCAATCGATGGGATTACCTATCAGTTAGAATAAAACTTCACTAACTAACATTTGGTCTTCTCGTCTGTCGTACGAGGTATCAATGAAACCTTTTAAAACGAAGGTAGTTTCCCTTCAATGCCCGACTTTTTTTCCACCCCGTACGCATTTTTAAAGACCGGTCGCGGAGCACAGCGAAATTCGAGTGTTGACCCGCTGCTATATACCTATCTCTGTCGCAGGAGTGCAGTCATATTGCCCTCATGCTCGCACACACTCAAATGCTTTAGTGCGTAGTAATGCGTGTGTCGCGCAGGGCATCGCGGAGCTGGAGGTGCCGGGCATCGAGCCGCTGAGCCTGGGCCAGATCGCGCTGGCGCGCGGCCCGCAGGGCGCCAAGCTCACCGCCGTCGTCAACGACGTCAAAGTGCGCGGCCCCAGCAACTTCATCATACAGGAGCTCAAGTGAGGCCCCCACACCTACATTACGTACTTAAAGCAGATAGGTACATACCCACACAGATAGGCAGAGCACACAAAACGCTACCATAGAGGAAACCATTAACTATTTAAGTAGCATCATTTTTAGGGTTCCGTACCCAAAGGGTAAAAACGGGACCCTATTACTGAGACTTCGCTGTCTGTCTGTCCGTCCGTCTGTCCGTCTGTCACCAGGCTGTATCTCACGAACCGTAAGAGCTAGATAGTTGAAATTTTCACAGATGATGTATTAAGGGGGGCTCCAATAAAAAAAATTGTTTTTTTTGCTGTTTTGGGTCTTTTTAAATAACTGTAACAGGTAAATACTTGAAATGCTCACAAAATATTTAATTAAATATCTAATTTAAAAGTAAATAATTAAATTTAAATGAAATTAGTATTCAAGGGGGGCTCCCATAGAAAAAACGTGATTTTTTTGCTGTTTTGGCTCTATTTAAATAGCTGTAACAGGTAAATACTTAAAATGCTCACAGAATATTTAATTAAATATCTACTTTAAAAGTCAATAATTATTTTTAAATAAAATTAGTATTTAAGGGGGGCTCCCATACAAAAAACATGATTTTATTGCTGTTTCGGCTCTATTTAAATAGCTGTAACAGGTAAATACTTGAAATGCTCACAAAATATTTAATTAATTATCTACTTAAAAAGTAAATAATTATATTTAAATAAAATTAGTATTTAAGGGGCCCCCTTTTTTATAATTTTCATACATAATAATTGCTAATGTCGTATAAACGTGCCTTAATAATAGTAAAAAAACTCGTGTTTCGACCTAAGTTCATATAACATTTATTACTTCTTATAGCCTCTGAAATTCGTGGTTGAAATCTCTCGCAATGCTCACGAGCACCATGTATTTTAGGCGATAGGCTCTTGCAACCTATCCCTATATAGTACCTGCCTCTGAACATAAGACCTAAAAAGTATGCTAGAAGTGGCTACAATCGTGAAATAGTCACGATCTTGTCTATGTAGCGATTTGTGTTCTCTGCCTACCCTATTTGGGAAAACAGGCGTGAGGAATGTTAGCGTATGTGTGTGTGTGTGGTAAAATAGTGATAGGTTGTTAGCCTATCGCCTAAAATATCTCTTCACCTATTTTCCGTAATCTTACGACATCCGCAGAAGAAATGGTAAGATGTTATTCTAAGCCCGACGCCACACATGACCTTAAAGAGCCTACAATTAAAACCAAAAACTGTTAGAAATCGCTCGTGAGGCGTTAGGTTTAGTATTAAGGACCTTTAAGGTGCGAAATGGAATTAGAGATCAAAAATGTAAACAAACAACTGTCAATGTCAAAGTGACATTCCAGAGGTAGTAAACCTGTTTTGTTACTAATTTATATGTTATTGTATTCATTTTTTAACTACTTTTAGTTTATTGATTCATAGCAATATTCGTTGCATATTATGTGATATCTTTTGAAAATACGACATTATACTTGTGTTCGTATGGATCCAGACGAACGACAAACACAAATTTAACAATGAAACAAAAACAAATAACGAAATAAAACAAAAATTAACACCAAACTAAAACTCAACAACAGAACGCATAAGCGGGAGGGAACACATTCGATCACGACAGATGTCAGAAAACGAATTATACCTATGATGTATAAAATATTAAAATGGACGCTAAGCGCGAAGGTAGAAAAGCGGTCTACCCACGACCTTTTAAGTGTCGTCCATTGCAAATGGAACAATATTTCATCGATTCATCAGTTTTACTGGACAATTAGTTATATAAATATGAATAGGTACGAATAAAAATACGAACCAAATGTTGACAATTTCTAACCAATGCCAGTGGCATAATTATAAAATAATCAAATTTGCAATTTAAAAAAGATGTGCTGTTTCCTTTGTTCATTTAAATGTTTACATTATGTTCACACGGTTTTATTCTGCTTATAAATTAGTTGTACTCATTTTTATCTAGCGTAATTATTGAATTTTAAGTTTTCCTAATTGCGTTTGCTTTTATTGCAATGGCAACACGTTTGTTTACATTTTTGATCTCTAATTCCATTTCGCACCTTACATCACACCATTTCTTCCATGGAGGTCGTAAGAGGCGACTAAATTCTAGGTGATAGGCTAGCAACCTAAGTATACCTACCTCTTTTATCTAACTTTAAAATCTAAAGTTGTGCTGAAAATTACAAAACTTGAAACAGTTTTATGTGCCTACGCGTTTGGGAAACTGATATATCCGCAGTTATACAAAGCAGTTGTCTATTTAAATATCAATGTGGATCATCTTGTGTTTAACAGTTATAGTGAACTAGCTTTTGCCCGCGGATCCGCACGCGTTAAATTCGGGGTATCACAGAAGAGATAGCACACATACCAATTTTATAGCTTTCTATATTGAAAACTTCCACTCCTCACTTTAGGGAAATGGGGGTTTTGAAGAGACAAAATGTAGCCTATGTCACTCTCCACGCCCTAAACTATCTCTACCTAAAAAATCACGTCAATCCATCGCTTCGTTTAGCCGTGAAAGACGTACAAACAAACAAACAAACACACTTTCACATTTAAGTATATATTGGTACGGATAATGAAACAACATTAACATTTACTACAGTATTAATATTATTTTATCTATTAACTCTTCGGGTTCGGTTCTCTTGAAAATTAAAGACAAAAATCTTACAAGTTAGGTTAAAAGTAGTCACAAAAGTAAAACCGTCCTTAAAATTTACACAATTATTTAGGGATCATCAAAAGGAGTGATTGAATGCAGGAAGCTTCAGTGTTTACCTTCGATTCTTCTGAATTTCTAGGTCTGACCTGAACAAGAACCGCTTCGACTTCAAGCTGCTGCTGCCGCGACTGGACTTCCACGGCAAATACAAGATGGACATCCAAGTGCTGCTGCTGCGCCTGCAGGGCCGCGGCGACATCACCGGCACCTTCAGTCAGTAGCTCGCAGCGCTGGTGGCACTGTGGCACGCGAAGATAAACTATCTAGCGTGTCCTTGACAGTACTAATAGGATTTTTAAAAGCCATACCTTGGGAATTGAACAAACCCAGGCGTGAAAAAACACCACGGAGTCCTTTTAAAATCATATTAAAGCGTACGACTTCTCTTAAAAAAGAGTTCGATCAAGTATTTCCTTTTTGTCAAAATGGATATTAGCCGACGAAGAAATAGGTTAATTGAATATTCTTGTATTTTTTAATCGACTTCAAAAAAAGGAGGTATTCAATTCGGTTATATATATATATAAAACAAAAACAATTAAAATTATATACAACTAACTTAAAAAATAAACTTAAATCTAAAATATATTTAAAAATGGGCACCCCCGAGGCATGGTTCCAAAGACGCTGGCAGCGTTCCCTCGCTGTATCGCAATGCTGATGCGTTGAGCGAGGAAGCTGCCAGCTCTTCGGTCTCCGGTGGCATCAACCAGCCGCTTGGAGAGCTCTTTCATTAAGTTGGTGGCGCTGGGACCCCACCTAAGGTCTCGACCCCGAATGGTAAGAAAAGGTATTCTGGGCCGAGACCTCTGTACCTATTTTGTGCTTTTTAGTTTTTCGGCCGCTTCAGCTGCCGCTCCTGGTTTAGTGGAAGTACCGCGGAGGTGGGACGATGCCAGTGTATCGACACAGGTTGCATCCCACACCAACACACGTCCCTGCTTTTAACCTATGTCCTTAGTCGTCTCTTGCGACATCCACGGAAGAAATGGAGAGTATTTTTATGTGTATTTGCTGATTAGGTACTCGAAGACGCCTGGACCGATTTAGAAAATTATTTTTTTGTCTGAAAGGGTATAGTTTCCAGGTAGTCCGATTGTCAGCATTTCTTGACCTGATGATGAGGGAAATCGAGGGCAATCCTCAAATTTTATAGGCACAGGTAATGGTTTTAGTACATTTTTCAAAGCTACACCAGTATGTACGCTTGGCAGTACAAAACAATTACTGAGTTGATGATGAAAGGTCAACTCCTTAATTTTTAGGAGTTAAAGGATATTTTTTCGATACTGAATGCACCTGCAGACAGTAATTAGCCAGGCCTGTTGCTTCTCAAGCGTTGCATTTCTGCTAATGCTCGTTCACCGTGGGGTTTACTTATCAGTTTAGAGGGTTCTATATCAGATAGAGCTATTCCTTCTAAAGCCTTGAATCTGCTGAGATCTACGTATACCTGTCGAAGGCGGATTGTAAAATACGCCGTTTTACATTACGCCTAGCCGTTTTGCAAAACAGCGCCGTTTTGTAATGCGGCGGCTCAACGTTTAGCCGGATTGAATACAGCCGTACAACGTATAGCCGGAAAACGTTTAGCTGAATAAAAAACCGCCGGAATGAATTCGGCGCTAAACGTTATTCATTACGGCTAGGCAGAGTGTAATACGGCGAATTGTCGTTTTTAGTTCAGATTTTTAACACTCGTGGCGCTGCTAAACATAAACAGTAGAGGATTTAGAGGTTTTAATAGGTTAGTTTAGGTTAGATTACATTAGATTAGGTTAGGTTAGTTTAGTTTATTTTATTTATATTTATTTTATTTAGCATTTTTTATTTTGTAAGTATTGTTACCCTACAATTTTAGTAGTAGTACAATGCGGCTAAACATGGGCCGCCTTATTGAAGAACGTATCGCAATAACAATCGGGCTGAACGCTGAGTCGCCGCATTACAAAACGGCGCTGTTTTGCAAAACGCCTAGCCGTTATGTAAAACGGCGGTTTATACAATCCGCCTGCGACATACCTACTTGACCTTTAGTAGGGAAGGTAAGGTAATACGATCCCTGAGGGTCAAATGATCCCCCGCCGTAAATCAAAGACAACTAGTGTCATCTATCCAAATGCGCATCAAACATGTTCCCCGGACCCCTGATAGTTGCCTCTCCAAGTGGTATGGCGCTGCGAGCGCATAGCGTAATTTCATAAAAAAATAATTAAAAAGCTCTGATCTAAGATAAGCCTGTTTTTGACTTTTAGTACTTTAGCTAATATTTAAGCAATGTTTGATCACCGCACACAGTATTTGAAGGACATGTTTTAATCGATATCTTCGAATCTAGTGCTTGGTGTAAAATGATCGCTTTCTATGTGTTTAAAATGATCCCCGGGATCATTTTACCCCATTAGTATTTGTTGTTTATACAAATCATGACGAGAATTTATATAAGCAAAAATAATCCCCAAAATTATCCTAAAGAATTGGTATGCCTTAGGAAATCGCAAGTAGGAACTTTAAGGTCCCTGTGATAGCATTAAACAGAACAGCCAAAGGTCACAAATATGAAATGGCTGTAGGCTAGAGCGGGGGTAGCATCTGCGTTTTTTTTTTTATTTACAAGAAGAAACGAGCTTATTTTGTTTACCTATTGGTTGACTAGATATGTTGTCAATTTTAAAAACATTTTGCAATGTTTAGTTTTGTTGTTCGAGTAATAATTACAAAAAAAATATCTGATGGAACTAGGAGACTGAAAAAGTTGTTTGTAACTTACTTACATACTTATTTTTTATGAATAAAACATATGATTAAAATAAACTGAATAAAAGACACTTATTAACTTAAAGAATAAAATTATCTCTGGGATCATTTTACCCCTACCCGAGGGATCATTTTACACATAGGTGTGTCTAAAATGATCCTTTAGTAAACTTTTACAAAAACCGCAAGTACAAAAAAACTAAATACATATGATAAAAAATAAGTATGCAGTTACAAAGTTAAATAAGTTTACTAACTCCATCAATAGAAATGTTGCGATTTTGCCTTAAATTTTAGTCAAAACTATGGTTTTTCCCTTAAGGGGATCATACCTCACCTTCCCCTAAATATGTACATAAACAGAAGTTTCCTTTCAGGATAAAGCTAATTTGAAGTCGGTTTAATGTTTAAAATTATTTATATACTCTCTGTATAAAAATAAAATAAAGTCCCCTTCCGGCTAAATGTCCTGTTCGCAAAATTTAAGTTGGCGCTGTTTTCTCTTGATGTCGCATAGTCTTCATAGCAGGTAGAAAGCCAGAGAAATTATGTAGTTTTCTACTTTATTTTACAAAAAAGACGAGACACACTTACATTAGACGACAGGGGTTGTAGTGTGTTATTGTAAAAAATCAATTTATTTAACTAAATTGTAGTTAAACAGAATGTTAAACTTACTAAATTTCTAAATTTTGTAATCAATTATGTCCAGATTATACTTCTGTCTTAAAACCGCTAAGTGGCCGATCACTAATAATTTAGAGTGGTCTTACCATTTCAGACATTCTACATAATAATTATGTACAGCAGCAGTAAGCTGTGTTAAGCCATCCGATACGAAGTCAAGCGCGGGCGCGGTGGGCTTTATATTGATTTTAAGTAACTTGTTTTTGTGCAGATATTTCCTGAATGTAAACAAATTAATTTGGAATATCTGTAGGTACATGTGGACCTGACGTTGGGATAGATTGATTATCAAAATTTTCATATTATTTTGTATAAGTATTTTCACCGGATGTAGGTATCTTTTTAGTTGAACGGAGTGTAATTTTATGTACGAGTATACGTCTCTTACTTATGTGAGATATACATAGAACTTGCAAGAGTTAAATATAGTAGTAAATATCTTCATCAGTATTTTAAATATCAACCCGAGCGATATCAGTTACTTAGGTGCGTTGTTTTGAATCCCCGATGATTTACCTACCTATGAATAATGGGATAATCTAGAATTTTACTACAGTGACAGACTAACTGTTGCTTATAGAAAGCCCTAATGTTAACATACGTAAGTGCCTATAGTATTACACAAAAGATCCTACCATTGTTAAGTTCAATCCTATCCTAATTTCAGAGGAGTACGCTTGCAACGTGACGATGAGAGGACACAAAGAGAAGCGAGGCGGGGAGGAGTACCTCAAGTTCGACCCGTTCAAGGTGAAGCTGCGCGTGGGCCAGTCGTCCATCTCGCTCACCAACCTGTTCGACGGCGACCCGGTGCTGGGCCCGGCCACCAACCGCGTCATCAACGAGAACTCGCAGCTCTTCCTGCAGGAGATCAGCCCCGTGCTGGAGCGCAGCCTGGCCGACCTGTTCACGGAGATGGCCAACAAAATCACATCCAAGTTTACCTACAAGGAGCTATTTCCTTGACATACACATCAGCCGCTGGAGACGCATGGAGACCGTCTTTTAGGGAATTAGGTTAAATAGGAAAGATGTGGTGATGTTTAACTGTGTTAATCAAAATCTAGCCTTAAGATTTTACATTTTTTTTTTAATTTGTTTTTAAGATTTTATGTAACAATTTAAAATCATTCATCAATCATTCATCTTTTCTTTCGAAAATGGTACTCAACAAAGTAAGGAAACAACAACTATACCTAGTTTAACACTGATACAATAGATGAAAACGAAGCGCAAGTAACGCAACACATCCTCAAAAATACGGACACGCTATCATGCTGTGCCGTACAGTGCCGAAAATGTATACTTATTTCTCTAAGCCAGCGGTTCTCAAACTTTTTTGCTGATGGAACCCTTTTGGAAAGCGAAATACTTGACGGAACCCTACAAAAAAACTACAGTCCATCCGTCCGTCCGTACGCTGTGCCAAAACGTTTGACCAGAGAGTGGTGTTTTTTTCTTCTAAATTCTTGCGGAACCCTTCCAGAGGTGTCGCGGAACCCTGGGGTTCCGCGGAACACACCTTGAGTATGGCTGCTCTAAGCCCTTTCTCGCTTGTGTTTAAACACAAAGTAGTACAAATAAAAGTAAGTACTTATATGTATGTACGCGGGACTTAATCACGATTTTATTTTAAAAGTAAGTACTTACTTACATACACGAGAAGTTCGAAAACCCTATTTTTGGTAAACAAGTTTATCTCATAGGGCCAGTCCCAATACTTCTTCAATCTGTAACCGGTTTGGCTTACCACAAATAGGAATACTATTGATAAATTATCAATGATAATGTGAGCGCGTTTTGCCATTTTCCTATCTAAATATAATAGTAAGCTAAACCGTCGATAGATTGAATATTGGGAAGTATCATTAAAAAGTATTTTCACTTGTTTTGACGGGCGAGTACCTGGGGTGTTGCAGGAATTATACACGGTGATTTTTAATCCGTGATGATCTGAACCCGAAAATATTAACATATACCCTAAATTGAACTTATTAAGCGAGGTCTCACGCAATTCCTTCTATGTTTAATTAATTAAAAGTTAAAACTTAATTGAAAAGAATTACCACTGAATACACATGGTCATCCTACATGAACATGACGACGTCATGTGCCATCGCATCGCTAAGGCGGGAAATTTGACGGATCTTAAAGTTACGACCACACCAATGCTTAAAAAACGGCGAGCATGCGTCAAAAACAGAGAGGTCACTGCGAATTCGTACCGTCATCGCTTTTTAAGTATTGGTGTGGGCGCAACTAAATAAATTATCAATTGCCAGTAAATTTGTAAAGAGGTTATAAGCTTTTAGATACAAATTAGTAGAGTGACAAGGATTTTAGGATAAAAATTATCTCAAAATTAAAATAAGTTTGAAAAAAAAACAAGTTCTTTTCATGTAATTACGAGTTCAGCGTGATCGCCATCAATTACTGAGTTAGAAAAAATGGTACCTGACAAAAATTGCAATCTCCCGCGGTCCACGAAGTCAGATTTGAATTTTTCTGTCCTGCGCGTCCAGTCGGCAAGCTGACGGCGCGCAGTGGCAGCGCTTTGACCTGAGTGGTCGTCATATTTTGAAAAAAATTAACCCAGAAAGCTAAATTTTTGGTATGATGTGGGGGATACCCAAAAAAGCTTAACTTGAAATTTTCGACCAAGATTTCCTATGTGGGTTTTCCGCCATCTTGTCACATCATCAAAATGTATTAATGCATAAATTATAGAGCATAAAAAGAGCCACAAAAAACTCCTTGACAGAATTATCGTATCTCGTCGGATAGCCGAGTTATTGTCAAAAAACCAATCTTAACCTTTTTTCAAGATGGCGGAAAACCTACATAGGAAATCTTGGTCGACAATTTCAAGTTAAGCTTTTATGGGCATTCTCTACGTCATATCAAAAATTCAGCTTTCTCGGTTCATTTGCATTTCTTTGCCGTTAATTCCTACGTAATGACCGGGTTATAGGTATACCTCAGGAGACAGGCTACCAATCTGCTCTATCTATTATACCTCTTTCATCTATGTTAGAACCTAAAATTTAGCTTAAATCGGCTACAAAACGTGAAATAGCTATGGTTTTAACTTTGTGAATGCTCTGTCTACATCAAAACATATTATGCACAATATATTTGTTAACATAGATAATGTTGACAAAAAAGTAATTTGACGCGTGAGTAAAAATTACTTTGACTGCCTTTCACCTAAGTAGTTGGTAGTATAATTTTCTGGCAGTATTACTTTTTGCTGCCTGTACACCTGCATCAGCCGTCCTTCCTGGGCCAACCTTTGGAGCATCAGCAACCTCCTTTTTTTTGGGCGGTGGGAAAATGCTTTACGCATACCGCCACGTCTTGGGGACGACGCGACGGTTATGTGGGACTCTCCTCATAGGGATGCATACCCACTAAAAACCCACCGATGGTTCCTGCCCGCCAGATTGATAGGCGTCGGGGGGTCCCTAGGGATGCACCGGCGGCGCCTTCTGGCCACCCTAGCGTGTGGGCTGGGATCGGCAACCTCCTGCGGAGACAGCCCTCGCCGGACTACCAGAATTATACTGTTAGGTTATTGTTCCGTCATCTCAATAACAAAATTTCAGTTTACTGAATAGGGTTTGGGAATTCCCGACAAGTTTAAAGTCCCGGGACACGAGACAGCCTACTGTCAAAGTCCCGGAAATTCCCGGGACTTCGAGACTTTGTTTTTTCTTTAGTGGGGCTTTCGTTTTATTATAATTAAGTTAGTTTTTTGTTTAAAATTGTACGTACATACATACAATTACGCTTATGTTCCCAAATGGGGTACGCAGAGCACCTGAAACGTTACATAGATAAAACCATGATTATGACTTTTTCACGCATTGCAGTCACTTTTAGCATAATTTTATGTATGGAAATCGATGGAAGAGGTAGCATATTAATGACAGGTTGCTAGACTGTCACCTAAAGCGTATCTAAACCTATCCTTAATCGCTTCTTACGACGAAAATTGTATCTATTAAAAAAGACAACTGCTTGTAGAAAATTAACAATTATTTTTCCGTGTGGTGCCGGGTTAGAATAGCACCTCCTCCTTTCTTCCCGTGGGTATCGTAAGAGTCCACTCTGGGAAAGGGTTAGTGTATTGTGGGCGATGGGCTAGCAACCTGTCACTCTGGTTTTTAGAATTCATGTACTCTGCCTACCCCTCTTGGGAATACAGGCCTGAGAATATGTATGTGTGTAATAAACAGAACATTAATTGTTTACTTGAAGTTATTAAACAAACTAGAATTTAATAATTTTTCGTGATCACAAAATTGTTAATTCTCGAAATCATAGATTTGATTCATCACTAAATAATAGAAACATGCATAGTAAAAAAGGCTTGTAAGTAAGTCTTTCACTTGTTTTAACTTAGCAGACCACGTAGTTATTCTTTATACGTTCAGAAAGCGCTCCTTCAATTACTTGAGAATAAAGGGTGTTTTTTTTAGAGGTATAAAATTTTAAGTTGGCATTACTGTTCAAGATGGCGACCGATTTAACAGTTGTCAAGTGATTTATTCTCAGTTTGGTTTGGCAATTCATCATGAATAGACTCACGCTTGAACAACGCTTTCAAATAGTGCAATTTTATTTCGAAAATAATGGTTCTGTGCGGAATACGTATAGCGAATTTTTATAAGCGAATTTTGTTTTTGGTAGAATGGCTACGTCAAAAAACAAAACTGCCGCATTTGGAGTGTAGCTTGTCCTCAAGTGTATGTCGAAACACCGTTACATCCAGAAAAACTGACTGTTTGGTGTGCTTTATGGGCTGGTGAAATCATCGGTCCGTATTTCTTCAAAAACGATGATGGCCAGACCGTTACAGTCAATGGTGATCGGTATAGAGCCATGATTACTAACTTTTTCATTCCTGAATTGAACAACCATGATGTCCAGGAGCTGTTGTTCCAACAACACGGCGCAACATGTCACACAGCTCGTGCCACAATCGATTTATTGAAAGACACGTTTGGTGACCGCCTAATTTCACGTTTTGGACCTGCGAATTGGCCTCCAAAATCTTATGATTTAACACCGCTTGACTATTTTCTATGGGGCTATGTAAAGTCATTGGTCCATGCGGATAAGCCACAAACGCTTGACCATTAGGAAGACAACATTCGCAATGTTATTGCCGATATACGGCCACAAATGTTGGAAAAAGTAATTGAAAATTGGACGTCCAGATTGGACTACATTCGAGCCAGCCGTGGCTGTCAAATGCCAGAAATCATATTTAAAATGTAATGCCACAAGATTATCTTTCGGATAAAATAAAATTCATGTCAATCGAATAATCCATCGTTGTTTTATCGCAATTTAAAGTTCTATACCTCTAAAAAAACACCCTTTAAAAATGAATTCCGATAATCTTGTCTCGTCTCGAGTCTCGACTGTAGAATCCCGGGACTCGGGACAGGCAAAATTACGAAAAGTCCCGGGACTTCGAGACTCGAGACGTCCCGGGACCCAAACCCTATTACTGAATCATCTCAAAATTACATAAATATAAATATATACATTCAATCACGCCTGTATTCCCAAACATGGTAGGCAGAGCACACAAAACGCTACATAGACAAAACGAGGACTATTTCACGTTGTGTGGCCACTTCTAGCATAATATTTTTTTGGTTTAGGTAGGTAACTCAAAATTTCTTCTTCAAAATTGGGTTGCAAGATTTCGCCCTAACAAACTTACACACACATAATAATGTTTAAGTACACTAAAAGTCGCAGTATACACAAGGTACTTTTACAATAATCTACAACATTGCAAGACAAATAAAAGATAGTAAAAATGACTTGGCATGTTGGCTTGCGCTACTTCTGCAGTGGGCGCTTGCAAGCAGGTTTAAACGACTGCGCTGACATCTGTATTTTGCCGGTCGAAATTCATTTATTGACCGATTGCTTTCGTGGATTAATCAATAAAGGCAGCTCGTTGATTCAGTGTCGAAGCGATAGATGTCGTCTAAGTCAAGTTAGTTGAAATGTTATTTGGAAGTGTAAGAATCAGTGAATTTACTTAAAATTAACATGATAATTTACATTTGCAATAACTTGTTAAATAAAAATAAAAGCCTTTTAGTTAGGATACTAATCGCACTTGCTAAGTTTATTTAATAGATATTTTATTTATTTTTATTAAAGACGCGACAGTTTACATGAACGGATAGCGTCAAAAATCAGCAAAAAAAACTTACACAAAAACATTTTTTAAAGCTTTACCTGTGTTGCGGATTTAATCTTACCCTACTAATTGTTGATCGACCATGATATAATACTTATGTTAAGTAGGATAGCCAAGTTTTTTATTTTTGAATACTTATTGCTGACATTCAAAATCATGTTTGATGTCTTTACAAGGAAATAAACTTGAACTTTTTGCTCACGTCGAGTTTTTATCAGTTACGGAAAATGTTGGTAATAATGCTTAACGTCATTACCGAGCCCGGGCCGGCCGCGACCTGCCGCCGTTCGCTTTGGCAACAGCACCAGTTCTCAGTATTTGTTAGCGTAATTTTGCAGATTGCGAGTGTTTTGTATAAGTAATACGGACACAGAATTCCTCACAGGTGTGGACCTTAAAGACAGCTGCTTGAGGTCGCCAAGCGTCGTCGTCGTCGCGAGTCTCGTTTGTTTCCTGGTCTCGAAATAACTAAAACCCCCTAAAATAAATGATGATTTAAAATTAACCCTTAAATTTTAACATTATCACATCTACATAATTTAACTCATCTACCTACATAAAAGCGACGTCACGCCTATTGTTAAGTTTTGAAAAGTTGTGGTTATTGCAGACCCACCTGGTTGTAGCGTGCTGGTTGAGTTCCAAGTCGTGGTAAAGTCCAGAGCCCTTCCTAAATGACTTATTTATTGTTCATAAAATATTTAATCTTTCACAACCGATATTAATTACAAATTTAATAAACAAATTTGAACTTTGTTCCCAAACCAAGTATAAACCATTTAATTAGTTGAGTAGGTAATCATTAGATAAAACTTAATTCCATTTTAAGCACACATGGGCATCGAAAGAAAAGACTAAGTATTATTTTCTAGATTTGTATATGTATTCAAAAATTCTTTACTCCACTTGCATCGCAACTGGCTGAACCGATTTCGATGATTAGAACTGCTTTAAATTTATCCCTACGTCCCAATAGGTATCCAAAGAAGAAAAAGTGGCTATTGTCCTACTGAAGTATCTGACCATCGGAGGCTCAACTAGGAAAATTTGAAAAATTAACACTTATCTATACATTAAAGCCGCTTACTTCGACAACGTTATTTGTTATTGTTATATCGTGCTAATAATCAGGAATTTTATATAATATTTTGACCTCGTTACTAAGTTTAACCTCAGCCCACGAGTTTTATTAAAGTTATACTTAGTTTCACCATCGAACTAAGACATAATATATAATGCTTGAAAAAACATTAACCTATACCTATATCCCTAGTCACCTCTTACGACATCCACGGATGAAACGGAGAAGTGTTATTCTAAACCCGACACCGAACGGGAGAACTCGAACTACAAAGTTTTTTTTTTATATTTCACTTGGTCCGAGCCCTGATCGACAGTGGGAAAGTTAGATTCGAGTTTGAACATGGAAGTGACATGAAATCACCAAAAGCTTGCATAGGCGTATCGTTGTGAAGATCATTGAGACATATTTATTTAAGTACCCACTGAAGCGAGCGAATGTTCCAAACATACCTAAATTATTAAGTTCTACCCTATAATACTGTTATAAATAACTAAAAATATTGATGGCAGTAGTATCCTCATAATTATAAACAATTCCCTTCCTTGGTAGTCAGGGAAAATCGGTGTGAAAAAGATTTAAGTTATATGTTGATTCAAGTTTTAACTCCATTATAATGTACTTAGAGCATTAAACATTAATCACTGATGTGGCTGAGAACTGTTCAGGTACATAAAAAAGTGGAACCAGTGGCGTAGCTAGGTAACCAAGGGCCCTGGGGCAAATAAAAAAATGGGGCCCCACACCTATGTAAACTGATCATTGATTGTGGCGTAGCATGGGTGGCACCCCCCCCCCTAGGATTCGATAGACGGTTCGGGGGCCCCCTGAGCTCGAGGGCCCCGGGGCACTGCCCCGCCTAGCCCCTTGGTAGCTACGCCCCTGAGTGGAACTGGATAATAGCACGGTGCTAGGTTTCCCGTTAGAGGCTCTATTGAGTAGAGTCTACATGTTACTTACAGTAAAGCCTCGCATTCGCCTGCCACCCGCCTGTTGGAGCGTAAAGCCGTGGTCGGTGTGGGCCACGCGTGCCTAAATAAAACCTGCCAAGTGCTAGTCGGACTCGCGCACGAAGGGTTGTGTACCAAAAAAATCAGGTTTTTTTGTATGGGAGCCCCCCTTAAACACTAATTTTATTTCAATTTAATTATTTACTTTTAAAGTACCTATTCCAATCTTTGTGTAATAATTAATTAAATACTATTTCCATTCATCCAATAAAAACATAACTTAAATATCCAATAAAAACATAACTTAAATATTTACTTTTAAAGTACATAGATATTTAATTAAATATTCTGTGAGCATTTTAAGTATTTACCTGTTACAGTTATTTAAATAGACCCAAAACAGCAAAAAAAAACACATTTTTTCTATGGGAGCCCCTCTTAATTATTATTATTATTTTGATTTTAGTGTTTGTTGTTATAGCGGCAACAGAAATACATCATCTGTGAAAATTTCAACTCTCTAGCTCTTACGGTTCGTGAGATACAGCCTGGTGACAGACGGACAGACGGACAGACAGACGGACAGAGAGACAGCGAAGTCTCAGTAATAGGGTCCCGTTTTTACCCTTTGGGTACGGAACCCTAAAAACGCCCATTCACCGCAGACCTCAAAATCATCCAGGGTTCAGGGAGTTAACACGTATTCTCCGTGTCGTTGCGAGTTTACAATAAAACCTACACACATTTCTTTCGAGGATGTCGTAAGAGGCAACTAAGGAATATTTTAGGCGTAGGTTAGGCAATAGGTTAACTAGTCACGAAACGTGAAATAATCACTGTTTTGTTTATGTAGCGTTTTTTGTGCTCTGCCTACCCCATTTGGGAATAGAGGCGTGATGTATGTTCAGAGAACACAGCACGGGGAGAGCGTGCCGCTGCCTCCGCACGGCTGCTGAATAGCTCCGATTGCAGCACGTTTCTACCTCATTTCACCGGCAGGAAGGTACTCGTAATGAGATAATACTTTACGCGCTGTCTTATGCAACCAGATCAATTGCAGCTGCAATCTAGTAAAGTTGAAAAAATGCGTGATACGGTAAGGTATATCTGGGTCATTGTCATAACCCTAAAAAAACATGTCCATTTGTAATATATAAGACATTTTTAATAATTGCATTTAATTTACATCATAACTATAAAGTACAGGAAACGTACTAGACTATACTATATCGTATTTTCTATAAATGTAATATTTGTTTTGTTTATCACTACAAATGTAACTGAAAGTCCACTTCGGTGGACTGTCCGGGTTCCACCTGTTAATAGAATGTGGCTTTAAAAAATACATCTCTTTTATTATTGTACAAAAATGCCATTTTTCCCTAATCTTTATATGAATTCCATTTGACATTAATAGGATTTAAAAAATTAGATGGAAATAAAACACATTTTTTGCATCATTGAATCTTGTCACAGCATTTTTTGTCTTTTTGGTGGACATTACTTTAAATTCTAGAAAAGTTAGGGAAATGCCAAATGAATAGACCGGGACATATAATTTAACTAATTCACTATCGTACTATCCCTGTTAGCATCCATTTTGCCGTGACTTGTGCGCAGCAGACGATATTGTTGTGTTAACAAGAATATTTGGTGGTGTCAATGTTGAATTGTCTTTCCGGTTACTGCTGTATTTTGTAAGTACATCGCTATAAATCCACCAAACGTTTTTAACAATTAGTTAAGCAATCAAACATCGTAAATATGCCTTGCCTTTTGAATAATCCTTTAAATGGCTGGTGTTGTGAATGATATTGCGAAAAAAGTCCATTCGGTCGACGTCTTTTTGGTGGGCTTTTTGTGCACCCAAACGATAAATGATTATATTTTGATTGATTCTTGTACTTTGGTTTAATTTTTTATTATAACTTTAAAAACTAGCTTCTGATTCCTTTTTTGTTATATCCGTAAATGACTAGTGACTGAATACTGAATGTTTAAACGTTAATTCTGTAAAGGTAAAAAAAACTGTAGAAGATTTAACAAAAACATACAAAATAAGCTTTGGAGGGAAAATGGAATGATGCACGACGATGCAGAAAAAAAATCAATATACAAAAAGAAACTTAAAAGTACATCGCACGCAAAATACCGCCTTCCATTCCAATTATTTTAGTACTATGAAATGGGTGAACGTATTGCAGTGAAAAACAGAAGAATGTTTAAAGCAAAGAAACTTACTTACTTAGAAAGAAGTTGATGACTTTAGAATGCAGCAACCATTAAAAATTAGTGAGTGCAGTCTGTTTGTTGATTGAAAAAAATGTTCATAAAAGTATACAATTTTTGGACGTATATTCTGAAAGTTCGGATACGTCAACGTTAAAACCAGGAAGAGCCACCAAACCCCCACTTTCATACATGCTTCTTGAAGACTTGAAGGCTTCCTAGTCTTCGGAGGACGAAGGCATATTCTGTCCACCGAAAAGAATTGTCATTTCGGTAGACAGACACAAAATATTTTTTATATACTTTTTGAATGTATTTACGTGTCTGATTGTTCATGATTATGAGAATATATCTTGAACGTTATTATTGTTTAAGATGTTTACCGCTTTTTGTTTTGTTTATTTATTATTAATTAACATAATTAGTCCACTCGGTGGACATATTAGTCTTTTCTGTGGAACCGAAATATCGTTATTTCGTTTTAAATCGTTTTTTTCGAATAATTGATCTCTGAATGATACTCAGTTCTGTTGCAAGTTAGAGTAAGAGTCGTAATATACCTTTGATTTTTATAAATCACGTGTTTCATTTTTTGGCGAAAAAAATTGCCAGGCTTGACAATGACCCATCTGGGGTAGAGGATACAATCATGCAAATTGGTTGAGAAGCCCGTGGATGCTTTCGGGATAGTTCATTATGCCGGGCTACCGTCTGTCTGTCGGAGTTGCTCTGACTTTCTGATTGAGAAATGGCCCACAATGACTACATCACTTGCTATGTCTGCATATATGAAATTAAATTCATTAGCATGTGAATGAGGGCTGTATAGTATTTGAACACACTTGGGCAAGTTGAGTAATGTGATTTCAGTGTAGGCGCAGTTCTAAACCATAACAATGAGCAACGATTACTATTTTAGGTAAGTACCTAGGCTACATAATTTAATTATTTTGAAACAGAGGAAGTATTGATGTCGAGGCCGAATGCCAAGGCGTTCTATGGTTCGTACCCGTCCGTCCCCAAGACGGAAATGGGCGTGGCCAGATTTACGGATGGTGTATGGAAACAAGGATAACTATTGATTAGTATGTAATTGCGAGTGTGTCTCCTGCGTCTGCGGCAGCCCGAGCCCGCGCCGCCCGCGTGGCGCAAGCGCCGCCGCCGCGCGCGCCGCTCCCTCGCTACAAATAACAGAAGTTTCGGCGCCGGCGCACACTTACTAACAAGCGCTCAATCGATACAAACTTCACAAATAAACAGTACTATTATCCAACGAGACTATTTTATCAGTTAAAGTCAAAAATGAAGGCGTTCTTTGTTTTGGCGATATATTTGGCGATATCTCATGGGAAGGTTACGCGTAAGTTCTCTGCACTGTTAGTAGACGTTGGAAGCTTTTGAATATGTACCTGCTTAAAAGCGAACATATATTATCTATTCCAGTCCAGATATAAGTAAGTCTTAGCTGGAGTCTAAGCTGCTTTTGTTCAGTGTTTGCCATTGATTTAAAATCTATATTAAAATTATATTAAATCTATGGTGTTTGCATCCGCATTATTTCTAAAGGTGACGCACTACGACTCTGTATTAAATAATCACTTTATTTACTATTTACGAGACGGTATTTTTTTTTTAAATATCACTGGACAATTTTTACACCAATCACCTAGTCCCAAAGTAGGCAATTTAATGCCTGTGTTATGGGTACTAGACAACGGATAAACTTACTTATATATAGATAAACATCCAAGACTCGAAAGCCAACATTCGTATTCATAATACAAACATCTGCCCCGGTATTTAAATTACTACTCTATCAATGTATGTTTAGTCCTCCTATTTACTAAGCAATCTCAAGGGCATTGCAACGTTAAAGTCCGTTTGATCGCTAAGGAAGTGCAATGGGCCCAAGGCGTTTCCGCTCACCGGCGCGGGCGCGGGGTGCGGCACGCCGCGCTCGCGCTGACGTCCGGTGCTCTACTAAAGGGTGCCTTTACGACTTCACACATCGAAACTTACGAAAATCTTATACAAAGTTATTACGATCCTTCTTTAAAAAAAATACTATCAAGTTACGTATTATAGCGGCAGGTTGATTTCTGACCCACCCCAGAACTTTGTCACAATAAATGCAATAAAGCTTTCCTGTGTAGAGCAATGCAATGTTGTAGTGACAATAACTGTAATTAGATTCTACGGTGGGTCAGGAATCAATTGGTTCAAGTTACATACGTCGACTACTGAGTTATTTTTATATGCAGTTCGCTATATTCAACCTGCTTGCAAAAAGAGACAAAGCATCACAGTAATTTAGCATAGTTTATTTAGTTTATATATTTGATTAAAATGTTTTTGACCGTTGCTTCCAGCTGACTACTTCCCGCAGTGCCGCCGCAGCGACCCGGAGATCAACAAGTGCATCCTGGACGGCATCGAGGCGCTGCGCACGCGCCTGCGCGCCGGCATCCCCGAGGTGGGCATCCCGGCGCTGGAGCCGTTCGCCGTGCCCGCGCTCAAGCTCGACCGCACGGCGCCCAACCTGCGCCTGAAGGCCGCCGTCAAGAACATGCGCGCCCTCGGCGGCGGCGACTTCAGGATTGAAAAACTAAAGTAAACTATAACTCATTGCATTTAAGGTGCATTACTGTACGAAACGTAAAACATTAGATAAATGTGCTAATGCGAACTAGCTAAGTCAATAATTTGGTATACCCATTCATGCATGATTTGTGGTGTTCGGAAATTAAAATACGGTAGCGTCCCATTTGTTAAATTCACGAGTACTTACAAGGAAGGGTACCCAACTGTCCTCCTCCGATTTGATTTATTTTGATATATGTTATAGAGTAGTCTAAAATAACGGACTAATTTTTTTTTTAGCTGCCCAAACTCAATGTGTTAGGAGAAAATGGCCGCCAAAGTGCTGAAAGTTGACAAAACCTACTAATTTCCGTAGTGAGATTTGTTCAAAAAAAGTGATAATTAATTACTGGTTTCGTTATTATGCCAAAGAACATGAATAAAAAATGGAGGGGTGTTTCGTCATTTCACCACAAATTCGTTTTTGATATAAAAAAAACATGTTAAAATTTCACATATTTCGTCACTGCATTCACTTTCGTGAGTTTATTTTTTTAGCTTGAAAACTTCTTGATTCAAGATTTCATGGCTAATGGTCATGAAAAGACAATCTGAAAAGTGTGATTTATTAAAAAAAAACTGAATTATGTGTCTACAAGATGGACAGACGATTGTTGAACACAGGTGCAGTTATAATAATGACCATACTCAATATAACAGTTTTCAATACAGTTTTTGCAAAAGACATCGCTTATCAATAGCTGTTTGGGGTGTTTGTAGCTAAAACCATTAATTATTTCCGCAAACTCATTAAATCACAATCGGGAATCAATTCTAAAAATATTTGACATAAAATACTTCTTGGTAATTTTAGTGAGGAAAACTTGTTTTCACAATATCGACCTAAAATATAAAAAACAAAAAAATAATAATCAACCTCGCTATAACCTATTTAATAAGAATGACAATACAGTATTGACGGCCGGATAGCCCAGCGGTTAGAGAACCTGACTGTGAAGCTTAAGGTCCCGGGTTCGATCCCCGGTCGGGGCAGATGTTTGTATGATGAATACGAATGTTTGCTTTCGAGTCTTGGATGTTTATCTGTATATAAGTATGTTTATCCGTTGTCTAGTACCCATAACACAGGCATTAAATTGCCTACTTTGGGACTAGGTGATTGGTGTAAAAATTGTCCAGTAAAAAAAAAAAAAAAAAAGTATGAGTATACTCACACCATAAAGTGAAAATAACTAAAATTATAAAACAAAAAAAACCGACTTCAAATTAGCAGTATTTTATAACAAATTACCGAAAACGGCGTACATGTTCTCCAAGATTCTATCATCAGATCCTGATTTCGTGCCAATGGGACCAATTTCGATGAAAAAAAAAAATCGGTTCACGGGTCTCCGAAATATGGAGTAAAATACACACAAAAAAAAAATTAGGTCGAATTGAGAACCTCCTCCTTTTTTTGAAGTCGGTTAATAATGACTCATCAGATAGGTACATAATAATGTAGGTTTCAATATGACGCCAAAATGTATATCACTGTACTATAAACCGTATGGTAGGTTGTTTGTTGTAGCGTGTTTGTATTTAAGTCATCATGTCATTTTAAGTCAGGTCAAAATTATATTAAATGGAAAATATTTTTTTTTTTAGATCAGACTGCCAATTGTTTTCTTATCGATTTTTTATTGTCTTTTCATGACCATTAGCTATGAGATCATGAAGTTTTCAAGCTAAAAAATTACCTTAAGAAACTGAGTATAGCTGCGAAATTTGTGAAACTTTGACATGTTTTTTTTTATATAAAAAGCGAGTTTGTGGTGAAATGACGAAACACCCCTCCATTTTTTATTCATGTTCTTTAGCATAATAATTTAATAATGAAACCAGTAATTAATTACCACTTTTTTTGAACAAATCTCACTACGGAAATTAGTAGGTTTTGTCAATTTTCAGCACTTTGGCGGCCATTTTCTCCTAACAGATTGAGTTTGGGCAGCTAAAAAAAAATTTGTCCGTTATTTTAGACTACTCTATAACTATAACATATATCAAAATGAATCAAATCGGAGGTGGACAGTTAGGTACCCTTCCTTGTTAGTTACCTAATGTTAAATTTCATGCTGTTGCCCAAAAACATTAAATTGTCATGTCAATTATTAAAATGCGGATTAAGGCTAAATCCAATTCTTGATTTTATGTTTTATTAAGTCCTAAATATAGTTTCGTTTGCAAGAATATACAAAGAAAGTCGAAACTTTTATGATTATCATAAGACTTAGAAACTGCGAACCCCTATAAAAGTGTAAAGCCGACGCCGGCGCAGCTGTGCAGTAATACCTTTTTGCAGAGTTATGCATCGGGCGCTCGTTACTCAATCGCGTCGTAATGCTTGGCTGGAGTGACACCGCACAGTGTAACGGTACGCGGTGTAATAGCCGCCAGTAAGAGTGCCTTCTTTTTCAGCGAAAGTCACTTGGAATCATGGAAATGATGTCAATTTCATTGGAAATTAATCTTTTAAAAATTTCGTTTAGATTTCGCGCATACTTTAAAATTAATACTAAGACAATAAGAGGGTGACATTTTATTTATAGCATCGACTATTACATTTGATTTAAATGTTTGATTAGGTCGGGAGCGTCTAATATTTTTGAATTTTGGGTCGCCATGCAAAAAGGTTAAGAAACGCTGTTTTAGTCCTTCCAGATAAAAGGGACCTGTACATGTTTCAAAAGAATCTTTTTAAAACAAAATATCCAAGTTTCTAATTTTAAATAAATGTGTCATTATTTTGTAATAACTACACGTCTCTCCCAGGACAATATCTGGATCGTTAGGGCTTTGTTTAACTAGACATCAGGACTGATCTACTCCCGACTGGTCGATTTCGCGTTTTAAAACAACATATCAACAATGTTTCCCACTCTCAAAGACAGACTGACGTGCTTCCAGGCTGAACCTGAACAACAAGTACGCAGCGGAGGTGAAGCTGTCGCTGCCGCGGCTGGCCGTCAGCGCCGACTACGACGTGCGCGGCTCGCGGCTGCTGCTGCTGGACATCGACGGCAAGGGCAAGCTGCGCGGCAACTTCAGTGAGTCGGCGCCCGGGGGTCCTCGCGGCCGTTGAGACAGTGCCCGTCTGCACGCCTCGGGCTGCAGTGGGGCATTTTCTCTATGGCGGCTGACCGAGAAAGTCCTCGTCTTTTTAGTTCATGCTCTTTGTGGTTTTACAAACTAGCTCAAACAGCGAAAAATTAAGATATCGATTTCACTAAACACGTTGATTAACCAAATATGAGACCATACTGACATTCAATCCGAGTATTGCTATAAAGATTTACCTACCTTGGTTTAGGTGTACCTTGTTTATGTACCTACTAACGGATTTCTTTCAAGTTCATTAAGTAAGTAAATGTTCATTTGGATTTTATTTTATCACAAACGCAAATGTAAACCGTAGTAAGATTTTTATACACTATACATATTCAGCATCACCTTGGTATAATTTTTAATTTAATGTAAATATTTTTACTACGTACCTACCTACTTACTATTCCTCTTAACGTAAGCATTATTATTATCATGACATGACTGAAGCTGATCGAGCTGAGAATGGCAAGTATCAGTAATGTGAAGAATCTCAAGTTCGATTACCATAATATGAACACTACTCAGAATTGTTTAATGACATAAATTAGTAATTTAGAACACCTCTAGAATATATAATTACAGTTATGTTGCAGCAATAGGCAATCTGCGCGCACTCATGCACTCATTTATTAGATGGGTGTTTACTTCTCCAAGGTCATAGTCATAATGAAATATAAGCAAATTGTTACTCAAGCTTATGTCTTAAACCATGTGAGAAAGTATGAAATACGAACAATTCAAGTAAGTAGGGAACGTACATAGAATGCCAATTAAAAAAATATTACGACGCTTTTGTTTGTTTGCAGCCGGCATAACAGTGATCGCGAAGGGCGCAGCCAAGGTGGTGGAGAGGGAAGGCGTGCAGTACCTTCAGGCGGAGAAGGTGGTCACGCGCGTGAAGATCGGCCACGGCCAGGTCGCGTTCGACGACACCGAGCGCCCGCTGGCCGGTAAGCGCTTGCACCAGCACGCCGAATACCCGTATTTCAAGCATTCAAAAACTTGATAGTGTTACTAACCCCGTTTAAATACATGCGTAACACTTATTTTACATACATTATTGGGCTTGTTATAGTGGTGTAATCGAAACTGGTCTGTATCATAATACCGCATCGGGTTAAAGACCTGTACCCCAAGTGTCGTCATTACGATCAAAATACGAGTCATTCTCCTCTGCGTTAATGCACATCAGTTTATATGGGACCTGAGGCAGAACTGTCGTGATCGACCAGATTAGTAAATAGCTTAACCATACATACAAACTGATGCGTTTTAACGCTGACGAGAGCGACTCGTATTTTGATAATAATGAAGACACCTGTGGTACTGCTGCTACTACGCTGAGTTCATTTAAAAGATTCAGTCATCTCATCTGTCCATCGGTAAATGCTTATATTTTGACAACTACAAATTAGCTATTTGAGTATCCTTGTCCCTTAAATTCATCCAAAGCTTCCAACACCAAGCGGTTAGCAGTTGTTTAATTCACGATATAAAAATGCGTATTTTACCATAACAGCGACGTCGGCTGCCAACTTCTTCAACGCCAGCCCTAACGTGGTGCTGGACATCCTGAACCCGCTGATCGACGAGTCCAGCGCCGCCATCCTCAAGGCGTTCCTCAACAAGGTGCTGGCCAAGCTGCCCCTGCGCGAGATCCTGCTGGAGGACGAGCCCGCGCCGGCCGCCTGATCCCGCACCCAGCGACGTGGAAGACACAAATTCGCATACTTAGTATTAGATCGTGAAAATGTTTATTTGTCCTCGTGAGGACACCAAAGAGTTCAAGTGTACCTGCTTCTTTTCGTATGTTCTCGTTTATAAGATTGTGAGTGTGAAATAGGTTAAGTATAAATAAATTAAAATTTAAACATGTATGTCTTTATTTCACATCAAGAATTTCTTTATTAGACAAATGGGGTTTTAAGTAGTGCTAGTTGCGCCTACACTTATGTATAATCACGTCACACAAGAAACATTGCGGTCAATGTATTGGCCTTGCATGCCTATAGCGTCCATTTGTATTTGTATCCTTACGAAACGTTACAATAACATTAAGGTAAATAACGAGCAGTAAGACTATTAAGATTTTTCGTTCGGATTCATTTATTTATTTTACCTACCTACACAATGTTCATCTGGACGGGGAGTTCATTCGATAATCAGCCGACTACGGAGGTACACGATATGTACCTATGTACTTCCTCAACCAGCGAGTATGGGAAATGACATCTTAATATTGCGGTACATGTATGTACCTATCTAAATAATGTCTTTGTATCACACAAAACGTTTCTCACGCGTTTCATATTCCACAAATCAAAACACCAGCAAACAAAAGATGAAGAAGAAAAGAATAAAATCTTTTAGAACGTATTTTTCGTTGGCCATAAAGTTAACTGTTCTTTTTATTTATTTCATGTATAAATTATACAAAGCATAAGAAAAATACTTATGAATGCTTCATCAACCAACTGCTATCTACTCAGACAAGTTACTTACTTATTACTCGTGGTACGGATTTGCTAATTTATTAATGAAACATCGCATGACGTTGCCTTAGACCTTAACGACGAGGCTAAGTCCTCTCCGCATATGGATAATCGACAACAGAGGCAAGTTTTCTTCTTTTATAAATATAGAGCGTTCCTATTAGTTTCTTAGAACAAGTTCGCTGCCTCATTAGACATCACGCTAGAGAAATGGCGTTATTATTGATAAAGTTTATTTTATTTGCACTTTGTGTAACATGTGTTTGTGGAAGACGCACAACGACTCTCGGTAACAGTTCTACGTCGCAAACCGAGGACCGCAAGAATCAGGACAACGTATTGTGTAAGTGAAGTTGGGTCACAAGTTCCGACTAGCTTTCGTCGAGTTAAATTTATTTGAGAGGAAAATAAGAGGGAAACTGTTAAGTTTAAATTAAACAAAAGATGTGATCCTGATGTCTATGCATGTAGAAATGGCAAAATTTTAAGTAAGTAGTGAAAGTAAGTTCGAGCATCGGTTTTCCATAGAAAAAGCGATGCGCGAACTTATCCCTACTACTTTTATTTCCAACTTAGATTCCGAGGACTGTAATTGTAACTAAACGGCAAAAAAGGCCAAGATCATTGGCGCAAGGGGAAAAATATCTCAAAAATAGTTTATTGTGGCGGTTAGTCGACTGCCACTACAGCGACCCGGCGGTGGGCGAGTGCCTGCGGCGCGCGGCGGAGCGGGCGCGCGCGCAGCTGGCGCGCGGCGCGCCGGCGCTGGCCGTGCAGCCGCTCGAGCCGCTGGCCGTGCCCAGCCTGCGCCTGCGCCAGCACGCCGCGCCGCACGACAACTTCAAGTACGACGCCTGGCTCACCGACGTCGTGGTCCGCGGACTGACCCAATATGATTTTAACAAGTTGGAGTAAGTACATCACTGTAATTAGGCACATACAAGTAAGTAGGTGACATATCAAACTTCATATATTCCCAACAATGGATACCAACATTTACGGGTCCTTCTCAAAAAAGTGGCAACGCAACCTGTCAGTAGGTTTCTCTTAGTACTTTTTTTTTGTCATGCACTAATCTTGTAATTAAAAAGTGTATTTAAATTAAAAGACATCTTTTACATAGTGGCCAAATGTATTAACATAAAAATAATGTAAATTAATAGGTTAAAAAAATAATTAACACTACGTTTTGTCGTTCACTTGTCGTGTCCCAACGCGAGGGACTTATGCTTGGAGCTAAAAAACTCGTATATGTTTCCAATTTTTTTTAATTTGTGTTCTATATTTCACTGACCTATATGATCAAGATTTAATATTATTGTTTCGAATCAAAGAATTGTACCTACATAGCTAATTATTTGCAATTAAAGTTTGTCCACGGTAGTTTTTGTCGCTCACCTGTCACGACATAAACGCTATTCCTGTGCGAATTCTATTACGCCTAATCCATCTCACCCAGCATGAGACGAAAGCTGCAACTGTCTGCTAACGCTGGTGGAAGTAGCAAATCAGCGATGTGTCGATGAAAAAAAATACAAACAATACATTCACGCGATCTGGAGTTTGTAACGGGTAAGTTGTCTTTATTCTGTCTTTCATATTTTGTTTTCTGTATGAGCTAATTATCTGATAATAGCCTAAAATATGTAAAAGGCGGTTTACTTTCATGTGTGTAAATGCGAAATTTATCAAACAAACTTTTCGCTTAAGATTAATACTGTAACTGTCATTTTGTCCATAACGTGTACGTCGTTCACCTGTCTTAAATGGAGAAATATAGCAAAAAAGAGAGAAAAGGAGAAATGAAGGTTAAGAAAATTAAAGTTAATCTGGAATAGTATGCTGAATATAGGAAAAAAGTAAAGTACAAAAAGATTTTTGTAATATAAATACTATGAACCAACCCAACCCATCCTAAGAAGAAAATTTTTTTGTTACATTGCTACGGGTGTTTTTTTTTCATAAGTTACGTAAAACGCATCAAATAAAGCACTTAATGTCAGTTTAAAATTGTTTTGATTTGCTCATCAATCATCTGCTTCCTCTTGTCGTTCACCTGTTATGAAGTTTGCTTAGGTTTACGTATGATTGTCGTTAACCTGCGACCATTGTCGATAACCTGACTATGAATTGTCGTTCACCTGTACATCAAAAACTTTGAGGACCTATATCTTCTAAACTAAAGGAAATATTTTGTTCCCTCTAAGTTATTTCGGTTATTTGATTATATTTTTAGCTATTGTCTAAAAAAAATTTGAAGAAAAACACACTTTTTAAAAAAATGCAAAATTAATTCATCGTTGCCACTTTTTTGAGAAAGACTCTTACTCACTTAGATCTAACTTAAGCTTCTGTACATTGAAAAGACATGATGTGATTAGCACTATCATTACTCATTAGTTTACTTATAGTGAGTCAAAGTAGTTTTTGCTCCCTGTGAGAAAGAGGAATGACAGTTTGTATAATCTATTAATGTAAATATCCCAACATATAAAGATCGGTGGTGGCCTCCATTCGGTTCGCAAATAACAACCAACACAGCAAATAATAACCAACATACAAAATCTTGCCCTTTTAGCTAAGTAAATATTGTCATAAAAGTCCTTTCTTAAAATGGAGTTACTTCAATATTCGTTTCCTTCTTTCACAGCGTTTACCCGGAAGATCTGAAGGTTACCGCGAACATAAGTTTGCCTCACTTGGCATTGACTAGCGAGTACGTTATTCTGGGGGAATTCCAGATGCTGCCCGTCGAGTCCACCGGGAAGATGTCAGTTAACTTCAGTGAGTAAACTTTGACTACATATACATAAATATTAAAAATAGGTACACTGAAGCAACTTCAGTTCAAAGTCTGCACATAAGCATGCAATTTTTGCTCAAAAACTAAAAAATCGGGTAGGACCAAGTTGGACCCCCTTTATTATCTGGGGAAAAAACGTAAAATTACCATGAAGACAGACTTTTGTATTTGACAACTCTTTCAATGTTATAACTCCACGCGTCTGAGAAAATCGGGGGGCACGGCCGTGCCCACACCAAGTCGAGCGCAAAGCAAGCACTGCAGTACCATCCTTTACTGGAACCATTTCGCGGCATTTTCAGGCCTCTATTTGAGAACCTTTGGATAATACCAGGACGCTCAAATTTTCGGTATCTAGTGAGCTATAATCGCATACTTATAATCCAAAATTTCAAGTCTGTAGGTAATTGAGTTCCTAAGTTAAGCGAAAGCAAAATTTCGCATTTTCGACCCTCACTCACTCACTCATGATATTCAAAATAGAACTAGTACTTCCCATAAACTCAGAGAGCTGAAATTTGGTACATGGTTAGGGATTAACGGCTACATAAAGGGAAAAGTGTAAAAACTAGGATAATTGAAGATCTGGAGTACCTGGTGAACCTGATTAGAAAACACTAGAGCCCAACCAAACTACTATAGAGATCGACATACTTCCTTTACAAAAAATATTCAAGTTAGTGGGTCGCTTCATTTGATGTCAAAAAATGTCAAAAATCTGATGAAGACCCTGAGCTGCTCTGGTACATAAAAAAATCGACTGTAATTGCAAAAATCCAGCGTAGAGAGACACATCTTCTAATTTAAGGAACACAAATGGGTAATACAAAAACTGTTCCTACTGTACAAGATCAAAACCGGAAAAAGAAAAGAAAAATATTTTGTAAAAATAAATATCCATATTCTGACACCTGTGAGAATATGTATAATTCATGTGCTCTACCTACTCCTCCTGGGAATACAGGTGTATTCCCAGGAGGGGTAAGTAGAGCACATGAATTGAAAAATCCAGTGCTTCGTTTAGCAAATTAAGGGTAACCAGATGGTCAAACGTGACATTGTGGTGACAGGTTGCTAGCCCATCGCCCACAATACACCAACCCTTTCCCAGAGTCGACTCAAAAAAACAAACAAAAACGCAAAAATAAATAAATGTGTAAAATAAGAAAATCTAACAAAATTAATGAATATGCTCACGTTTCTACAAAAAGAAGTGAAATCCCATCATAAACATTCTATAAAAAACTACCCAAGTCTCGTTGAAGCTGCTTGGTTATCTCTAAAAAGTACCTAATGAAATTTAGACATAGTTGTGCCAAGTCAAAGGTTCCTTACTTTGATTTCTTTACTATTATAGTTAAGAGGATAGGAGTCGCCCCGCATCAAACCACCTTCTCCATACAAACGTAGTCCCCTGTTTTCTCCGTGAATAATGACATTAGAGCAAAAATTTTTTTTACGTTATATTGTATCTGTTTTGGCTATGCCCCTATGTTTTGCTTTTATCGATTTTCTAAAAAAAATTAAAAAATAAAATAAATAAAAATAAAAATCGATAAAAGCAAAACGTAGGGGCATAGCCAAAACAGATACAAATACAACGTAAAAAAAATTTTTGCTCTAATGTCATTATTCACGGAGAAAACAGGGGAATACGTTTGTATGGAGAAGCGGTTTGAAGCGGGGCGACTCCTATCCTCTTAATGTTGTGTGACTTGGCCGTTGAACACTTTATACCAATTACCCATACCAGTATGGGATATTATCTCGCGTAACAAACAAGGTAGTTGCAACATTACTTGTAAACAAAATTGACTTGTACCCACTAACGTATAAAAAATGTTCAACGGCCAAGGCACACAACATTAACTATAATAATAAAGAAATAGCAGTAAGGAACCTTTGACTTGGCACAACTATGTCTAGATTTCATTGGGTAGTTTTTTATAGAATGTTTTTGATGGGATGTTGCTTTACATCTATCTAGATGGCAATTTTTTATATCTGTGTCGACCACGAACGCTATCATATACAGGGTTATTTGTAAATCACTGACACCCTTTTAACCCTGTATTCCTACCACTTAAACGAATGTTTTTTGTTTTACGGTTTTTGTCATAACTCAATATTTATCGAGTAGTAACGTTTTGAAAATTTGAGACTCACTCTGTTTCATTCAATACTCTGTACCGCAACACTGGCGGTACCTTTGACTGTCGGCGTGCCGGCTTGTAGGTACGCATTCCCGCCTC
This sequence comes from Adoxophyes honmai, assembly GCA_005406045.1. NCBI lineage: Eukaryota > Metazoa > Arthropoda > Insecta > Lepidoptera > Tortricidae > Adoxophyes > Adoxophyes honmai. Next base: position 249,052 of record BHDV01037397.1, read on the forward strand.
GCTGTCCCTTAAAAACATGCCGTGCGGCTCATTTAAAGTTTGTGATGTCCTTGTCTTGCGAGATTCGGCGTATTTTAGTGTGTACCTGTTGTGTACGTGTTGTGGTAAAAAACAGAGTACGAAAATTTTGTACAAGGATTTATTAATTATTATTTATTAGTATGAAAAAAAAACTGACCAATTTTAAAAAGTCGTAAAACAAAAAACGTTTGTTTATGTGATAGGAATTTAGGGTTAAGAGGGTGTCAGTGATTTACAAATAACCCTGTATATACTTGTAACAAAAACAGCGTCATTAGTACTTATTGCGACGCGATTCTACTTCGTTTTCTGCTGCGCAGCCAAATGCACCGCCGCGCTGGAGGCGCAGGGAGCGCGCGTGCACAAGAGGATGCTGGTGCGCGACGCGGCTGTGCGCCTGCGCTGCGCCGGTCCGCTGCAGGCCGCCCTGGCCGACGCGCACTCCACTACCGGCGAGATGGGTACTGTGCATTACCTAAACAGTTTTTGGAAATTTTTAGTAGTTGACTAAAAAAAAACTACGTCAACTGCGTCAGATAGTTCACCAAAAAATTTTGTAGGTACACGTATTTTTTCTTTTATTTGACAAACGAGAAAAGACGAGGATACATTGCTCTGAAGTTTCGAGTGACGTCACTACGTGGTAGGTACATTTTTGACGACGGCGTGACGTCATAACTTCACTCCAAAAGTTTCATGATCAGTACCTCTGTCGATGTTTAATTATTTGATGAACCAAAAATTATTTAAATTATGTGTCTCATATTTTTCCATAATCAAACTAACGCACTAATTAGACTATACCTTATCGGTTTAGGTAGTTAAAACAATGTAAACAATCTTGACGTGTCTTTTTATTTAAACGTACACTTTATAAATCGAAATCTTTACATTTTAAAATTTAGGTATGAAAAAATCATTTAATTTCATAATTGAATTGTGTAGTTTAACGATTTTAATTTTTAGACTGTGTATTTTAACGAAAAGACATGTCAAGATTGTTTATATTGTTTTAACTAAGTACCTAAACCGATGAGGTATAATATTTTTTTGACTCAATACGCATGCCTATTGGTGTAATAATAAAGCAGTACAAATAGGTAATTTAATACTGGCAGAGATGATCACGGAGCACGTGGCGCGCATGCACGCGGCGGAGCTGGCGCGCGCGGTGGCGCCCGCGCTGGAGACGGCGCTGGCCATGGTGCTGGAGGACGTCGCCAACAAGTTCCTCAGGCACACGCCCGCCGAGGCGGTCTTCCCCAACTAGACAGACCTAACCTACTGCCTACCTATAACTTCTCTTATATCTATTTACCCTTTTGTTAAACTATGTTACCTGAATAATTTATTTTTAATTTATGAGACTAAACAATATTTATAATGTTGTCATGTTTATTTAAATAATTTAACTTATTAAATAAAGTCAATGACCGTGCACCATAACGTAAATTTATTTGAATGAAAGTTTCGTGTCATTATCATTGTTTTGTACCTACAAGGATGTTTATAAATTTTGTTTTGTTTGTTTTGTTTATAAATCTTTAGCTCGAGCTAAACTTGGCTTCTTTGAGTTAAGAAAACACGAACAAGAGAAGGTTAAAAACAATTAAATGCCAATGGACATTTATATGTAAATTTGTGTTCACTACTTACCTAATACCCTAATAACGAATTCCTATACAAATGTGGGCTTCCCACAGCTTCTACGTCTAAGGAAACACGGTCGGAGTCGGAATGAGATGTTTTTAGCTCGGGCACCGCGACATCACGTAACGCCGGGTGATGTAACGAGGCGCCCCGCGCCGTGTTGGCACACTTATTGCGATATAAGTGTAAACAAATAGGGACGAATATTGCATACAGATTACAGAGTCCACATTAGACATCGCCCGCAGTGGCCTTAACTTACATCTCTCGCAAATACCGGTTGAAGTCTGTGCGCATGCAGTTAGGCCAACTGTGAACACGAACATAAGGGTCTCCCCACATTAGTCGACGCCTCTTCGGCAAAATGCGGGTAGAAAAAGCGTTATGTCAACGCAATAAGGGCGAACAAGACGTCAATCGGCTCGGCTCGTTCGACCGAAAATGGCCGAGCCAATTCACGTCTCTTTCGCTCTTATTGCGTTGGCATAAAGCTTTTTCTACCGAAAAGGCGTCGACTGGTTTGGTGAGACCCTAAGGGGCTTAACGCAGCTAAGTTTTATGTGATGATGCACACAATGGCATAACAAGCGATGCGAACAGCACTATTGATAAAACCTCGAGCAAGACAGAGACGACAATATCCGTTAACAAATGCACTTGCTAAGCGCCAACTTGTGCTCTGGAAATGGCTCTGGATTAAAATTGGTGAGCGCCAATGGTAGATAACTCTGTGTTTCAGTACGAGCAGAGTTGAAAGATTATTTTAGAGTTAATTTAGCGATTTTTCATGTATCAATATTTTAACCTGTCACTATTTTACATGCCAACTCAAACCCTACTAAAAGTGGCCACGAAACGTGACATTGTCATAGTTTTATCTATATGGCATTTAGTGTGCTCTGCCTACCCCATTTAGGAATACAGGCGTGATGATATTTGTGTATGTTTGTATGTATTGTATGTATGTGAATGTGAATATTTTAACAACTGCAGTCCCTGCACGAGTGAAGTCAACGCTCCGTTGTCAGCGACAGTGCTGAGCTGCAGTCGGCTTCTCGACTTCTGTGCTGTCCAACTTCGTTTCGCTAGCGTCGTGTCATCAACATTGATTATCACTTATACATGCATAATACATAATATGCAATATGCATCTAGATCCCAGTAGCGACATTGACTACGCCTCTGCTGTTACTGTACCTATAATAGAGTATGAATCTAATCTTTAAAATTAGAAACTAGGATTATTTTAATTACTTATTATACTTATGACTATGTCTGATGCATGGCAGCATGGCACGGATGCAGTTCAATATATCGCGTCGAGAACAAGATTGGTAGGTGGTAGGTACATGTTATGATAAAAATTAATGAAGAAATAGTGCCTACTTAATCTTAAAAAGAATCACAATCTTCTATTACGGAATGACAAACGTGATGAGCCTTTTGTTTCATAAGAGATGAGATTGTAGGTAATCAACTAACTATTGCTGAGAATTATCACCCAACTCCAGATAAATACTGTGATTTAAAATCACGTCACCTTCATTATTTATTACTCGTGACCTAAGTACTTCTTCTATTTTAAAATTGAAACTGTTGCTTAGAAAAATGTGGAAAGTAATATCTGTCCTATGTGCAGTGCATACAGCTCTCGCGAGCGCGGAGAAGAATTTTGTTAATTGTAAGGCATTTTTAAACATTATACTAGGATGGATTGACGTAAATTAATGTATTAAGTATTAAGTACTTTTAGGTTTTACTATTGTTTTTAATTGGGAGTGTAGATGTGTTGTCTGAGTGTTCCATCCCTGTGTCGCAGTTGCGGGCGTCGTGTGCCCGCGCGAGGAGCGCGCGCTGGGCCGCTGCCTGCGGGACGCGCTCAACACCTACATACCGCAACTAGCTACGGGTACTTTTACTTTAATATCACTGGACAATTTTTACACCAATCACCTAGTCCCAAAGTAGGCAATTTAATGCCTGTGTTATGGGTACTAGACAACGGATAAACTTACTTATATACAGATAAACATCCAAGACCCGAAAGCAAACATTCGTATTCATCATACAAACATCTGCCCCGACCGGGGATCGAACCCGGGACCTTAAGCTTCACAGTCAGGTTTTCTAACCGCTGGGCTATCCGGCCGTCAAATGTAGAAAACATCTTGTTAAGATAAAATTAATTCTTTGAATTGTATTCATTGACCTTGATTTTACAAGCCACAGCCACTTATTAAGTAGTTTCCCACTTTAAATATCTACCTACAACGATATACATATACTACACGGTGTCTACTTTGTTTTCTTGCATACACTTAGGGATCATCCATAAAGTACGTCACACAAAATTTGGGAAATTTTAGCACCCCCCTCCCCCATGTCACACATTTTGCTATGAAAATAACAGAAATTTTGTTCAAGTGTCACAAGACACTGACCCC
>BHDV01037397.1:253174-275700 GCA_005406045.1 Adoxophyes honmai
CCCCCTCCTGAAAGTGTGACGTACTTTATGGATGACCCCTTAGTTAATTAATGATGCATACCATATTTTTCAAAGAGTACTTATTTGAATCACTATTTATATCACGAGTATGCTAGAGTGCTGAATTTGCGATTGCTGCTCCGAGTGCTTTGTACACAAAACGATAAGCATGAGTACCTGTAATAACAATACTTATTCTTACTCGTATGAAAACTAAGTAAATATTATTGTAATTTGACAACAAAAAATTAAACTTTTAAAACGTAAAACTACCATGAAACTCACACAAAAAGGTGTATTTTTATTCTTGCACAAGCGATATTACATATACTTACATATTAAAGACCATCCGACTTGATAAAATATTTCTTACTTACTTAATACTTAATATGTATTAATTTCATTTCGTACTCGACCATAGTTTTGTCTTTTATCAGCAAGTCAGCAAGTTTTCAACGAAACTGATAATGAGAGACATAACTTAACTAGCCTACATTTTCGTTGTACCTAATTTATTAATCTCAGATATCCATATTCTTGATTTTATTGTGATGCACTTGTATGTAACTGGCCTATAGCGGCCTAGGGATCGCGTAGGGCTCGACTGTTGGCTCATGTCCTCATGTGTGGCCGCGCGTGCGCAGGGCTGGCGGAGTACGGCGTGCCGCCGTGCGAGCCGCTGCTGATCCCGGCGCTGGCGGTGTCGCAGGCGGCCGGGCCCTTCGCCGTGTCCTCCTCCTACACCGACGTCACCGTGCACGGGCCCTCCACCATGCGCGTCAAGGACGTTACGTGAGCATCACCTTTCTTTTCTATTTTTCTTAATACGAGAATGAGTTTAAGGCGACATGTTTCGTTAATTTTTAGATAACTCTTATCTTAGTCTTTGTACATGTAAAACCTACGACTTTAGCAATATAATAAAATCATGGCGGATTGGACTTAACATGAAGAGATAGGTACATTATGTTACTGTATCTGATTTGTAGGCCAAGTAATAAATAAATATTCACTTAAACTTCTCACCTAGCTCTAACAGAACCGATAAGATAATGCGCTCAATCTTTAAACTAGTTGCTATTGTTGCACATAGATGAAGCCAAAAAATGGTTAATAGAATGTAGGAACTGTAAACTGATGAAGTAACAAATCTGAACGGTGTAACATTTCAGGGTGGACGCCAAACAGCACAAAGTGGTGTCGAAGCTGCACATCCCCGAGCTGCGGATGAAGGGCAACTACAAGCTATCGGGGCAGCTGCTCATGCTGCCTATCGAGGGCGACGGCCGCTTCTCCGGCAAGTACGGTGAGTTACCTGCTCTTAGAGTTCCTATTGCTTTAATATCACTCACTCCCTCACTTAAGCGTTATTTGTATTTATGCTTTGAAAGCCACTGGATATTAAGGCATGGGATTGTTTGCTTGGCTTACCAAACTTGGCGTTAAAAGTTGTATGGCTTATTCTTACATAGCTAATACCACAAACGAATCATGTACCTACAATAGAAAATATTTGAATACCACGCTGCACCGTAATCTTAGAAAATTTTAAGATCATTGGTTATTTACACGATTATACATTTCAGGCGACATCGACGCCGTGGTGACGATAACGCTGGGGCGCGCGGCGCGGCGCGGCGCCCCCGACGCGCTCGCGTGCGAGGCGCTGGACGTGAGGTTCCACGTGGGGCACGCCGCGCTGCAGCTCGACAACCTCTTCGGCGGCGACGGCGAGTTGGGTGAGTTCACTATCTCTCACTAATAGCAGCACGCGTAATCTTAAGGTGTAGTGGACACTACACCTATAGAGTACATATCGAAAGTCAAAATCAATCGAGTGCGTAGATATGGTTTTAAATATTCACTTTATTTACTCTAGAGTTTGCTACTTAATAATTAATTTTGAAATAAAAATGAAAACAATTTATTTCTTTCCCGAGTTTTCAAAATGTCTTCACTGTTGGTGGTTGCGTGGCATTATAAGCACGCCCTTTGCGCCACCAACCGTGAAAAGTATCTATAGATACAACTGTACCCTATCTACAGGAGGTTAGAGGTTACAAACTTAATTTAATTATTTTTGGGAGAGGTGTTTAGGTACTCCACTTAAAATAAAATATATTTGCCAAAACTGTCAGTCAGCATCTCGGCCGTAAAAGATGAAAAGAAACCATGCACAGGTGTAACCGCCACATATTCAATCTTATTTTTGTAACTTTCTATATTTTTTCAAAAATTATGAATAATGTCGTTTGACACACGTAGGGAAATGTTATTTGTTCTTGTCACGCGTCTACTGACTCGCTCGCATGTTCACTCGTAGTGAACTCCTCCCCTCGTTTTATAACTCATTTTCCGAACATAAATCTAAAAAACTGTTTCCCAAAATACATCTCTCACGCATCTTTAAAAGAAGTGGAGACTCTTCAATAATCAAAACATGACATAATGCACACTAAAAACAGTCCAGAGGAGCAAATAAAGATATTGAGTCCAGTGGTCCCCTTTAGACTTTTTTGCGATGTCACAAATGATGTTTCAACATTTTTTTGCTCTAGACACATACGTATCTAAATGATGTTTCAACATTTTTTTGCTCTAGACACATACGTATCTACTACATCATTTCAATTTATTTTTCTATTTAATTTTAGGTTATTACATTACATAACTTCATTTATTTCATGTTTTTCGTTACTTATCAATTTAAACTGAACTATTTTGATGTTTGACTAAGTCATTTTGTACCTATACCTATAGTGTAAAACCTAATTAAATTAGATTCCAACATACGTCAAAAAAGTGCTGCCATTAAAATGACATATTAGGTGATGGGTAAATTTTCACTTCTGTAAATGTTATAGATAGCTGTTTATCTTATTTATACATACATACATACATACATACGATCCTGTATTCCCAAACGGGGTAGGCAGAGCACACACTATTTCACTTTTTGTGGGCACTTCTAACATAGTATTATAATATTGTTTATAATATTGTTTGTATTCTTATTTATAATATTGTTTTATAGGAAAATATATATATATTACAATGGCAATAACTTAGGGTTTGACTACATTTGGTATCAATTAATACTCTCATAATGTGCGATTACAACATTTTCAAGAAAAAAGAAACAATTATATTTTTACGTACGTCTTCAAAAGTTATTAAAATGGTTGTCTTTTTATTAATTAATAATACAGATCCCGCTGTCGTCCGCCTGTCCATCGTGGCCTAGTAGTTTGGACGTAGGATAGGAGGCCTGTGCCCAGCTGTGGGACGCATATGGGCTGAATTAATACTATTTATTATAACAGCTCCCCAGTCAGTTAAAAAAAATCTTACTAAAATTATTATGAATGTGTAAGCTAGCATCAGTCAATCACAGAAAGACTTTTTAATTAGGTTACCCTAGTATGCGTAAACTATGTATGAGCAACACATTAACATAAAGAATAAGTACTTTATTTATCGTATATGATATGCTATCCTAGGCTTTGTCTGACAATTCAGTGTTATTACGATAATTGACAAATGCACCCGCTAAAGCTATGACTAGCTAATGAGCTTACCGAACCAAGACCTGTTAGGCGATAAATGCATAGAAAACAGTTATTAAAATTGGGATGACCTTTATCATATTTGGAAATAATTTAATTTAATTTTTTATTTGTACCAAAGGTTGGTTTTCCCTGAAACGTCACAACACAAGTCATTGGTAACACGTGGCACTGTGACATTCTGCCATCTTTGTCAGTTTTTTTGACATATATTGGAATCTAATTAGGTTATATTTGAGACGATCTGCCAACTGGATACCGGTTTTTTCATCAAAATACCTACAGGCCATGGTAGGCAGACTTTTCTATGAAACATATTATTAAATGTTTATCTTAAATATAAAGAACAATATAAAATTAATGCAAAAATGTAGGTACTTAGTCCTTCACTTCCTTTATGCATATTTTTCGACTGCAGACTATCATTTAAAAATAAGTACTTTTACAATTCGACCCCTGATACAATTAAATAAGTGTACCTACTGTCGTGTGTTTTACTTGGCATAAGCCAAGTCCTAAATATAGTATTTTCGGGGGCTGACTACTAGAGAAAAAAGAGCTGTAATTTGGTAAATAGTTTTAGATCAGGTCATTTCATGTTTTTGCAGTCATTTTCTAATAAATCTTAATAAAGTTAGGCCTGAAATCTTAATAAAGTTAGGCCTGAAATCGTGTAAAATGTTTTAACACCTAAACCCTATTTACTACCTAGAGTTAGAACTATGAAACTTGTTAAAGTGCTGACTATTGGTAAAATCAACCAGATACTAGGAAATCAGTTTATCTGTTGCTTTACTGTAGTCCTTGGTAAGAACGACTATACGAATTACGAATAACTAGTACTTTTACGTCTGTCAGGGAAAGCTATGAACAAGTTCCTGAACGAGAACTGGCAAAAGCTGGCGGAGGAGCTGCAGGCGCCCATGGAGGAGGCGCTGCGGTCCTTCCTCAAGCCGCTGGCCGACCACGCCTTCGGGCTGCTGCGCGCCGACGACGTGCTCGGGGAACCCTAGCCGAGGAGCGCTCCCTGCGCTCGCCGCACGACTCTTAACAGGGACGAAAGCTTAACCGATTTATGCAGGCGGCCGTCTTCAGTGAGCTACCTAGCTACCTGCTGCCAGATAAAGATTACACAGAAAGCTTTCGAACTTATTAACAATATTTTGAAGGACTGATACCTACTCGTATCTATGTAAGTATAATTTAAGTATTTATTTATTATTTATTAAAATATTTCTGTTTACTTGGTTTACGTGTGTTTATTTCAAATATTAAATAAAGATCATAAAAGGATTTGTAGGGAAAAAATAAACCAAACACAAAATACAACTTCTTAATCAAGTTTATTACGATCTAAGATATATAGTTCCTAATTCTATACTTACACATCTAATTTAAGTGCTCACTGGGTAACTTGAATAAATAAAGCTTAAAACAAAAATATGCCCAAAAAATGGCTATCACTTCGGGAAATGGAATGCTGTTAACGAGTCTTATCATTACACGCTCGAATGCTAGACGAAACACTTCAGAGCGAACAAGAATCCTTTAAATGCGGAGCAATATTTTAATCTGCCATTGGTAGTAGGCTCTTTGTGGAAACCGACTTGTTCGACCGTATAGTTTTTTTACGGAGACAAGTAGTTCATCTTTGGACGTTTAAAAATTCTTAAAAATAAGAGTTGATCTTCTTTAAAGATCTGCCACGATCTATGGGAGTGATCGCCTTCTCAAATAATTACACAATATAACTGAGTCAACATCCATCATCCATCACTCACGCGTTACACACCTAAGTACCTAACCCACTTTAAACTTTCAAACCGGATTGTTCGTGTGGTGTTCGGTTCCTTTTGAGTAAGTTCTTGTGGGTCTTTAGGGCTTGAGCCAGACGTCTATGGGCACCTTGGTGAAGGCAGCGTTAAGGAAGGCCTGGAAATGCTTGGCGATAGAGACACAGGCCGCCGGTCGCATCTCCTCGATGATCTCCGCAGCGTTGTTGTTCAAGAACTGGTTCATGGCTTCGCCTGAAAATTATCCACACAATCGCAAACATGCCGAAAGCTTGATTGAATATTCTTTAGCACGATTATTACCAGGAAAAGCCTGTCAGTAAATTTTTGCACGTCTGTTACGCGATTATCTAGTTAGGCAGTTTGTTAATCAATATTTTATTCTTGAAAATTATTTATGATGTTACTGCAAGTGGGCTAACCCCCACTAAGTGGTAATAGCTAGATTAGCATTAAAAGACGTTTTGACTGAAGGTAATTTGTTCATAATGAACTTCGAAGAATTTCGAAAAGTAGCTAGCTACCGCTAACATTGTCTACGACTCTACCAGAGGGAATGAGTATGGGGCGCTTGAAGTCAAGCGCCGAGTACTGACCGATGACGCTGCCGTGGTTGACGGTGTCCCGGACCTTGAACCGGGAGCTGCGCAGCTTGAAGTCCACCAGCAGCCGCTCGGCCGCCATGTAGCGCACGCTGTCGCGCTCGATCTCCTTGCCGAACACCTTCGCAATGGCAGCCACGTCGACTGGAAACGTTCAAAGTTTAAAACATTATCTTCAGTGCATTTGTGCATCAGAAACTTATTATTATTTTTACTGACACCGGGTCTGAGCAGTGAAAATAGTTCAATCTATGTCATGTTTTCCATATACATAAGGCACCTTGCACACTGCGACTTTTAGCAGCGATACAGTCGCGATGCTGTCGGACGTTTAAAAAATGCGCGACTGCATCATCGCTGCTAAAAGTCGCAGTGTGTAAGCTGCCTAATACGTATCATTAGTTTACACCGAAAAAGGCGATTCTCAATTCGCCACCATAAGACACTTTATTTAAATAAGAACACATGATACCTAACTTATCGACATAAAAGGGGTGTCACATGTACTTTGTTAACGACTTATTTTATGTTTATGAATCTTGAAGCACCAGACGTCGGATTTATTTATGCAAATAATGGACAAACATACCAACGAGACTACAAGATGAGTGTGACTATTTAAGTTAAGTATTCAAGAACATGAATAAAAAAATACAGTCGAATTGAAAACATTTTTTGAAGATGGTTAGGTTATATTACTCAAAACCACTGTTAACCCCTTAGAATTAAATACATCCCTTTTCGCCACCATACCATTGGCATTAGTACCTTGCGAGTACTCGCGAAGAGAATCCAAGCCCCTTAATGTACTTTACTTTATTTTCATAACAGTAAGGAATGTAAGAAATGTAAACTTACTAAATGCAGCCCAGAAGTCTCCTTGCGAGCGCACCGGGAACAGCAGCACCTGCCCCGATACCTCGTAGCGGCCCGTGAGCTCGATGCGCGGCAGCACCAGCCCCATGTCGATGCGCAGTTTATTTAGGTCCGACCTGTCAACAAACGTTCGGGTTAGAATGACTAAAACATTGAACATAACACCACCTAGCCCACTCCGCTTCCCTCCGTTTACCTACTGGTTGGTTGTATTTCTTGCTTTAATCGGTATGTCGTTAGATTCTCCTTGAGTATTAAAATTACTTGAATGCCTATCTGTCATTACATTATCTAAAACATCAGAATGCTTATTTGGTGATCGTGACCAATCACGCTATATCTTTGTGTACCTACTTAATTTGATGAGGTGAATGGTTTATTGAGCAAAGTTGAATACATTGGTTGGTACTGTGCAATTAGGCGCGTGTCGCAACTCCGCAGCGAACAGTTTCGGTGCGTGCTCCTCTGCAATTAGTCACTCGGCGGTGCGCGGGCGCTTGGCTGCATCTTGCTTAGATTGACGTTTGCGCAATGAGAAATTCATTCAACGACCCCAAAGCAAGCAATGTAAATAAGTGTAAGACGTAAATTAAAATGGTACCATGGCTAAGAATACTTTTGTGAATAATGTATATGCAGTTTTTTTACAAAACTGTCGCTGATTACTTAAAGAACATACGCAAAACGAACAAATACCTATGACGAACTTGAGTAGAAAATAGCTACCAAACAATTTTCAATCGAATCATTTCACAATAAAATTAAAGACACTGGCATTGCAAAAACAAAAAAGTACAAATCGCAATAGCGCACAGAATATAAATAATAGAGATGGTAAGCTGATTCAAAATGACCGACCACCTTTCGTTTGCATAATGATCTATAAAGTTTGATGTTAGAAACGTAGACTATTCTAGTTTTGGCATAAGTAGGCATTTCATATATTCAGGCGGCCAATTTTCGTTCAAACACGGGCTATGAGCCTGTCGCGCCACTGACCTGATCTTGGTGACAGTGTAGTTGCTGGGCCCGACGACGGTGATGTTGGTGAAGGCGGCGGTGACGCGCACGGGCCCCGCGGAGTTCTCCATGACCAGGCGGTCGATGAGCAGCGGCTCCACGGCCGGCACGCCCAGGTCCGGCAGCCCGCGCGCCAGGTACGGCCGCAGGTGGTTGAACGAGCGCTTGATGCACGCGTCCAGCGCCGGGTCGCTCCGTCTGCACGGCAGGATGTAGTCCGCTGAAACAGTATCACACTCTCTTTGGTACATTTGTAACTTTAGCCCCGATGTGCTCTCCGCTTGGAGGGTGTTGGACATACAAGTTTAACTTAGGAGGCTATGTGTACCTATCTGTTTATTGGCGCTTAGTGTTTTAACAACTTGATAATTTTAACTCGATAGTAATTGGTTCTTCACTCATTAAAGACACCAAAAACGTTTTCAACTTTGATACGTTAATATGAATAATGTAGGTACGTATGTGTAGGAATTTGAGGCTCGATCTGGTCTGATCAACTGAGCGATTAGGTACTTTTTGTTATCAGGCTGAAGACCAGAGAAGACCCTATGCGTACAAAAAAAATCTTTAAAATAATCAACAATGGATCATTGATATTTTCAAGTTCATTTGCAAATTTAAATACAATGGCATTTCAATTACGTTCCATTGCACCTTCGCGTGAGTTGTGTCGGCAGACAGTTGTTACAAGACTAAAATGTCATATTGCTCAATAAGACATATGGAAAGAAATGTTCACCCGTAGCATTTTGCAATATAGGGCAAAAACAGGCAATAGGCTGACCCTGTTTTAAAGTTGCCTAATGTTTTGGTTACTCGGCGTAATGACATACTCAATTGAAATTACATGTTTAGCTTCTTACTAAGGTAATTAAAATGTGGTTTCCTGGCAGTTTTGTTTAAAATAAGTACCTAACTAAGAAATAAAAAACTGTAGTTAAATAAATTTACATTAACTTAATTCCAATCTCGCTATGACGTACTTGACGAAGAATTTTAATCAGCAATTTAAAGCATTCGTTGCGATAAGTGATAATCGCGATGTTATGTAAGCGCGAAGTGTGCCGCGGCTGACGCAAGCGCAAGGTGAGCCGAGAAATGCTGCCGGTGCCGGTTGCCGGTGGTTTACCATCTCAATATTTGGGCTGCCACTCTAGGACGTGTAAACGTTAAGTATTGTCGGCCTTCAGACGTAGACAAACACAAGACAAATGCCTACGTTATAACACGCAGCGACACGCGGATAACCCGTAGGTTACAAAATTATCGTGCGTGATTTAAAATATGATAAAATTCTTTAATTGAGATCACAATTTGTACACATATTAATTTGTTCAGAAGAAGTTATAAATAATATTACATTTTAGACCATTGCCTTCAAGACAAGAAAATCAAAACATCACCCACCCGTGCTCTTTATTCAAAGTTTACCTGAGTACTAGTTTTGTCACTACTTTTTAATCAAAGTTAAGAACTGCGGTCAATACGCCAGATAATAAAGTTGAACTTGAACGAGAGCCATAATTCTACATGCATATACTAAAGTCTTGCACAAGGTCACTGGTTATATAAGAAGTGTTACACAACCAATGAAATAGCCGCGACCCGCAAACCTCGATTAAAGCATTTCGCCGAGATGGAGTTACTCATTCACCTGTGTACCAACTTTTTCCCACGCCACCCTTATTTGTAAATAATCCCTTTTGAAGAAACAAACATTACATTGTTTTAAATGTGATGTGTAATTGCAACGACCGCCACATGTAATACTTACCTAACTTCATTTCGCTGATAACCAAACTTAAAAACGTGAAATATTTTTCTTAAATTCATCCTTAATAAATATTGCTTGCGTGGGCAATGGTTATTCAAGTAGGTAATATTGGCAGTGGCGATTTTAATTATGCAATAGCGCTATTGAAATTGCGAGAAGTTTCACTCGTTTCGCTATTAAAGATGCAACTTTAATTTCGATACTGTGGTTGCTGATCGATGCATTACATTGAGAGGAGTCACATTTACATCACCTTTGTAAAACCGGCCATAACGGAGGCATCTACATAAAGTGGATATTGGTAGATACTAGATGAAGTGGAGGCGCATCAGGTTCTTTATTGGAAATCAATTTAAAACTTCTAGAATAACTCAGTCTGTTTATCCCAACATGTCATGCTATTGGTAAAGCTCGTGGCATGTTTTTGTGTAGCAGAGACGCTTATTTTTGTCACTTTGAGACAAAACATTTTAAACTATTTAAGACTAACTGATGTGCTCGTCTTCTTCCACGTTTTTCTTTATAACACAAGGAATGCATGCGATCAAATGGGTCACCTGATAGACATCCGCAATGCCAGAGAGATTGCAGGTCCGTTGTAGTGACTTATGTGACAGTAATTGTACTGGGCATGTTAGCTACTGGGTCAGAACACAACAGGATGAGCATTGCTATGATTTGCGCGTAAAATGGTAATCCTACCACCGACAAAGTCGTCTCTTAACAAAACAAATAAGTAAAACAATAAAATGAAGATATGGGTTATTTCCTTTTCCGCAAAGTACCTACTGCGCCTGCGATGATCTGTTCTCATGCAGTTGAATACGCCCGCCCCGAAGCAAATGCTTGAAAATAAACCAACGCAGGCACAGCTAATTTACTTAATAACTGCTCTACTTTATGAAGAAGCAGAGGATTTTTGTTTCCATGATCCTCCGGAAATTAACGCCATTTTTAACAATATACAACAACGCTGCGAAAGAAATGAATTAGGGATTGAATATTAATACACGACTTTAATATAAATTAAATTAATAAGACAGTAGCTACCCATCCTCTTTCAAATAACACTTCGTAGTTTGGCGTTACTCGTAGAATTGGTAGCGACATCTAGCTTAATCGCAATCATACCAAAAATGTTAATACGTCTCGATCCTTACATCAATTTAAAAAAATGCAAACTGGCGTAAGTGCAGCGCTAAGTGATGTAATGAAGGCAGATCGCTTGACGCAATGCTGTAATAGTGTAATCCGGAGCGAAACGCCCGCGTCGACCTCTTCTACCGTCTCTACGACTGGTCGAAGTTGCGAAACGCCAACTTAGGGAATACCTGGGTACGCAGCGAACACGGATATTTTAATATACTAGTAGAACTCGGATCGAGGGTCAGATTTAGAGGTAGATAGGCAACATCGTTTAACTGAGTCTAACGTTATTAGTCATTTACAGGACTGCTAGGCACATCATAAAGGCATTGATACCTGCGTCACAAGCCCGCAACACCAGCCGCGCCGCCTATTAATACTGTCATTACATAGGAATTAACGGCAAAGAAATGCAAATGAACCGAGAAAGCTGAATTTTTGATATGACGTAGAGAATGCCCAAAAAAGCTTAACTTGAAATTGTCGACCAAGATTTCCTATGTGGGTTTTCCGCCATCTTGAAAAAAGGTTAAGATTGGTTTTTAAACGGTTTTATTAAACGGTTTTACTTAGCTTACCCCGTTTGTTTTAGACTTTAGTCTTTGGTCTTTGTTGGTTCAAATTTAGAAATGGAAATTTCACCCTCTTTCCGTCAACTGATTGATCTGAAATTCGGTATGCGCTTTTAGTTGTGGTGACAATACAATAATGTACATTCATTATCATTGTAAATTCAAAATGGCCGCCGCTACAAAATGGCGGATGACCTAATTCTTATCTACCCCATCAATATGGGTATCAATTGAAAGGTCTTTGCAAGGAGAATACAGTGCATTATATCAAATTAAAAAAAAAACTAAAAGCTCGAAAAAAAAAAGTAAAAAAAAACTTTTAAGTAAAACGGTTTTATACACATTGATTAGACTAAAATAAAACCGTTTTACTTAAAAGTTTTTTTTTACTTTTTTTTTGACAATAACTTGGCTATCCGACGAGATACGATAATTCTTGCAAGAAGTTTTTTTTAGCTGTTTTTATGCTCTATAATTTAAGCGTAAAACATTTTGCTTCACATGCATTGTTATTGAGATATCGATCGAAAAAGACGAAAATGGTTTTTAGCCGATATCTCGATAACGATGCATGTTACGCAAAATATATTGAGGCATAAGTTATAGAGCATAAAAAAAGCTACAAAAAACTGCTTGACAAAATTATCGTATCTCGTCGGATAGCCGAGTTAGTGTCAAAAAACCAATCTTAATCTTTTTTTCAAGATGGCGGAAAATCCACATAGGAAATCTTGGTCGACAATTTGAAGTTAAGCTTTTCTGGGTATCCCCCACATCATAAAAATTTAGCTTTCTCGGTTCATTTGCATTTCAAAATGTATACAATTCCTGTATTATATTGCGTGTTCTAATTTGCAACGATTTGTTTTCTTCTTTCAATCAATCTGTTTAGAATTTGACACTCGAATTTTGAATGTAAAATGAATAGTTATATTTAGTCTCGATATCGATTTTATAATGTAAACATAATAATGCTACCACAGGAGAAGGTTTCTTAAATTGGGCCATTTGCTTATTGCGTCTCAATGTACATAGCAGGGAGTGTATTTTATGGATGTTGATAAAATATTTAACGGGTGACAATGAACCGACTACAATTATTATTGAGACGAGACCGCTACCTAATATCGAAATAAGTTCATTCAATTTGTCAGTTACATTCAATGTTGGTAGTTATAATTCTTCTTAAACTTGTAAACGAAAGATAATCTGCGCAACAATAAGTCCGCTTGTCTCTAACGCCGCTGAAGATAAAACATTTTTAGGACCTAAAATTTGGTGACCTAAAATTCGCGTTTTCACTATTCGCGGATTAAAAAATTGTGTCCCATTGTCCTGTATTCGCGGCGCAAATTTCGTTATTCGCGGATTTATTGCGGAAAATGACGAAGAATCTGCGCAAATTCAAACTTTGACTGCAAACATAGGACGAGATGGGTTCGAACTTATAAGAACACGATAAGTAACATTCAAGAATTGCTTGAATCTCAAAGTAAAGATTTGACTGAAAACGACTTGGAAGAAGTGTTAAATTCACAGCCCATTGCAGAAGAGGCTTCAACAAGCACTATGAACGTGACATTTAATCCGTAATATTGATCCGTCTATGGAACGAAGTGCTATTTTTTGCCACCTAGGAACGTATCCCCTATAATCCCATACAAATTACCATTCCGTATTCACGGTTTCTGTATTCGCGGCACATTTTTGGAACGTATCCCCCGCGAATAAAGAGCTTTTACTGTAGGTACCTAATTGGATCAACTTAATTAAAAAAAAACCTATAAAATTGAAAAAGCAAAATGAAAATTATTAAAGAAAAACGATTATTTTAAGGTCTCCAAACTATAAACCATACAAAAATAACAAAAAATATTTACACTTTTATAGTAAGTAATTATATCTTTGCCTCAGCCTATGCCTTTTGGGCATACAGACGTGAACGTGATGTTTTTGTTTATGTAATTGAGAAAATCAACACTTTATCATTGTTTCAGCATTGTTTTATGAATATTTCGCAAAATCTATCGCGTAAAACAACAATCAACAAAGTATATGGAATAATATAATATGTATATAATGTAGGTGTCTCGATTTAAGTAACCCATCGTGAACGTGTCAACGATTGTCCTTGACCGCCGGCGCCGCGGGAGGCTGTCGCGCCGCGCATTACCATACCACGAAAGATAAATTGCAACAGCGGCCCGGCGAACATATTCTCACAAAGTATGGCTTACTAATCGTGCTTTAGTCGAAAGACATTCATATACCTACATAATTATATTCGTAATGTACGTTAGCTAAGTATAGTTCAACCAAACGAGAATGTGTGTTAGATTTTAAATCTAAAGCATAAATTATTTGTGTAGGTACTACAAGTGATGAAACTAAGTACGGCGAAAATATATCCAATAGAAAAAATATCGAGGAACCATACTAAACTGAAATAAACTGGACTTATTTTGAACTGCCCAAAAAAAAATTACTTCCGTCACAGAAAAAAATACACTAAAAATGTGTGACAGACGTTGTACTTAATTATTCTTATATACTTAATTAGTCGAAACGCGATGACCACGACCTAATTGCGATAGTGGTACCATACCATTTTCAGTGTGAAAACAAGATAATCGATCCGAACGCGGGTAATCAGTAGGGTGGTAATGGTAATGGGAACGATTTACTATTGTTGTGTAGTGATTTGACTATTTTGGAGCTCATTCGTGCCAAGGTCGGGGAGTGATTACGAGCACGCCGCGGCTGCGCAACGCGACGCCGGCGCGCGCGCAGAGCAAACACTCGCGCCGGCCGACGCACGACTCCAACGTGCGCGTATTTGCACAATTACATTTAGCAGGAACTAACATTCTGTGACGCCGTGTTAGCTAAAACTTAAAAATACCTGAAGGGTATGAGATTGATAAACAATATTTACCTACAGTAAGTTCACTATAGTAGATTAAGTAGATCACACGAGCTAGGATATGACTTACGACCGATGGATATGCCTACACAGTTCACCTGAGCAGGCATATATGTTCAAGTATACGAGTATGACTTCTTAAACAAACAAAATTGTAAATAATTATGATAATGGATATCAGGCTCTGTGGCCTGCATACCTGTACCAGTTGGGGCCTTTTCGTATTAGCAGACTTATTTGATGCTTATGCTTCAATAGAACTGACAAAGACGCTGACAAGATAAATAATCATCTACGTTGACATCTTTCAGAGCAAGACGACTGGAGTACCTACCTACATAGTGGCCAACCCGCACTCTCCTTGGGCGCCATATTTATGTTCCTTTGAAGGTGAAATATGAATTCGGATTTTAGCTTTAACTATGTTTACTTAATGACTAAGTGTAAATATATCAGACGAAAAGTAGAGAAATTTTCTATGCAAGATACCTCGATATATTAGCTACTTTGGTAAATGTTCTGTGTGCTTCATAATACAGGATTACATCTTAAATCGATACTAGGTATCTAATTTTAAAGTAAAAAATATTTTAATTATTACCTAATTCGTTATGATGTGTTTTTGACGAGTTTTGTAGTATGTACATAAGTACCTACCTGTTGTGGTATTGCAAAGGGGTACAGCTCTAATATCAAAGATTATCGGGTCAAAGTTACTAAAACTAAGAAACAAGGAACAAGTACATTCTACTGATCAGTACGTCTAGTATGTTCATTTCGATGGCGCAGTCGTTAACGAATTCGTTTGCGAGTTGTCGCGGAATGTATGGAGACTTGTCGACCGTGGCAGTTGTGCAAACGTTCCGCTGGCGGCGCTGTCTCGCTATTCATACAATTTTGCGATCACTCGCAAACGAATTCGTTAACGACTGCGCCATCGAAATGAACATACTAGACGTACAGTGTGTTTACGCACTCGCGTTCGGTTCGATGCTGATGCAGGGGACGGACTTTTTAAACAAACAACCCACTGGATATTTTTATTTCGTGACCACAATAGGTTTCGCCACGGACAAAAAGTTAGCAAAACATGATCGGAATAAAATATCACCTGCTTCATACATCACATTGGGTCACAGATGACCTGTACCAGCCTTGTCGAGCCTTTTGTGTGAGTTGTTTAATATTTTATTGGCTAGCATGGACGTGACTAGAATCTGGATCGGGAGCGATCAGCCGTGAGTCACGCCCGAGATCCATAACTATGATGGGTTTACTATAAATAAATTCTCAGTAGTCTCAGGAGGAAAACAATAGCGCTGGCAAATAACACAAATGATAGATTAAGTATAAAGTTCAAGATAAAACATAATTTCTTCACACGCGGTAACTTTACTTACGATTTCGAGTCTTATTCTATCTGCGACTACCTACAACACATTGATTTTTAACATCGGTCGTACTATGCACAGTTCATATTGCCAATTTAGGGAGTTGTTCCATATTAATGTCGAAGGCGGATTGTAAAATCTGCCGTTTTACATTACGCCTAGCCGTTTTGCAAAACAGCGCCGTTTTGTAATGCGGCGGCTCAACGTTTAGCCGGATTGAATGCGGGTGAATAAAAAACCGCCGGAATGAATTCGGCGCTAAACGTTATTCATTACGGCTAGGCAGAATGTAATACGGCGAGAGATTAGCCGCCACTTTGTCATTTTTAGTTCAGATTTTTAACACTCGTGGCGCTGCCTTACATAAACAGTAGAGGATTTAGAGGTTTTAATAGGTTAGGTTAGGTTAGGTTAGATTATATTAGATTAGGTTAGGTTAGGTTAGTTTATTTTATTTACATTTATTTTATTTAGCATTCTTTATTTTCTTAAGTATTGTTACCCTACAATTTTAGTAGTAGTACAATGCGGCTAAACGTGGGCCGCCTTTTTGAAGAACGTATCGCAATAACAATCCGGCTGAACGTTGAGTCGCCGCATTACAAAACGGCGCTGTTTTGCAAAACGCCTAGCCGTTTTGCAAAACGCCTAGCCGTTATGTAAAACGGCGGTTTATACAATCCGCCTGCGACATTAATACAACATATTCAAAATTATGCAAAGCAAATCTAAATGAAATCGAGTTTTATACGATTTAGCACAAATTATGTTTCTTGATTATTTTTAAATCTACAAGCTTGACTACCCATTATTTTCGAGGCGTAGCCGTGTCGCAGGATGTTATCGAAACTAACAATATATTTTCAAGTCATGAATATCGATGTTTAATTTGATAGTGATTCTACTAGTGTCCTGGTCCATATTCAAAGAGATCGAGTTTTATACGATTTCATACAAATGACGTTACTTGATTATTTTTAGATCTATGAGCTTTACTACGCATTTAAGTAATTTTCAAGACGTAGCCATGTTGCGGAATATTATTGAAACTAAATTATTTTTAAGTTATGAATATCGATATTGTCAAAATTCAAAAAGTTAATTTGTTAAGTGCTAAATAGTTAGTTTATTTGCTTTTTCAACGAGCTACTAATTTAGTAACTAATTTAATATAATGAAGCGTAATTTTTTTAAATCCTACGTGTCGCCTTTTTATGAAAATAACAAAGCGCTTACTTGTAGCGTAAAGTGTAACACTTCAGCTGCGTTGTAGCAGATCGGTATCAACGGTATACGAGTACGTGGAAATTATTTTTCGGCCGCTGTTAAGGGATAAGGCACCGCGAGTTGTGAAGTGTGACGCAACCTTGACATCGTGAAGTTGCGCAGACGCTGGAGAAACTCTTATTTTCGTAGTAACCTCACGATTGTATGCCCGTAATTAGGCTATGACGTTAAGATAACTATTATGAAGTCCGACAAGAATAACTAAAGTGCCACCGAAGATAAGATGTCTTCACAAAGCATTAAGTGAAGGAGTGCTAACGGAGAATAATTTCCAGGATGACACAATATCAACAAAGCATAAACATGAAGCACGAGTACCTTTATAATACGCTCGGATAATCCTTGTTATACAATCAATATTTCTAGATATAAAAAATATTATGATATTCAAGATTCAAACGGCAACTGAGAGACGTTAGAGAGTTTATTTAATTTGAGATGTTAGCGAAGATTTATTTCAGTCCTGTTTTGCTTGTGAATGTGCTTGACGCGAGTAATGAAGAACCCTTTGATTATATTTATTTTAAATAAATAGCCAAGACTAAATCGGTAGGTATAATCACAACAAGTGTGATTCAACACTTATAACAGCATCTGTCTCATTAACTCAGCGCAATATGAAGTAATATGTTACTGTAGGTAGGGTAAGGTAATTGTATAATAGCACGCAACTTTTATGGGTAATTACAGATATTTATGGTGATATATTTTGAGTTGCATGGGGTTGTGCAAAAGTTCGGTACTCTAGTTAAGGAATAAAGTCATAAGAAGCCTACTTGATTACTCGAATGCCTCCTCAGAATGAGAAAGAGCTTTTCCTACCACACTGTAAGAGTCTGCTAGAATGTCGTGGTTATCAAGTTTTAAACACAAAACGTACATGTAAGATATGAAAGTTAATAGAGGGAAAACCTAGATTGTGTTTATTGCCACGGTATTATAATAAACAGTCGACGGTATTCACATCGCAGTTTCAGTATTGCACACTTTAAACAGTTTAAACACAACTCAGATTAACTTCCCTTTTTCTATTTTATTAGGAGTAGGAATAAAGTTGCCAAAAATACGCGCATAATTTTATAGTAAATGAGCATGTATCAGGGGTGAGGACAACTTACGGGTGGTGAGGGAGTTGTCGCCGGCGGCCGCCTCGCCGCCGCGGCCCGCGGCCGCCAGGCCCAGCAGCAGCAGGCATCGCAGGTATCGCCCAGCCATTGTCATGGTCCAAAATATATTAATTGATGAAATGTAGTTCGGTAGAGTTCGAGATCACAAAATACTACAGTCACTTTTTTGAATTATGAAAATAAAATATTTCTATTATTTTCGTTTTCGACAGTAGAAAAATTACAATGCGTAGTGCTGGCTCTTCGCTGGGCAGGCGGCGGGCGTGTGCGCGCTGGGGCCGCTGGCGGGCGCGTGGCTCATTTTGTTTGAAGTGAAAGCCCTAGAGACGATGTGTTTTATTCTCGGGTAATTTTCGTCATCCCTCGCCGCCCCACCTCGCCGGCAAACAAATTACAAACTCCATGTGCTCGCAGGCGGCCGACGAATCACACTTTTAATCTCAGTCGAATTTCCCGCCGCAACGCAGTTATTTCAGCTCACCCATGGTTATGTCATGAGAGCCTCGCAAGTGCCCGGAACAATGAGCACAGGGATTAGCCAATAGGACCCCCATTATTTCAAACCACCGCTTGTTATGTAAATTTAATAACAAAATAAACTTGAGATTGAGAAATACCCATGATTAAGTGTAGCATAACCTAAATTTGTAATTCTTTTGACAATAATTTGACAAAGTACTTACAGACTTATACTTACTCAACCCCCTCCCCCCTTCTCTGAAATCAAAGCGATTAGTCAACATTTAATCAATGTTAACATTTTTATGTTTCACATAATATTCTGTGACATTATTGTTTCGGATCACTATAACACCTCTCCATTTCTTTCGTGGAAGGCGTAAGAGGCGACTAAGGAAATGTGTTTAGGTATGCTTTCAGCGACAGGCTTGCAACCTGTCAGTATTATACCTCTTTCCTGTGTTTTCAAATCTAAAAATCCTAAAATTATGCTAGAAGTAGCTACGCAGCGCGAAATAGTCACGGTTTTCTCAGTGTCGTGTTTTGTTTGCTCTTTGGAAAAACACGTGTGAATGTATGTGTGTAGGTACCCTATTCGCATCATTTGCCAAGCCACATCAGTCATCGCACATCGTGTTGATTATGATTCTCAATTTTTGACTACTTCGTCTGCCGTGGTCCCCGACCGAGAAACCGTAGCTTCAGCTCGTCATCATGAAATGCGGTCATTCTTCCACCTCTTTTAAATGCCGTGGAAAAATACGGCTTCACAATTAAAGGTCCAGAGCGACCACGGCTACCCCAACTGGCTATCGCTACGTTGTGTGTGCAGCAGATTGAGGGCCGTGATCGTAAGCATTACCTATAGGCGATCGTGTTCATGTCTGTACTGTTCACTCAATTGATGTAAACGAGGTACAAATAGACTTTAATGTTGTTCAGCGTTGAGATAAATACAGTCAAGCATTTATCAAGGCACCTGTAATCTAAGTAGGTAGTAACGAATTTTAATAAAAGGCACTTAAGCGTTTTAGCGTTCAGGATTTACTGTTTACTTTAGCTTTGAGCTTGCATTTGACCGCAATCATGTAAGTTAGTAGTAAGTAAGGGCAGTCGTTTGTATTTGATTAAACCACCATGTGGTCATTGCGACACGGTGGCTACTACAACACCTATTAGAGACGTGCCAGTTATGTAAGTATTTTTAAATAATGTATGATTTTTTATTTCACATCTTTAGACAAAAGTATTTTACACATCATAAAAATATTTAAACACCACAACAATATTTTCAAACAGATAAGACTGAGCGGGCTAATCGTTAGGTACGCAGAATTTAAAAACAGGGTTTGGTAATCTTTCGGGACCACGTTTAATAAGCATTAATTCAGTTTTAAAGTGACACCAATAGTGACAGAGAACTACTCGTAACATAGCGCCCGCAATATACCTGAAACAACCCGTTGTTCATTGACAAGGTGTGGTGCTTTAAATTTCACCTCTCCATTTCTGCTGTCGATGTCGTGAGACGCAAGATGCGAGTAACTACTTAAAGAAATACAACAGCAACCTAAACATCACTCCTTTATTCCCTGATGAAATAGCCAGAGGTCATAAAACGCTACAAATATAGATAAAACCACGGCTACTTGACGCTTCGCAGTTACTTTCGCCATTTTTAGGTTGTATGTACGTTATTTAAAATGGTACTTACAACAGTCACAAAAGTCTGTCTCCTACAGTTTACCTAACTTTTTTCTTAGGTCACTTCTAATGACATAACAGAAGAAAATGCATAAGCGAAATTTTAAACCCGGATAAGCTAGAGATATAAGCATACACCGTTTCGCGGGGGCAAAAATGTACCAGTGCTAGTGCTTAATTAAAAATCGACTAAGTTTATCGACATTGATAAAAATAATTTTTTAACCATCATTATCATAATGTTTTGTCGCGTGGTGTCGAGATAGAATAATACCTCTAAATTTCTTCCGTGGATGTCGTAAGAGGCGACTAAGAAAATAGGTTTAGGTGTGTTTTAGGCGACAGGCTAGCAACCTGCCACTATTCTACATCTTCTACCTTTGTAAACCTAAAACTACGCTAGAAGTGGCAGCGAAGCGTGATATAGTGACAATCATGGTTTGGTCTATGTCATGTTTCATGTGCTCTGCCTACTCCGTCTGGGAACATAGGCGTGATTGGATGTATGTTTATATGTATTATCATAACTAAACTAATGGCTAAGTTTAAATTGTTACACAATGGTTGTACGTCATTTTTATCGATATCAACTAATAAAATTGGTTTAATGTGTCCTCGCACTATTAAACGTCAGTACATTTTTGCCCCCGCGAAACCGGTGTATGGATGAATATAAGTACCTAATATTTGTTAATCACTTCATATAAAAAGAACAGTATTAAAAACACGAAAGTTACCTACAAAGAAAAATCCTTTTGCGCAGTATTGTTAATATGACAAGAAACAATTAGTTTTTATCGAATGTATGTCAAAAGTTTATCGCTATCAAATATGTTCGCACGTTATTTATTTATAGAGCCATGTAATTCGTGTCAATTAGTAAAATAAATTGACCTTTTTGTCAAATAAGCATAAGTTTTTTTGTGATAAAAGCATTTTCAGTTTCATGCTTATTATTTTATGCATCCATACTAAATAGTCAATCAGAATCCCTTGACGAGTTAGCTAGGCTGCGGCGCTCGGTAAAGCCCTGCCACGAGGAGCGTTTGCTGTCCTTACCTAAATTATTGATAAATGCAGCAAAAGGAATTCTACAAAAGGGAAGGAAATCGTTCCTAGGTGATTACACCTAGAACGGAAAACCAAGTACTTACCTAAATCTTAAAAGGGACTGAACAACGCAAGAGTCGTAATAAACCAGAACAGTGAACCAGATATAAAAGCTTTATCTTCAACAAGGCAATTTCTAAAACTATAAAACTAATCAAGAAAAGCGTTAGCAAAAAGATGGCTACCTCAATTTTAAGCAACCTTGTAGATAGTTTATAGAGGATTTTAGGAAAGTTGCAGATATGTTTAATTATGTTAAATAATTATGATGGCGCGTTTACGAAAATCACTGGTCCGATTATCATCAATCTCTTTTAACCATTGCGAGGTTTTTTAACCACGCTAGCCACTAATTTGAGTGAAGCGGATGCAACCCATCATGGGGTGTTGATCGACGGCATATCACGTGCACCTAAACACCATCACTGATGCGGCGGCGGAGGACGGACGCGCAACTTAACGTTGACGATGCGACAACCTTGCGAAAAATAAGTACTAGGTAGGTCAACTTAGTACTGACAAAAATAACGTTTACATCTACTATCCTAATCAGGTAAAAGACAGCCATGTGAGAATTGAAATCACGTACGAAGGGTTCCGTACCATAGCTGTATAAGTAAGCTGTAGGTATAGTTTTATTTGGTATCACGCAAAACATACTATCGAGGATAACGGATTGAAGAGCAAATATCAACTTTGCCGCTGTCCCTTTTAACTATGCAATTAAGTACTTGTATTAAATAGTACACGACATAATTTTCAATCAAATTTCAAGAATGTGAGTAATTTTGAGTCCCTTTGAAAATTTATGGGAAGTGCGACATAAGCGGCATAAAATTTTTCATAGACTGCATTTCATGGACCTCAGAGCTCTTAGTACCTATTTGATATCATTTTCAATGTAATTTGAGAAAAACAGACAACAAACTGATCCTAAAATAGTACAGTCAAGGAAATTTATACCTGTGTCACTTTGAACCTTTTCATAGTGAGTTTTATATTGCTTTGATTAGTAGAAAGTATGTCACAGTGACATTTCTTGTGAAAAGGTACAAAGTGGCACAGGTATAAATTTCCTTGACTGTACTATTTTAGGATCAGTTTGTTGTCTGTTTTTCTCAAATTACATTGAAATTGATATCAAATAGGTACTTTTTTTTTTTTTTTTTTTTTTTT
>BHDV01037397.1:297099-330768 GCA_005406045.1 Adoxophyes honmai
TAATGCGGTTCACAGAACACATCTACTCACCAAGTTTTATTATGTTAGAAACCTCAATAACATTTTTGAAGAGCTATCCATAGATACCCCACACGTGTGGGTTTGATGAAAATAATTTTTTTGAGTTTCAGTTCCATGTATGGGGAACCCTAAAAATTTATTGCTTTTTTTATAATTTTTTGTCACAATCTTAATGCGGTTCACAGAACACATCTACTCACCAAGTTTTATTATGTTAGAAACCTCAATAACATTTTTGAAGAGCTATCCATAGATGGGTGAGTTGCAAAAAAAGTGTACATTTCAAAAATTTTAAGTGTCCTCCAACTTTAAAATTCCGTGAAAAATAAGAATTTGAAGTAATCTCAGTTATAGATGCATTTTCTGACAGAGGAGTTTATAATCTGATACAATGCGTACAGTTTTTCCAAATAATTTCGATAAAAGTATGTAAAAAAGTGCAATTAATGAAAAAGCGTATTTTCCTCCCATACAAATTTCAAGTGTCCTTTTCACTCCACTCGATAATCAAAACTTCATAACTTGGATTCTGAATGGACCAGTCACTTAAACTTTATAGGGCCTGTAGACACATAATCAAACTTTAAAAAAATGTGTGTTTTAGTTTAATACAACCAAATTTTTATAACAAAATCTTGTGCTAAAGGTCGAGTCCCGATTTCGCGTTTTTGTGTAACATCACCTGTGTAACGCGATTTCTTGCTTATTAACGTAGTTATGAAAGCATCCGTGCTACGAATAGGTTTGGCAACATTCAGTTTATGATGACAGTAATCTACGTATCTCTAGCTCTTTTAGTTTTGCGACAGTGAGGGAAAAAAGTGCGCTTCGGTTTTTGTCCAAAAAAAACTTAAGGTTTTGAACGTGAATAAAGCAGGTGAATTTATCTTTATCTACTTTACTTGTAATTAAGTTTGATAGCAAATTTAAATGACTAACGGTTGTAAATTGTAGAATTCTTTTACATTCTGTTAATAAAACGGGATGAAAGACTTTGAAACGTCAATTTTTTGCTCTTTTGTGTAACTTTGTGTAACGTTACACAGAAAATTTAGGGCTAAGGTTAGTTTATATTGGCATTATTAACCGACTCCAAAATAAAAGGATGTAAATATTTTTTGGTGAATATGTCTGTAGAAGGCCAAATAATTAATCTTTGATTCGCATTTTAATCTATTCATTTCAATAATTTCGAAGCAATAGATAGCGGCACCACAGTGCCTGAAATAAAAGAACAAAAAAAAACAGTTTTACTTTGTTACACTATGTAATATGTAGTATCTTCTAAATTGCTATCAAATAGTATTCATTATTACTAAGCCCGAACGATAAAAAACAATGAGAAATCATGTTTTTTTAAGCATCTAAACCTTACAACTTTTTTCTACTAATATGAATACAGCTTTATTATTTTTTTTGTGTAACAGCCATCATTTTTGTGTAACGAATGTGTAAGATTCATTTGTGTAACGGTACACTTTTTTTGCAACTCACCCAGATACCCCACACGTGTGGGTTTGATGAAAATAAAATTTTTGAGTTTCAGTTCCATGTATGGGGAACCCTAAAAATTTATTGCTTTTTTTATAATTTTTTGTCACAATCTTAATGCGGTTCACAGAACACATCTACTCACCAAGTTTTATTAGTATAGTTCTCATAATTTCGGAAAAAAGTGGCTGTGACATACGGACGGACGGACGGACAGACAGACAGACAGACATGACGAATCTATAACCGTTCCGTTTTTCTGCCATTTGGCTACGGAACCCTAAAAACGAAGACAATCACAATTATTGAACTTCTTTCATATTGATGAAGGTTCTTCATTGAAAGTCTTGAAAAACGTGTACATAATGTATTCTTTTTAAAATCATTCTTTAAGGGGGTGAAAGGAGGACAGTTCGTATGAAAAACATTTGAATTGCCTGTAATTCAATATTTAAGCGCGATCAAAGCTAGTCGAATATAAACGCTTGCGACTAAGGTAAAATCACCAGTCATGGACATTATAAGCTATTTTTTTGTTATTAATTTTTAATTTTCTAATTTTCGATACACGTTTTTTGGGATTTGTAGTTAAGTGATAAGCACTTTTTTTAATCAGTATTCGAGGTTTAATATTTTAAGCTTAATACACAGTGCAATATAAAAAATAACCAATTACAACACTCTTACTCAGGCACCATTTATGGACGGTTATTTTCCAGTGATGGACCCCCAATAATGGACATTGTCCCCAATCATGGACCGCTAGTTATGGACATATAAATATTATCGAACCGCGATTAGAAAGGGATTCGAGAGTACCGTTAGCACAATTGTACTTAAAAAATGATTAAAATATAATTAAAAACCAATATTTAATATCTTCATAAGTGTATACCCTTGTAGATAATAGAATTAATAGCTGAATATGATTTGCATATTTAAACTCTATTCTCGGTAAATACTGTCATTTTTTTAATAAAAAATTGTAATATCATATCTGATAAATCTGTCAGTAACCACATTATTTCGCTTTATCAAATTGCCGTAGCTGTTCAAAAATACATAAATAAAAAAATAATTAAAATACTTTAAAAACGCTGCAGGTTTAAGAAAGTATGTAACTCTATTTGATGTGAAGTATTATCTCTTAATGCCAACGGAAATCAAAAGAAAAACGCTACATAATTTGATATTTTTTCCATGCTTTAGAAATTCATTGTACCAAAATAACAATTTACTTTATCTGCATACTCTACCACTGACAATGTCATATCATGCATTTAGTTCAAAAACGACATATGAGCTGTGATTGACAACTAGAATATTGACACTACTGATTAGTGTTGTCATTTTGAAAAAAAAAAACTTGACGTCTGCTTAATTTTGGTGGTAATTTCAAAAACTGTCCATGATTAGTCCGTGTCCATGATAGGTGACTTTACCTTAGCTATTTATAGAAAGTTGTTACATTTACGTTATCGACTTATCGTAGAGCATCGTCAGCATGAGCCCCAAATATGGCAAATGTCATCGACAACTTGAATCGAAAACTATTTGAAGCGCGATGCGACGTATGATGGCAACTCATGGTAGCGGCCGCAACCTCAGCGGTCAGCGCTGCCGCGCGGCTCGCCGGTGCCGCCCGCCGCCGCGGCTCGCTCGACTGGTTTAACGGAAACGGCTCTGCGCCGAACATCGGGTTCACCTTCACACGTTACAAAATAAATGTCAAAGTGGACATAAAAAAGGATTTAATAATACGCCTATCATGTCCACTCTATTAGCGTGACAAAATTGGTCAATATGTAAATACGGGCCGGTGACGAGTCTACGGCAAATATTTGGTCTTACGACAATTATCTTGCTATGCAGCGATGCCTCCGAAATGATTTAATCACGGACTTTTTGTGACTAAAGCGTAAGCTTGCGAATTTCAAATATTGTGCTACCTAGTTAGGAATTGATGATAAGTAGGTAGGTATAGGTACGTGTAGGTAGGTGTATTGAGTCGTTACCTACCTATATTCCTACGCGAAACATTACATTTACATTTCCAAGAAAGTAAATTGTAATGCCAAGTCGTCATTGAAATAGATATTATATGTGCCTATGCCTGTATGTATACCATCATGCTCGCTATAGCTAACTTGATTAAAGTAGCAATGGATTAGACAATTTCCTTAACAACAGGTTGTAGTAGGTAAACGGATGAGTAAGCCAAAAAGCTCCCGCGCGGCGAGGGGCCGCCATTGTTCCCGCGCGGCCGCAAGCACGAAGCGGCTCGTCTTGCCGACACGAGTACACGCGGACTTGGGTTCGACCGGTATGCTATATTTACATCCGGATTTAAATCCGTTGAGACTTTTTAAATGTAACGCCTACGCCTACAGGTAAACTAACTATAGTAATGTAATATCCTAACTTAACCCTTAGCCAGGCAGTGGTCATATAGGGACCACATGGTAATTTATTTTTTTGTGACGAGCAGAGGCTATATATTGGATTGTCTATGAACCAGTCGATTACGGAACGAAAAAAAAATTAGTTGGCAGAACAAAAGTTTGACATTTCATCGTTCTCAAATGCAAATTTCGTGTTAACGGGTGATTAAGCAATTAGTGAAAGAAAAAAAAAGAAATATGGTGAATAGAAATACGCTAAGTGGTAACTGTTGTTATTTTATAATAGTATATAAGTATGTTTATTGTTGTCATTTATGGGTTTATCACAATATCGGTTATTTTAGGAAATATTAACTGCTAAATTAAGTGGTCCCTATATGACCACTGCCCAGCAAGCAATTTACAGTACTATTAAGGGTAAATTACGATTAAATCGTTGATGAGTAAACTCACTTAAACAATGTAAATATGCTAGAAAATTTCATACCTCGTTTGATATTTTCAGAAAATACGAAAACCACATAGCTAGCGTTCGTGAAATGGAAATGTGAAGCAATAGCAATGGCACTATGGCACTATGTCCAGCACCATGTTTTGATGACTATCACCGTGTTCATGAATAAATATAACATGTTTTGATATTTATGTTTACGCGGGACTTAATCACGGCATTTTTTAATTACCTCTCGACGTTTCGGCCGCGTTACAGCGACCGTGGTTAAAAAATACCGTGATTAAGTCCCGCGTAAACATAAATATGTGTGAGAATCACGAAAGTTTAAAACAGTGATTATTACCGCGTTCTTTAATAAAAATACACATTATCTTAGTTCTAGTGGTTTTATTTATTTAACGATTAATTAAAGGCAAGTATAGTCTAACCCTTAAAAGATGAGTTTTTACTTGACGGGCAGTGGCCGCATATGGACTACTTTTTTTTGGTGATGGGCACTGGTCATATATGGACCACCGGGTTTTTTTCATAAAATAGTCAATTTAAAAAAAAAACAAGAAATTACTTTTTGCATAATCCTTGGATCTACCAATATCCATATTCAAAAGGAAATAAATCGCTAGGCCTGGCTAAGGGTTAAAAAGGCACAAAATAATAATTGGCGATACTTTTCAATTAGGCACACTTAACCAATGTGAATGTTGACATTGAATTATTACTTTTACTAAAGTAAGTATATGTATGTATACGATCACGATCAGCGACACACTACTACGCCATATGCCGATTTTTTTTGACATTCAAAATACAACCTTATATTAAGCCGATAACGCGCATTTGAATCAGAAGAAATTTGTAAAACTGTACAGTTAATCGGATTCCTGTTAAAGAAGGCATCCATGGCGGATTTAAGTACTCTGTCCTGATAAAAGCTACTCTGCTCAGGTATACCGACGTGTGAAGGTACCTTCAGTTATTTTATCATTCCTCGCTCTGGCAGACCTAATAGACTCTCCTATTATGGCCAACCGGCAACCGGGTCGTAATAGGTACTTATGCTAACGTCTGACTTGCAACGCGATTAGATATTTATAGAAATTATGCTTAAAGTGTCCTTGTACAAACAAAGCCGAGTGCTTGGAATGCCTCGCTCGTGATATCATTGTGTGGTTTTAGGAAGGATTCGCTTCTCTGCACACATCCTTTCATTCACGCACTCAGGTAGGCGAGAGGCAAACACGATGGAAACAATGTTCGGGCATACGCTTTAATATTTACCGTACTTACCGCGCGTCTCGCGGGAGGCGCGATGTGATGTGCTGCGACGCGTCGCATGAGTCGCGTCGCGCTCCCGGAAAAAAAAAGTAATCATAATGAATGGGTAAGTACCTACTCTAAGTACCAATCATTATGTAAGGTCTTCATTTTTGTGCGAATGGAATTTAATACTTATTTTGTATTATTTGTCATCTCGTCGTATCCTACGAATAGGGGCGTAATTACCATTAATGCCTTTTTCCTCTTCTTTGATAATCGAATTCTGTATTTTTTTCTACATCTACTAGTCTTAAAAATATAACAAACTCATTTTATTTCGAAAAGTTATTCAAGTTTTTCAGATGAGCCACAATTGCAATAGCTCTATTTCTTCCGTCGAATAACGCCACTATAGCCGTAAGAAGCTGTTTTCGCGGAGAAGTGAAGCGCGGGGAGTCTGCGGGAGGGGAAACCGCCGGCCGCGTTCGCCATTACGCCCTTTTACACGCGGAGCGTTTGCGCATGTACTGGCCTAGGACGGTGTCGTTATAACCTTTACGCCCCTTTTCCATGGAGATAACGTGTTTACGACATAATTCTTTATGGCATTAACTACATTACGCCTTTTTTCCTCGTGAAAAAATAAAGTTTTTATTTAAACTACCGTGGTAAAAAGAATTAACTGACATATTTTACATAAATTATATAAAAAATAAAAAATATATTTGACCATAAAAATTGTAGGGTGTCAAGTATTCTTACTTTTTAATTTTAGTTTACTAGGTTTTACGCTGATTTTTTTAAACAGTTTAAAGCGTCTCCTGTAAAATCAACTTTTTGTAGTTACGCCCCTTTTCGTAGGATACGACGATCTATCTACTTACATTAGGTTACATTCGCATTATTTATAGACCCAATGGAAACACAAAATAAGTGATGGTAATGAAGTACACTCAAACAACCAGAACTTCGTAGTAATTTATTCAGCGCCATTTGGATACACATTGCATATTTAAGTTTGTTGCAGTTTTTATTTATTTCATCAAATGAATGGTAGGTAGGTGGGTCACCTGCCTGGTACCTACTGGGCAAAAGGTTGTGAATCTAAATCAATTCTATCATTTATCATTTTCTTTACTTAATTACTGTCTAAATAATTTTTATTTTGATGCCTAAGTACCCATCTACTTCTGATCCAGACGTGTGAATTGTTTTAAAAGCGAGTAAATATAGAGACAAATTGCAAGTCGAAGAAAAATAATAAGTTATTTTTTTGACGTGACAACGTCTTAAATTAGGTTGCGGCTGGGAGTCACTTATGAAAAAGTGTAACGCTCGGTAACGTTACGATGACGTCACCGAACGAGAGAGAGGCCCGCAGTGTTAAGGAGGTGGCGCTTCGATAGTGCGAAGCCTCTATGGTATCATGTGAGACGTCAAACGTAGACATGGACAGCTGTCACGATTGGGAGTTGACGTGACAACGTCTTAAATCAATAAATATTCTACCGAGAAAAAGACGTTGTCACGTAAAATCTTCGCCCGTAAAACCGACTTTACAGGCAACCATTTTTTTAATAGTTAACGATGTTACAGAGTCATTGAAAATGATTATATTTGTCTGAAACATAAAGTCGATCAGTATCCTCGATAGAAAATAATCACTAAGTCACCCCTGATTTCGACTACATAATTTCCATTTCATTTACATAATAGTCCATTTTATTAGACCAATTTAAAAAATAATTATTAATAACGGAACTTCTCACGTCTTTTATACCGAGATTAGCTCGACATGTTTCGGGTCAATCCGTGACCCATCATCTGATTGATATATTTGAGCGTTGCAGTGATTTTCTCGCAATTATTACCTATTTCACGAATTATCGAAGTAAAATGCTTTAAAGAAACCTGGTAGCGAAACTTTGCAAGAACAATTATGGACATTTCGCTGGCCTTACACCTGGCTCTTAATCTACGTACGGTGCAGCGTGCATGCAGCCATAAATCGGGTGTGACGGCCAAGAAGCGCAGGCGCAGCGCCGGCGGTCGCGCTCCGGCGCAGCGCAGCCCACTTGCTCGCCGCCCTCGACGCTGCCGCCGCATTGTGATCTCTCACCCACTTACAAGGTCACACGAATGACACTTCTCCAGTTACAATTTCACACTCCCACCCAGGTCATGAAGAACCCAATGATCATGACGAACAAATTTGCAACATAAAATCAATATTATAAATTCAATTAAATTCGGTTTGGTTACCTCGACTTACCTACTTCCTAACGGTATTGTCACGAAATCACGAAAATCATGACAAAATTGCATTGAACAGTTTTACGTAACTTTATTTTCCACATCTGCGCTAGTAACACTGGCCTAGCCGGTTGGTTAGTTTACTATAGACAAACTTATATAGGTATAGACATCAGAAATTTAGGTGTTTATTTATACCACAACTACCACAAGCCAAGGAAGGCGACGAGGAGGTGGATCAGTGATAGCAGATGACCAGCATCGCCACGGACCTCCGTTAAACCAGAGCCCAAGGTTCCATATATCACTGTATTTACATTATTGTAGCTGTAAATTAAAAATTGCCCAGGTGCGAGTCGGGCTGGCGCGGGAAAGGTTCCGTGCCTGTACTCTATTACTAGTCATTATCGAGCATAAAACGGCAAAAGACTAACCACATTTTATGTATATAAGAGCCCCCGTTAATCTTTTATTTAAATTAAATACCTACTCCATGATAGCGTTAAGCTTCTATTACTGACTGATGTCGTTATTATTATAGAGCAAAATCCCATTTGTTTTGTAGGAGCCCTTGTTGTTATATCTGCAAAAGGAAAAAAAATGAGATTTTCAACTATCTAGCTATAATGGTCCATAATGATATATACATCCTGGCGACAGAGAGACAGACAGCGGAGTCCTAGTATTAGAGTACCGTGTTTATCCTTTAGGTGCGGAACCCTAACATACCTAACATCCTAGATAAATGGCAATCCGTTAAACAGTACAATAAAATACTTAGTTAACTACTACGTTAATATGACGTATCCCCAACTTCTGACCCCACCTTGCACTCGGGAGGGCCGCAGTTGGAAGCTTCTGCATCTTCAGCCGCAGTCACGAGCGCCAGCACGCGGCAGCGGCGCAAGACCCGGTAAACCGGCGCCGGCGCCGGGACGAGTCCCTGCCCCCGATACGCTGCTCGTTTCTGCCACATTCTCAGGCCAATCGCCGAAACAAAAGTAGCATTAACTTAAATGAGAAAACTTCGACCTTGTGCTTGCATCTAAAAATAAAACTTAATTAATTCTCTAAATAGCGTGTTGAGGTGAGCGCCGACGAATCATTTACCCTTGAGTATTTTTAATCCCGGTCCTAGGTTTTAGGCATTCACCTCGTTGTGATCGGTGTTTTGTTTAGTCCTAAACTAAGGAAAAGCTAGGTGTCGCTTTACCTCGCTAGTCGTGGAACTGGAATACGTGAGGGGTACGGAATGAAAGGGCGGCGCGCGCGGCGCGGCCGGCGGCAGCGGCACTCGCGCGCGCGCCGCCGCCGCCGACGCTCCCCGGTGCTCTGACGTTGTTCCACTCCCACGCAACATTCGAACAGTGACCGCGTAACGAACTTTTAAGGATTTCACTGTGCACGTGTGATATCAGTGGTGCGACTTCGACAGGTTGGTCCAACTTAATTTATTCATGCATGATTCGTTAGTATTACGTAGTTGTGATTTTAAATTAATCTACATTTATTTTAGTTACCTGCGGGTCCTAACTTGAATTCTTATTTAAAACAAGGATGCTCAGGTTAGCTTGCTGCGTGAGTTGTATTTCGACAGATGTTAATGTGATCCTTTGTTGTAATAATGTTTTTCTAATAAGTTATAGCGATGATTGATGATTTCTGTTCAGTGTAACGTAACATCTTAAGTTAGACGAATCAGTTTATGAAGGTACCTATGAAGTGAATCCTTGTGTAATTCACAAGAATCGTGATCGACTCAACGTCTTAGTAAAAGACTTCAACGCGGCGGGTGCGTCTTGAGTAAACTTTCAGACGACTGACATTTTATCTCCAGGTAGTTTTCGACACAAAGGAAATATTTAGGTACATATGCGTGCTTAGCTACCTAAATATATGGTCAGTTTTTCGGAATACTTTTTACTTCAATTGTATAATCACCGTTCATATTATCAAAAAAGTAATTCTGGGAAGTTAGGGAGTGCTTGTACCTACTTGCCTAGGTACTTAGGTAACTAGACGTTATACAATACATTTACTTATATTAGTAGAGACAATTTGATTATTAAAATATACCGATGCGTTTATATTCTAAATATTAAAGAACTTGGGTAGACATACAGTTGTCAGTTTTTGGAAATCATCATAGTACCTACTAACCTAATACCCTACCTAACTTTTGCAGGATATTTCCAACCAAGGTCTTCTTTCTTAACTTTGTGTTACGTTTCACATTGTATTACGTTTGGCCAAATACCTACTAGATAACTAATTTCAAAATAATTAAATGTAAGGTACTCACATACCTAAATGCCAACAGCCTTATGAAACGCCGGCATTACGGCTGCTGTACCCTATGTGGCCAAACTACAGCAAATTTAACATCGGGACTTTGAGACAGTCGTAGACGCCTTCACCCTGGGCCACCGCACTCCAGGGATGTTCTCCTCCAAGCCTACATACATACATACATATTCTCACGCCTGTATTCCCATGAGGGGTAGCCAAGCCTACAATATGGAATATTGGCAGCGTCAATTCTTCCATATCAGGGAACGCAAACTGCCACCTCTCTTCACAAATATTTACACGTAAATACGAGCTAGTGATAGCAAAATCATAAAAACTTAAGTAATACCTACCTACCTACCTAGGCAACAAGAAACAATGTTTCTACGCATTTAAAAAACCTTATTTTAACTATGAAAAAGTGATCTTACTCGGATATACACGCCGGTCGAATATAGGTAGGTAGTTCACTTAGCCCAGTATACCTACCACACCTACATTCCATTTGGAACGATAATACCTGCCTATGGTAGGATTATAAGTTTAACCACCATTTCATTTTTAAATACATTGCTACTATTTCAAGATATTTTATCTAGCAAATGTGTAATTGACTGAAAAGGTACAATTTCATTACTATTATTGTGATACCTAGTAGGTAAACCGACTTAATTGATTGTGTTACATTACAATACAATCGATCTTTCACGAATAAAATACTGACTCAATTTGATTCATAACTCGAAAAACAAAATTGTTTCTAAGTTTGACCCTTCAAGTGATACCTAGATTGTTTTTTTATAATCGGACAACCTAGTTTATTGATCTCAGTTATCTCTAGTACTTACCCAAAATTATAAAAAAAAACATTACTTAGATAGACCAACATATACATATAAAAGTTTGTTTAAAAACACTGTACTGATCATTTAGTACAGTAACTTGCCATACTTTGTTGATTAAAGCCTCGTCTTAAGTAGGTATACTATAACTTTAGGACAATAATTTTAGATAAAAAACTTAACAGAAGGTGTAAAATCGTTTAACAATTCGAGAGCTTTTTTAAATTCTGAAAGTGGTTCAGGTATTTCATGTTTCGCGCGATTTCAGTTACGTAATGTCGCCGTGGACCTCAACCTCCTTTTACCGGCGGCGAGCGGAGGGTAGTCACCAGCTCCGTAGTGCTTTGCATGCAGCTGAGCGCCTGCGCACCGCGACTTTGCATTCAGCGAATGTGCTATCTGGCGATTTACCTTTTGTTTTGTATTATAGGTACCATTACGAGTACGATCTTATCGGTTGCTTCACTAAATCGATAACGGTTGTCGAAGAGCACGAGCATCCTATCACGCTGGTCAATCATCGCCCAGATCGATCTGTATTAAATTAAATAGTATTTGTAACGGTAGTTTTTGCGTGGATAGATACGTTTTTACACTGACCACATCACGTTTACTAGGTCGTGCCTGCTTTTAGCTGAGGTAGCATCTAAAATCATCGCAAATTAATATTGCCTAAGTCCCTTACTCAGGCCGCTGCCAACAGAAATGTGTGAGTTAGCTAAATGATGGCGGACGGCAAATCTACACGTGTTTACATTAATTAGCACAATAGTTCAAAGGTTCAAACACAATAATAGCTTGTATTTTTTTAAATCATACAATAAAACTTCACGTGCCATGATTTTTTCATGATATCTGAACTAGCATTTTATATAAAGTGCCTAACTAACATTAGGTACAAAATCGGATTTTTTTGTTATTAACTTGGTAGGTGTAGGCGGGTCAAAATTCTTTTCGTTGTCTTAAACCTTGTCCCAGATTGATATTTAATATTTTTGACTACTTCAACCATATAAGACCCACAAACATGACATGTAACTGTTAAATTGAAATACCTGAAACAACTAAACGTCAGAGCCAGAACTAAAATATGCATAATAATACAAAAAAAAGGCGTGACGAAGTGTACAGTTTTCGTGACAGAGCTGTTTTCCATACTACGGAACGATGTCCCGGCTTCTAATGAGACTTCTTCACAACACGTGCTTTGTTTTTTTTTACATGGAAGCAATTGGTTTTATATTTTTTAGGACATCTACAATAACTTGTTAAGATGCTTACAATCGTTAAAAAAAATTACTTCATTCCTGAATATTTTTAATAAATTCATGATTGCATGTCCCCAATAAGGCGCAGTACGGTACCTACCCTCTGTCACTGTATTCGTGGGTCGTTTGGTTGTGTTGACATTACTTGAGCGTATGTGGGTAGTGATACAAGGACACCGCTACCCCTTCCCCGTCTCCGCAGCTTGATCAAGCGCCGTTTTGGCCTGTTAGTCATTCAGAGGTAGTGCGTGTTTTTTGTTGCTGTCAACTCGGTCACGTAAGTTTTACCTATTTCTTTTTTACTTAAGTAGCTAAGTTTTAAAATATATTTGAATCAGTGTTGTTAGTTTCTAAGGTGATGTTGTAAAATACTATCATTTATGACGCTGCAGATTAATCATAACAAACATTACTAATTTACAACTTCGTCACGGTCAACTCCGTCACATTTCAACGTGACGGAGTGGTCTTTCGTTGTGACGGAGTTGTTAAATTAGAATCTTATCCGTGTTAAAAAATAAATTTCAGAATGTTCTTTGAATATATTGTGTTTTATTTGTTAACAGATAACACCATATACATTATGTCAATGACTGCTGCCGAACGGCAGCGTCAATGCAGAGAAAAACGAAAAAATGATCCTGCAAAAATAGTTCAAGTTAAAAAGAAGGACTTAGAACGTTACCATGCAAGGAAATAGATAATAATGCAACTGATTATAAATAAAAGTTTATGTAAATAACTTATTGTTAGAAATATTATAATTATGTTAATGGTTTTGTATGCAAAAACCACTCTGCTACGTAGGTGTTAATACTCTGTCACATTTTGTCCCTTATATAGCCAAGACGATCTTTGATTTTATTAGTCTGTGTTACATTCCAACATAAATTGAATAATACAACATCATAAACTGGATTTAAATACATCTGAGACTAACACTTTCTAATGTGTAACGATGCCATATTTATAAAAAAAGTAATCGTTACATTAGTTATGTGCCGTTTTGTGACATAGTGGTATTACATAAAATGAATACTGCCTGTGATTAGAAGTATGCCTATTATTCTTAAGTGCAATAATTACTAAAGATGTTACTTTTTAAGCATAAATAAAAAAAACTTGTTAAATGTTGCTGCTAACAATAAATAAAAAATGGATTGTTTTGTGACAGAGGTGTTTAATTTACCCACCCATGCGTAGGAAAATCAAAATTACTTTATAGTGCACCTATAAACCTCGCTGCTAATTACCTCATTGTTAACACAGTAAATTAAGTATTCAGAATTGATAAATTATTCATTAAAAAAATGACTTTTATTTTTCCAAAAAAGTTTGTCAATTTGTAGTGAAACAAGACAACGAAAAGAATTTTGACCCAGGCACTTGAGAATGTATGTATCTACCAATAGCAGTAGGTAATAAATACCCATTAATAATTTAAATGTCATTTAAGTGTCAATTAATTTTTGCAACAAATTAATTAACACTTAGCCACTTGATTTCTTCACAATTTATTTCGGCATGGTTATAACACCTAAGTTTCTAAGAGTCGTGGTCAGGTGATCTAGTGGTTTGACCTACACCTATGTAATCTCAAGCGAATGCCGTAGATTCAAATCCTCGCCCACACTTCTCAAAGTTTCATAATTTATGTGCTAAATCACATTTCAATTTTACCACGACTTTTACCATTCAGAAAATCTTCTCATCATCGGGCGAGCAGATATTGTATTATTGGCGATTTATTGGCGAGCAATTATGCATTATTATAATATAACCTATAGATAACTAGTAGCGGCCCATCTTGTTTCATTTCATCTACTAGAAAAGTACTTGTAAAGGGTAGGATAGAGTCCGCTTTTGAAACAGACATGAACATTATTGAAAATCGTATCAAACCCAGTTCAGTAGTTCTTGAGTTTATTGCGTTCAAATTGTCAGACAGACGACATGAGGAACTTTATTTTAGTGTGGTGGTATTACATAGCATACCAGGGACCAGTGCGCACATGGAACTTCATAAACAACATTACCTACATTAAGTACATTACTGCATAATTGCATGCATAAGTACAATATCTGCTCGCCCGATGATTAGAAGATTTTCTTAATGGTAAAAGTCGTGGTAAAATTGAAATGTGATTTGGCACATAAATTATGAAAAATTGAGAAGTGTGGGCGAGAATTTGAATCTACGGCTTCCCAAGCTTATTATTTTGTACTGTGACGCCCTTGAGACATAGCTATTTTTTTTATTTTTTTTGCGACGCACCTGAACCCATCCCCCAATAGTACTCACCAATTATGGTACTAGACCAGATTATTAAAAAACCCTATTAAAACATTTATATTTTTATTAGAACGTAAAAATGAAATCGACGCAAGAACAAAAATGAAAAATAATTATATAACTGGCTTTTAACGTGAGGGTTTGCTTTTCTGAGCATACCTTATGAAACCAGGGCTCCAGTTTGGAAATAGCCACTCTAATTTCTTTTTCAAAATTTATGTTTGATCTGTACCTACTTGTTTTTAATTATTGCAACTGCAGAAAAACCCGTTTCACACAAGTACGAATTCGCAAATGGTAATAAAACCTTTAAAGCCGGGTACTCACTAGCGAGCCGTAACTGTAACCGTTGCATGTACTGTAACCAAAAAACATAATGTGTACGTGGTTCGCAAACCTCCTGCGAGCGGTACGGGAGCGGGTTGCAGCGAACCGATGTTCACAATGCACTCATTTCTGAACCTGAAACTGCAACGCGCGTACACACTAGAACCTCGTTACAGTATCACACGTGTTACGGTTACGGCTCACTGGTGAGTACCCGGCTTTATGCAGCTGTGTTGATGGAACGATATCAAAAAAAAACTGAGCTCCAAAACTCAAAAAGTTTGTATTTGTTGTGTATTGAAGCTTCAGCTTGAATCACAGGAATCAGTTGTTCTGAAAAAGGTTTACTTTTGACCCAGTCATATTGCTCCAGATTGTCAGGAAAATATTTTTCAAAATGTTCTTTTAACGATAGCATGTGAGAGGGATCGAGGATTTATATCGATTTTTCTTGTAGAATACCTCTAAAACAGGGAAACAGTCAATATCTTGATCTTCTTATTTTGTCTTTCATAAGAGCAACTACTATTGAAATCCAGTAAATAATTTTATCTGGCAATTGCAGGATATGAGTATTGTAACTTATGTTAGAATGCGCCCGGTGCTCACTCGACTTGGTCGCATCGACACGCGACGCCCTTGGGATAACGCCGCGACGCCCCAGGGCGTGGCGACGCACAGTTTGGGAAACCCTGAGTGGAATGCTGCTATGTTTTTAAATCAATTATTATCATTTTTTTTATTTGACAAGGCATTAAGTATTATTATAACCGTTATAATAATAATTAATAATACCTAATGCCTTGTCAAATAAAAAAAAACTAATGATAATAATTGATTTAAAAACAAAGCAGCATTCCACTCTGACTAACATAAAAGGCTTTTATGATCTCTAAAGGTTGACCGACTTATATTAAAAGCCTGTATCCTAAAATGTAATAAAAATGTAGTAGGTAGGCCATGGTCTACCTCTCCATTAGTTGAAATATAACGCTACATTTGGTGGTCATGTGGCGGGTGCGCGCCGCGCGTGCGCCTGCGCCGGACAGCAAGGCCGGCCGGAGACGGTTCCGGGCCGCACTACCTGCCTGTCTAATAGCACTTTTAATTCTCCAACTAGTCTTGCCCGTGGCCGTGGCTGTGGGACACGAATCGATTGTTCGACAACCCATCATACGTTTTAAATCACATGGGCATTATGATTCTTGTATTGTATCGTTAATCAGGCTGAAATCAAAATGGTAATACTTACTAAATAAGTGTTTCTTACTCAGCTAGTAATGGAATGCACTAAGTTGTGATTATTAATCTTATTAAATTTGAGGTGTCAGAACATTTAGGGCATTACTTTTTCATCTTAACATGAAAATCATCATAACAATTGGACCTAATGCATTATGTTGTGTGCAGCATTAACTCAGTAAGAAACACACACTTTGTATCACCAATTTGATTTAACCCTGCATTTGTCATAGACATTTTATACCAAATTGTACTAAGTTTTCTTTTTATCAATAATGTTATTACTACTACCTACTGTGATGATTGTGTCGTTCGAATTTTAATAGCTTCTTAATCAGAGGTTCTTGGTTTTAAACCGACCTTGTAGCGGTCACCTGTCTGTTCGTCCCGAAGATGGTTTTTAATTAATTCGTGCTATTTCTTACTGTTCCATTTAAATAACTACTTCTATGAACCTAATTAGAATATCATTTAACACTTGTACTTGAAATATCGAAAGTGTACATTTTAATGTACAACTTACCTGACGCACACTTGTAAAACAAGTAGATACGTTGATACCAGGATACCTGTAGTCAATGCCACGTTATAAAATTATGACTAAGTAAGCACGAAGTTAATAAGGAAAACGTTTACATTAGCGAAGCCGTAAAAAAGCTGTTGGAAACTTGTAATAGAGATGCCCATGAAGATCCTCACATACTTTTTTACTTTATCCATACATAGTTGTTTATCTTATTAAATTTGAATGTTTTTCGAGTCCGGACACATGAGGGGTTGTGTTACCGCAGTCAGGGGGCATCGACGAAACTATTGTCAAGGCTACGGTTGCGTGGCTGGCACAAAAAGTAACACACTTAGCTAATACAATTTAGTGATTTTCAATCATTTTTACAGTGCATTAAGGCTAATTCCATTATTTTGACAGATTGTTGGTAGCCTTGTCTACCTATATGTAGCGTTTTGTGTGCTTTCCTAAATACCCCATTTGTAAATAAAGGCGTGATGATATACCTATATGCATATAGGTATGAATGTGTTTAGTCACACATATCTATAATCCTAACTCCTAACTCTTCAAATAACTATATTCAAAATAGCCAAAATATGTTAAAGTAGTAGGGAAATAACGAATATAATATATAGGTCTGTGGCCGCAGCCGGAGCGCGCCGGTGCGGCAGGGACGGCGCAGGCGAGCGGCGCAGCCCGTTTTATGGTGCAGTATGCGTTTTTGCCAAAGCCTTTCTGCTTATTCGGTGCGGTTCAAGTGAAGAAAGATTTGACTAAACCGTGTAAACCGAAGATTTGCATTAATATTACAAGTTATAAATACAAGAATCTCACGATACAATAACTGGTATGTTATGTTCTAAACATTTTGGCTATGAATGACATTGACATGCACTGTCGTTACTCGAAGCAATCTAAGAACAGGACTCCAATGACACTGTTTACAAGACTCCAATGATGCGAAAAACAAATTGTTAGAACCACTAAGACAATCAGTTAAAAGTAATGAAGCAGTGTTCATGTCGGGCGTAGTACAGCGATTCGGGACCGCTGCCGCCTGTGCCCGGGGCGCGGCGCCCGCGCGGCCTTCGCCGACCGGTCGCGAGCCGCTTACTTTCGCGCTGTGCCGCCTGCGCCGCCAACATCACATTCTCGATTATTACTTAAAC
This sequence comes from Adoxophyes honmai, assembly GCA_005406045.1. Lineage (NCBI taxonomy): Eukaryota > Metazoa > Arthropoda > Insecta > Lepidoptera > Tortricidae > Adoxophyes > Adoxophyes honmai. Next base: position 314,919 of record BHDV01037397.1, read on the forward strand.
CTGCCCAACTATGCACCTACACTATCGTATTATTTGACACTCGTTGTGTTAGTACTCGTACATTAATATCCAGTGCGCTATGAGTCAGATGACTTTTTGTATGGAGGTATTTTGTTCATTGACATCATGTTGCAAGAACACTTTTCCCATATTTTAAGGCATTTGACGGCGTACTGAAAAACGACGAGTGTTTTTTTTTTATTGCGGAAGTTCCTGCAACAATTAGGTATGTAAAATTAGAAAAAGACCACAATTTCCGCAATATTTTTGGGTAGGTAGGTACTGTGTATGATTTAGTATCTACTTGTGTTTGACAAGCGTTTTCAGTCTCGCACTCTACCCACCTATATTCATAAATTTAATAGAATATTCTTCTTAATACAGTAAAGTTATCGGTTGTTGCTTCTTGACAAGGAAAACGTCATAAAGACGTGATGTCGCCTGTGATGTAGGACTTATAGGTAAGCTTAGGACTTTTGGATGCTCGCCGTGGTTCTAGAATCCATGGAGTCGCCATTATGTTAAAATTTTAATAAGATTTTTTTCGAAGTCCAAAAAATAGTCTAGTAAACAGTTAATACTTGTCAGTAGTCTTACATTCACAACAGTAGTACCTATTAAAGAGGATGCATATCGATGAAGTAAATCATACTCGCATAATTATAATATTTTAATTACGTCACCTGTTAACTGTTACTTGTGTAGAGTTATTATAAAATTAATTAAATACTGATATATCCGCATAAATCATGACAATTATTTTTTTACACCTTGATTTGACAGCTAAAAAATATTTATGGCAACTCCATGGATTCTAGAACCCCGGCGAGCATCCAAAAGTCCTAAGCCTACTTATAGGTATAAAACAATTTTATCATGTCTGTTTAACATACAACGAACAACGATAATGTAGGAATATTGATATCAATTGGTTTACAAATAAATATTATTTCTATTCGCAACGCAAATTTGTTTCGATTCACAGAGTTAAAAATAACGCAACTTCATTATAATGTTATCTGTCATGGCTATGCCCACATAGGTATGAAATGTCACAAACGGATTCATGTTTCCCACGCTAGAAAGATGTTCAAACGTTTTAATTCCGGGTGTTTTTACAAAACGAAAACAATATCTATAATTAATGAATGGATGGATGGGATCTCTGAGGATTACTGGAAGAATCACCCAAAAGCAGCAAAGCTGTTGCTGCGCCGCGTAGAGCGCGTGCTAAGGCCGCGTCTTCATCGCGTAACGTACTTGTAGCAAATATTTGCGTGCATCTTCGGGGATCATCGATGGGTGCCGCAACCGCGGGTCAACAATTTAACGTAATAAATAAATCGAGAGTGACCGTTCCACTTGACGAATCGTGTTTTTTAATACTTACCTCTAATTATCATTCCGAAAATGACTACTCGAACTATAGATAAAGTAATATTATGTACTATGTATAGAGTAATTTATGATTGAATACTAGTTTTTTTAACTGTTTTATTTTAAATAATGAAGACAAGAATGTTCTTACTTCTTACAAAAATTCATGAAGTAATTTTGCTATATGGCCACTTAAATTTTACGATTTTCAGTTGTTACACAAGCCGTACATATATTAAATGATGTTCTTTAGCAAATTACTTAATTACCAAGTAGCTTGTTTACCTGCTAGCAATTGCTTTCGCAAACGCCATTATCGACGCATCAGCGAATTCGTGTATTAATGCCAAGCAGCGCCTATACATATCGCAACCGCCACCGGCGCACGCGCCGCGCCCGCGCCGCCGCCGCGCGGCTGGCCTGCGCCCGCGCGCCGTTAGGTACTCACTCACCCTCAGTACGAACACGAGATTGCACATTAACATTCAAACGATTAGTACAAGGTCGTATGAAATAATAATAATCCCACCATAATTTCTTGTATTGTGCATAATATTATATTAAATGTTAATTTATGCGCGATACCGGGACCGGTATTTCGATGTGACGCAATTCACATACATGTACACGATACACGAGAGTTTTTAGCAAAAAAAACGGAAAGATAGCCTTATATATTTATTTTACTTTAGTTTAAAAAAAAACGATTAAACAAATAAATATTCAATGAATATTTATTACAAGCATCTCTACCCGTTGCCGTTTTTAATATCGGGTTAAAGAGTTAATAATATAATCACGGTTGTTGAAAGGAAGGAGAGCTCACTCGAATACAAAATAAAATCCGATTTTAGTAAGTATATTATGTTGTTGTTGTGGTAGGAAATAGAAACATTTACATCGTCTGTAATGATATTCCTTCTTTCTAGTTCATGAGACACGGCATGGTGATAGTGATAGACAGCGAGGTCTTGGTAATATGGTCCTGTTTTTAACCCGGCGAGCATGACGTGAAAAATAATTACATCAAGCATGAGGCAGGGTATGACATGCCCGTAACGTAATGTACCATAAAATAGTTTATATTCATTGTATTTAATATTTTGTGATGTAAATTGTTTATTAATGGATTATTTAATGAAACTCAATCAAACACAAGTTTTAATCATGAAATTATTTTGACTTATTAGTGTTTACCTTATACTATGTAATTATAGTAAGAAAAGTTGAGATGTTTACAAAAAACCAACAAACCAACAAAATTAACGGTTTTTGAATATAAATCAACTTTTTACTAAAAGATAATGAGATCCTCTCTTTAATAAAGCATATAAATATTTTTTTATGTGTAAATAATGCTTAACCCATTAATGGTCAAAATGAAACTAGCAGAGATTCATCAAAAATTTGTTGATTTTATAATTAAAGAGGATAAAAGGAATTAGGAAATGAGAAAAAAAAAATTTTTTTTTTTAGGCATTTTTGCGAGTTTTCTCACCTTTTCGGTAGAGTTTGGAGCGACGTTATTGTCGACAAGGTGGAGATTTATTTATTATTATAAAACTGTATCCAATCATATTACATTTAGCGTCAACAATTTAAATTTTTCCCTTAATTTTAAGTGTTCCCAAATTGGCACAGTGACCAAGAATGGGTTAATCACTACTGTCCGCATCAGCACAATTCCCGCACATAAATTTTGGTAAGGGTAAATTATCATCAGGGTCGCTGTTTGATTGGTTTGCTATATCTTCTTCCTGTATAGAGTAGGTCGGTACATCAACTGGTTTGTCAGCCTCTTGTTCCGAGTCACATTGTACTTCATGCTCACCGCAGTGATCAGTTTTGTCTTCTGAGCTGGATAGATCAGAGCAATATGACCCTACCTCCTCTAACATGGCACGAATCCTTTTTTCTTGCCTCTCATAATAAATTTTGATGAAAAACTAAAAGAAACAACTAAAACAAATGAAATAAACTCAAATCTATATATCGCGACCTTTAAATAACTAAAAAAATGAAAAACAAAAATTTTAATGACTACGTAAAAAAAATACGTCTGAAATGACGCAGGGTGTGACATACCCAAAGCAGGTCTGTGCACATATTTTCCGGCGGACGGCTTACGTCACACTGCCATCACGCCACTATCTCCTCCCACACACCCCTCCCTCCAGCTACTGAGCGGGCTAGTGTCGTCAGGCAAAAATTTTAAAAATGCTAGCACTTTTTAGTAATGTCAGGGTATGACATACCCTGGGTCATGCTCCCCGGGTTAAAATGAAATATGAAAAAATCTGCCAGTCGAATAGTGGAAGAAATATATATATATAATCAGAATACAGTGAAAATACAGAGATAAAGCATGTCGAAGTTTGATTGTAAAAACACAAAAATTGTGAAAATAATTCAATCTTTAATCATTTTTATCGATAAAAACTTGATAAAAGTTTTGAAAATTGAAATTACAGACTATATAAATTATTTTAAAAAATTAAATGAAGGCTAAGTACTTTAAATAACATGCGCGCGTACGTACCCAATCTGTTTATTTACACTTAGTAAGACTATAAATTCCAGCAAATACATACCCTGTGGCATTAACCATTCCACCCGGCCTCAGGACGGAACACCGTTTATTGTCCCCATCTCTTGTGATATGACGCTGTTAAATAAAATACAATCGGACTGAAGTAGCGTAACGACATGAAATATTAGCAAACCTGTAATAATCGGTGAAACTATAAGCCGTCTGTCACGTCGCACCTTCGCGTAGGGAAGGTCAACTCGCAAAACAGCTGAAAAGCCCAAACCGCGCGGCCCGCTTACACCATGTGGACCCGCTAAACAAAATAGACAATTCGTTTGCTAGTTAAAAGTTACTTTACAAATAGAAAACTATATTAAAACTACACGCTTGGACGACTCTAATTAGACTTGAGTAAACGATTGTTACGCAACATGAACTTTGTGCTACAAAACGATCGGGTAAAGACGACCAGATGATTCTATGGCATTCCATTCACTTCAATCTACATAATTACTGCTACCTAGTAATTGACTCGAATAATGTGATGCCTGCTGGTGGCTTGCATTAGCATAGTTACTTGGGTACTTTAATGTCAAAATAGTAAAAAAAATGTATTGCCAAAAACTGTGCAACAAGGATTGTAGCTTGCGTGTCTACATACCTAGTTAATGCAGATACTTAGTGGCATGACCTATTGGTGTCTTAACCGCAGATATTAATGCGCGTTTGTTTAGACGTAGGTTTAGAAAACAGACTTCCAAGATCGATAAAACTAAGCTGATATTCTGACCTTGATAAGTTTTAACGTTTACTCTGTATTGTTAAGCCAGGCCGCGGCAGCGTCACCAAGCCAAGAGCCACCCACACGAGCACGTGTGACCCGCGTGTACCCGATAGGTGTTTAAGGTGTTTCGCAAAATGCGGTCAGCCTGTTAACGCTTGCTCAAGCACTATCGAAATCTTTGCTTAATATTTGCTGTTCTACAGCGACTTACTTCTGAAAAATAGATATTGTTTCCGCAAAATGTTAAATGCCAGTTCATGGCCTTGTCTGCAATACGCGCGGCTTCGATGAGTCAAATAATTTCAGGCATTAAAATACACATAATGACACTGTAATCATAACAGCGAATTTAAAACTCATTACAAATCTCATTTGATGCGGATATACACAATGCGTGTAATACATGTTCAAGTCTAAGTCAGCATCTTTAAATGTTCACGTAACGAAAGGCATTTTAAGCACTTAGGATCAACTCGAACGGTTTCTACATGAGATGACCGTTAAATCAAGAAGCCATCTGTCCGCGTATACTAAACATAAGTAGATAAATATCTCTCTTGACATAAAATTCAACAGACGGATTAGGCACTGCTTTTTCGCATGATGTAATTTTTCCCGCGTTACTGTGAACTGAAAATTCGACCCCATCATAGTGATGGAGCAGTTCCGGCACCGGCTTCCGCCGCGGTTGTCACCGGCGACCTTACGCCGACACACAAGCAATTGTCGGTTCACATCACAATTATCAACGAGCTACTTGGCCGGCCATCACAGAAAAAATAGTACGTGCGAGGTGTAAGTGCCCGAGCCTGTAGCGTAGTCGTTACACCTTCCTTACATAAACACGCATATTATATCTGGGTATTATCTATTATTTAACCATTGACAAGAACAGCCCCTCGGGGAAATATGTGTCTTATACTCATAAAGTTTGTGAAGGCGCGCGACGACGATGATTTGTCTTGTGTCCTGGATAGGAGTAATAAGTGGGATACAATCCCAGGCCATGCCATGCGCAGGCTGGCGAGCCTGGCGAGTTCAGAGACCTGAGGCATGGAAAGTTGCCGACCCAGTTTTAATCCCGGCCGAACTTGTTCCCGCATTTTACATAATTCCAACTCTCGCTGACTGCGTCCTTCTTGTACTGGGTTGCATTTTTCTTGTTGCATTACATGTCTGACTGGATTATGGGGTATTGACAAATTTCAATCCAAATATTAACGAGCGCAATTTATTCAGAATTTCCAAATTAGTGATTAAATTAATTATGAGTCAAAATGATCGGAATTTACATCTGCAACGCTTCATAATTTTAATTTTGTAAGACCGTTTTCAGATTACAAACGATCTGTGAAAATAATAGCGGCATAGCTCAGTCGTACCTTCACGGATTAAAATAATTCGATAAGCTGTGTTCTCACAGGCGTTGACCCTAGCGTCTGGTAGCATTGTAGCAATTGTTGCTCTAACCAATGTTCACATAATTCTCTACTCATTACATTGTCTAAGTTGATGTTAACTTTGTGAAGGTGTTATATTGTCTTCATTAATACTAATTGAAATTTGTAGCGATTTCAGTTCCACTCTTTAGCCGGGTTTAAAAAAGTAGTAGCTTTAAAATATATTGTATGTACTTTTTTTATAGGCAGTATCGGCTAATTTGATGAACTGATAGCGACAGGATAAACGGCGACCCGCGGATATCAAACAACAGAAAGTCGCCCCCCGTCGTGGTAGGTGCTCTCCAAATACGGCACAACTGCTTTCGCAACCGTTTCTAAGCCGAGCTGTCTCTGCCGCATTCAGTAAAAAGTGTGGTAGAATTTGTTTCCAATAATGTACATCAAACGAATTTTTTTTTTATATATTAACGCCTACAGAAATACTTTATACAAACAAGACTTCGATTCCATTAAGATTCGGCTATCTATCGACAAACTTCTTTTTTTCGAGCTTCAAGCGTTGCTAGATTCGGATTGATTAATGGCGAATCAAATCAACCGCACTTTTATCCAAAAGTAGGACCTTACAAGAACCGCGTAGATCCACATTTAATCAACGTAAATGATTCGAACAAATTGATGTTATACAACATCTTATGAAATCAACAGTAATGTTATAACTTCACGTCCGGGCAAGGACGAAGAGAAGTCAATAGGAACATGTAATAAAAAACAACCTTTCGTCAGTGATATCGTGTTTCGCTTATTAGCTATTTCGCGTCACTATCATAGTTAAACAGCTACGTGCATGCGCAATGCGGTTCCTTAGTGAAATCGCAAACACCGCTCGTCGCGGGCGCGGCGCGGCTCGTGACCGGCTCGGCGCGAGTGCGACTCCCCTCGAGCTCCCTCGTAACAGCTCGTGCTGACTCGCTGACTGCCTTTTGATAACCTATAATTACTTAGTCCAACACAAGAACTTACTGTTAATGATTATAATAATTAAAACTAATCTTTCCTATTTTCGAAATTGTAGTTAGGGCTTAAGTTTATTTTGATTTCTTTTTTTTATTTGACATATTTGCTTTTTTTGTATTTGACATATTTTCTTTAAATATTTTTTTTCATCATCTTTCCTATTTGTTTAATTTTGTAAATACAATATCGTGAAAATATATCAACATAGCCCTTATCACCGACCTAGCGGATAAGGTGACGAAAGAAGTTAAAATTATTATAGTTAATAGGCTAAGAAGCTTTGAGCAATAATAAGCATGGGATTTTCTTGCATGTTGACGATTTTTTTTCACCGGAACGTTTTCAGCATCGTGGTTAGTCAAATCACTGTCAATATTAGCGCTTGCTCACACATCAACGTCCGCTTGAGATTTCTTCACTCTTCACAGTGGCATTCGTAACGTAACAGAATCAATAAAGCAAGCTTGTAAGCAGCTAGCAGACGTTGAGGTTGCTTTCGCTTCCAACACCTCTTCAGACATTTACACATTATAATATAACACCATAGGTGTTCAGGTGTGATAGGAACTGTTTCTAAATCGGTGGTATAGAAAGATCGGGGTTCAATACTTAAGTAGGTTTTTGACGTTTGACGTTTGCGACGTGACGTTCTCAGTGTAATTTCTACCGCATTAATTCAGTAGCAAAATTAGCGAAATTTGACCAACGTTCAGGTAGGTGTATTTATCTATTAATTTGCAAGTATAAATACTTATGCTTTTTAGCAATCACCTGGGTAGAGTGCTTGTTTCTGTTTTGTAATCTCACAATATTGACACAATATAACGAATAATATTTCCCTATTGATTTGTGGTGGTAGGTATTATTTGTATGTGTTAAAACCATAATGTCATATCATTATGTCATACTCATTTTCGTTACTTACTTTAATGTAAGTACTCGTATATTGTTTAAACTTGAAAAGTTAACTTGAAAATCGAGCCTTAGTCGCGATTTTAACCTCGTTTGTCTCTTAGCCAAAGAGGATAGTTGGCATTATAACAGCTGACAGCATGATGTGCAATAATTTGGTTTACGACGCTGGTCGCCGAAGCACTCCCATTCGCCACTTCGCATGCACTCGCCAATCAATCAGTCTAATGGGTTGTGTAATACGACATCTTCATATTTCTGTGCATAAGCTCTCTCCGCGCCCGCGTGATGTAATGCTGCTTCGCGTACTTTCTCCGCGCTGGACCGACTCCCGAGTGCAGCTCTGGTACTCCAGACAGGACTAGACTCCTACTAGTAGACTGAAAAACGATAGGTGCATACGAAAGATACCTATGTGTACACAGGCTAACATACGTACATGGCATACATCACTCGTGTATTCCCAAATGGAGTAGGAAGAGCACACGAAAAGCTACCAATGCGAGTCAAAACATTGACTAAGTCATACTGTTTTAGGTTCCAAGTTAGATAGAAGGGGTAAAATAGTGTGCAGTTTGCTATCATGTCAAGTAACTAAGGGACAAACTATTTTTCTTGCTTCTTACGACATCCACGTTAGAAAGGGAGAGGTGTTATTCTAAACCGACACCACACAGGGACCATTCGTAACGCCATTCATATTCTATAGTTCAAAAAGACGGTAACCAATGGCGTAAATATTACAGTAAGTACTATTTCACACTTGACTGTTGTCAGAGTCTCGCTGAAAATCGACAACGGCTGGACCGATTTGAATAAGACCCCTAGCGTCTTTCGAGCGCCTTCTCCTCGTCGACGCCTTGATTTTCATATTGAACCAGACTCTGAACGGAATCTAATTCCTTTGACAATACTTCATTCATTATTTTTTAATTTAACGTGGCTTGATGTACCTATTAGGCGTGGTTTATGAAGATTATCGAAAATCTTTAAGAAAAAACATAAAGTGAAACGAACTTCGCCGGGCCAGTTAGATGCGACGCAGTCAGCGATTATAATTGCTTCCCTGCAGATAATAATCCGTTCTATTCTCGGAGAAGGAAGCTAATCGTTTCGTTTCCTCCCAAAAACACTAAAGACCAATTGTGTGTGATCACGGGAGTATACGAACCACATGCATGGCAATGGCTTTACGCAATTAAACCTACAAGGTCGCACGAAATTGACGTTGTCAATTATCTTATATCCATCTACGAGCCAACATTTAGCTTTAAATGAACTTTAATGATTTCGGCGAGGTAATATTTGAAATAAGCAAATAGGTTAACGTAAGCCGGTACAGTCGAGTTCATTAATATATGAGCAAAACTGAGGGTTCAAAAATATCTGTACACCTTTATGACATTGACAATAAGGTGCAAAAGTTTAAATTTTTGGCATTTGTCTGCTCATATATTTCTGAACTCGACTGTACCTACTCTCCTTTTATAACTTGAAGCCGATACGTAGGGATCAGACATAGGGATCCGCGGGGCAAAACCGATTGACAAGTAGGGGGAGTTCCTACATCGATAAACTCCTATGTCTGGTAGGAATCAATCTGCCAGCAAGCTTGTGCTCGACCTTATGCAGCGAACGCCAGATTTCCACAAGGGCCAATATATTTATCGTGAAATAAGTAGCAATATTATCTAAGTATTTAATAATTCCTTCAGACTAAAACTAAAATAGCCAAAATCGTTTTCGGCAATCATCGAAATTGATAATATTCAATAAAATTTCCATAGGTAGCTCCTTAAAATATTAGATGTATTACAAAACCTGTATAATATTTATACAGATCTGATGTCCGTGGATGTCGTAGGAATCGACAAAGGAAAGGTTTAAGTTAAGCGATAGGCAAGCAACCTAACACTATGTCACTAGCTTGGAACCTAGTATACACTATTATACACATCAAGTATACACAATGTGGATAGGCAAAGTAAAATTGTATTCTGTTATACTTGTATGTATATGTTATGTGTTTGTCCTTCACGCGAAACTAGAGTGGACCTACATTATGTAATAATTAAATCAAATCAAATACTTTATTGAATACAACTAAAAGTAGATAGGTACAATTTGAATACAGAAATATAGAAACCAGCTACAACGGGCGGCTTCATCGCTACAGAGCGATATTAGCCAAGCAACCCTAATCATGTACAAGAATAATGACGGCATTGAACGCTTTAAGAGGAAATATGCCGGTCGAGGGAATTGAAAAATAGGTATTTGCTAAATCTATTGCTGTCGCGCCGTGACCTGCCCAGACGACGTCGAGTGCGATAAGAACAACTACAGTTCGGACCGAAAATACCTATAAAAAATATTCAAAAACAACGTTACGTAGTCCCCTGATTTCTTCTCCAAAACTTAACCGATTAAATATGTTTTTTCATTAAATGTTTAACAAATGTCATAACTGTGTTTCTATGTTCTTATATTTTGATATAATTGTGGTGAAATTGGTTTCTAGAGGTTTGAACACGACGGGAAAAACTTACCAATTTTTCATGTTTTTGAAGGTTAATATCTCTTTTATTAATTCAATAAAGAAAAAAAGGAAAACATAGGAACATGCTAATATATCATTAGATTGTTGATGTAAAAAATCATTGTTCTACGGGTAATATCCAGCGAGGAATCAGGGGACTACGTTTCCATACAAAATATGACCGCTCCATTTCCTCACCCTTAAATTGGCAAGAATTAAAAAAGTCGTGAATTCGAGCCTCCTCGCAGGGAAACGAAGTCAAAAATTTTAGTTACAAAAAAATAAAAAAAAGAACATTTGACAATGTAGGTACATCACAGTGTACACTGCCAATTTAAGGGTTAAGCAAGCCTGACAACAAACAGCGGCGGCGGAAGGTGCGCCCGCGCTCGCCAACAAGACCGGCCGCCGGCCGCGGCCCGCCCCGAACGCTGCGTATTTCAAGCTTCCGAAATCATTGGAGTTCGGTGACGTAAGAGTTGTTTGCACTGTTCCATTAAATTGGAACTGAAATGCGATGTCCTCAATTCATTACAAGCACTAAACCAACTCTTTAATGTTCTTGCAAAATTCACCCCCGGACCAAAACGCAGATTACTTAATAATTGTTCAAATTTGAATTTATGTTTTGAATTTTGACGGCCGGATAGCCCAGCGGTTAGAGAACCTGACTGTGAAGCTTAAGGTCCCGGGTTCGATCCCCGGTCGGAGCAGATGTTTGTATGATGAATACGAATGTTTGCTTTCGAGTCTTGGATGTTTATCTATATATAAGTAAGTTTATCCGTCTTCTAGTACCCATAACACAGGCATTAAATTGCCTACTTTGGGACTAGGTGATTGGTGTAAAAATTGTCCAGTGATATTTATTTTATTTATTTATGTAACGTTTGCACGATTTGACGCAGGTAGAGAGAGATACTTGCAAAGTAGGTACTCAGAATTCAAAATTGGGTGGCGCTTAGTCAAGCCACATGTGATATTTAAATAATATTATTTAGCGGTGCTGTTGTTGGAACTGTACCTATTTGAGCTTACATTATTAAGTGGCCAGTTTTTTTAATGTTTATAAAATACTACTTAAAAAGTAGTTACGAACGTATTACATGTACACGTACTACATGTTCCAGTTAAGTCCTTTATCATCTCTTTCATGGTAAGCTTTGGTTAAAAAGACGACTTGGTTTGAAGTAAATTATTACTTGCAAATGTCATAATAGATGTTCGCTAACAAGGTTCGGGTAGCTATTTAGAGCAAGATAGCAACTAATCGACAATACCGGTGCGCAGCCTTTGCGCAACTGACGGGAGCGCCGCGCCTGCGCGGGAGGCGTCTCAAGGCAGGCCAGTGCCAGCCGCCAGCGCCTTATCCATGATACTAACAGAATCACCGATTCGATAAAATTAATCAGAGGTGTCGTTACTCCGTCTTACGAACACAAAATGTAACAGTGGGCCTACCTACATTAAAAACTGGTGTCTGATCTGATTTTTTTATTGGATTAATGCCGCTTGGGCAAGTCGATTGGCAACCTGCGACAAGATCAATAGCGTTAGGTATTAGGTATTAACATCCGGCTGCAACGGAAGTAACGGTAAGGGGTCGCGTGCGGGCGTGCGCGGGCGCCGCGCCGCGCCGCAATGCCAGTTCATTGCCAGGTAAAAGTTGACCGACCACTACTTCCTTATGCAATGCTAATGCATGTGCAGTTACTTTATGCCAAACTGCTCAAAAATGGTTTTTCGTATCTGAACTAAAACTGTTCGTAATTGTATTGTTATTGTTATTTAGCCATTTACATGCTTATCGCACACTGCTTTGCGAGAAATAATAACTGTTTATCTGTCAATTGTTTATTAAATTTGTTGTTACTGTATAATCAGCAAAACTTGTAATGAGGCTGAGGTCGACCTCGTAGCAACATTACAGTAAAATGATATTTTGATGCTGCTCCACACAGTAACACAGACTCCGCAGTAACACACACACACACACACAGGAAAAATAAAGTGCTGTACAACACAAGTACCTACTTACCTACTGCTCTACATAGAACTAACCTAAAAATATACTAAAAGTGACTGGGAAAAGTGAAATAGTCATAGTTTTGTTCATATATTTATTCATGTGTTTTGTCAACCCCATTCAGGAATTAGTGATGTAACGAATATTCGCATTGGCATTCGCATATTTTTGCGAGTTTTTTGCGAATATGAGTACTTATTAAAAAAAAACTAAGTATTTGAAAATAATGGTAGGTTAATAAAGTCAAAATCCATTCGTTTATGACATTTTTATTACAAATAACCCTCTTAATCACATTATCAATCTTTACTTTATCATTTGGTAAGTATTATTTATTTATTTACTTTGGGCAATGAAACTTACGGAGCTAAATAAAGTATTGGCTAGTCTTATTCGGAATGTGCCTAGAACGGGACGTACCTCATTCAGTACGAGACTGCCACCAAACCATACAAATGGTGCCAAAAAACACAAACAGAATTTTCGCATTCGCGAATGTCGATATCAGATATTCGCATTCGCAGTTCAAAAACACACATTCGTTACATCACTATCAGGAATACAGGCGTGATGCATGTATGTACGTATGTGCATGTATTTAACAGAAACTGTCTAAGATACCTGGTTTATACATATACATACATTAGTTAAGTACTTACAGAAGTGAACGTGAAAGTGGCAACAAATATTTACTCCTTAAAAGAAAAAACTATTAAACCTTTATCGGTGGTCTACTATTATCTATGAGATACATTAAACATAATTTTTATGTTGTTGGACCGGTAGGAATGTAGTAAATATTTAATTGTCACTTTGTTTTGTTGATCATGGTCATGATACCAGACAAGAACAATTTCGGGTTTCGATAGTCACCGACGTGGCCTTGCGCGTTGGCTCGTGAAGTAGATCGAGTTACTGACGTTCTGCATTATCTATTCTGTGGTTCTGCGGCAAAGCTGCCTTACGACATGCAATCTTTGTTAAAACGAACCTCAGTAATACTTAACCCATCTTCTGGTGGGCGGCGGAGGCGGCGCGCGCAGTGCATCGGGAGATTAAGAAAAGTAGCCACTTGAGTTGCCCTTTTGGTTTCCCGCTGACCATCTACACTAAGGTTTCATTCTGACAAGTCCCAGAAGTGTGCAAGCTAACGTGAAATAGTCGTTCGCGTAGTTCATGAAGGAAGTATGGCTACGTAGTTATAGTTTCTTAGGAACTATTCGCGATGAATCGGGACAAGCCTTTTGCAGTAAACAGCGGTTGACGGTCCCATAAAACATGATCGACTGTAATCCAAAGCAATTGGACAAATCCCCGCGCGGCTAGGGTTCGTTTACCTCGGGAAACTGTTCTCATTAAGTACGTCTTATGTTTCCGTTGGTCGCTGACCATTAGATTTACAGTTACTCCACCCGAAATTGCTAAAGCTCTAATAAATGTGCTTACCGACCTCCACAGTGTGCACTTTGGATCCGTTGCCTATTTACGAAACACTTGCTACAGGTTAAAAAAGTAACCACACTCGCATGAAGTCGACAGTGCAGTTAAGTGATATCTGAAAGGTATTCAAATGTGTTGAAAGCATTCTGCAGCACCAATTGCAGATGAGTGCTTAATGGACTTAATCGAATGCCTTACTAATTCTGTGAAAAACTCATACACAACACATAATTTTGCGGATTTTAACAGTAATTAAATTGTACAAGATAATATTTAGATATTATAAATAATAATCTCTGTCATAGCAATATTATAAACTTTCCATAAGCAAAGCATGTAGATCTTGTTTTGTACACGTCATACCACGATATAACCTATAAAGGAAATACTTAACATTCTTAAAAGATCAGACAAAAGCCTCGTCCAAGGCTGGGGCGCTGCCGCTGCGCCCGCGCGGCGCATGCGCGCATGACTCACGCGGGACGCCGGCCCGGCGGCGTGAGCTTTATTATTAACATAAAGCTCAACTGTATGAAGTACATATTATAATAGGTTTTACATAAAATAAACATTTAAAGTTCCAAAATATTTCAATGAAGCCAATCAGATACCTTACTCGTATAAGTACAATGACTATGTACCTATGTATAATTTATTTGACGATTAACGGCCGCGGGATCTGGATAGATTTAATTAGTTACGTGAGTTAGCAACGATGGCGTAGATGCTTATAATTATTGAACCTCGGCGACGCCGACCCGGTCCTGCCCGTGCCCGGCCGCGGAGCGTGAAAACAATCGAACTGCGATCCCACGCGGCCGCGGCGAGCTTCGGCCGCGCGGCAGAGGCAGCCTAGCGCAACTCGCACACGCATTTAACACTATAGTATTACATAGCGCCTCGAAATCACCAGACCACGTAAAAGGCCAAAAAATTTCCTCAAAATTGTGAACTAGGTTTACGCATCTACGATACACTTAAGACACAAACTATAGACGTACAGGAATTCCTTCATTCATCTCGTTGGCCCTAGGTGGTCGTGTCGCAAAGCGGCGCCGGCGCCGCAGACCTGATCAGAATTTTCGCGACGGAGCTGTGACTACAGCGCTCTCTGCTAAGAATCTCTGATCGCGCTTTGCTCATTTTAAGACTCATTTGTATGATTACGAATTCGAGGTCTATGCTAATGCGAACCTTATGGCCTTGATGACACTCATCCGGAATGAAAATGTGATGTGCTGTAGTCTCACCCATAAAATTAAGTGCCCTGCTGATCTGTACTGCCAATGGAACGACTTGCGTAACAACGCCGACTAACACATTGTACCTAAGTGGTTTTCAGAAATATTTCAAACTATACATTCGAAAGAGTCACTAGTCACTAAAACTATATTTTGTAACATCTGTCGTCCACATCGCATCGAATGTACTCCAGGAGTCAGAGCATAAGCGTCAAAAGCATCTCTCTCATCTCTCAGGGCTCTACGAGGTCATTAAGGACGTTAGGGTTTATTTAGATAATTGTACTACCTCGTTTAAAGTCACAAACGAAAATAGCGGTTCGTGAATCGAATTTATAAAGTGACAAAATTTTAAAAAGTAAAATTTTATGTATCCATTAATTGTTTTCATACGTTTAAGTGACAAACCACTTTGATTTGCAGTAATAAAACACACTGTATGAACATTTCATTGAACAAAGCGTTCCGTGTTGGAATCGAATCTGTAGCCTTATCCGGCCCGCCTTTCACTAGCCAACGGAACAATGGCATCTGAGCCGAAATCTGCAACAGGTCGGCGCCGCACGGATCACCACGCGAGC